>JARBWK010000008.1:140364479-140481979 GCA_030556195.1 Anolis apletophallus | reverse complement strand
ACGCGCGAATGTACGAGCACACGCGACTGCTCCCAAGCGCCCTGCCGCTTTGGAGCCAGCGCGCATGCGCAAAACCTGCACTGCACGCATGCGCCGCTGGCTCCAAAGCGGCAGGCACGCTTGGGAGCGAAAGTGCGCGTGCGCGCTGCGCGCGTACATTCGCCGGCAGAAAGGTGCGCCGCGAAGGTGCGATGGGGCCGGCAGCGGCGGCGGCGGCGTGTGGGCATGGCGGCGGCGGTGTGGGCGTGGCGGCGGCGGTGAGTGACGCGGCGGCGGCGGGGCGACAAAATTTCTTCGCGTACCCCAAATTAGGTCGGGCCGCCCCTGATCAAAGCCATCAGCATCAGCCAATGCCTTTATTTATTTATGAATATCAATATTGTAAATAAATAAATAAAGAGATTGGCTGTTGCTGATGGCTTTGATGGCTGAAAGCAGGAGAAGCTGAGGAACCTTCTAACCAAGGTGAAGGAAGAAAGCACAAAAGCTGGGTTGAAGTTAAAAATTAAAGAACACCCCAGGATGATGGCAACCGGACTGATTGATAACTGGCAAATAGAGGGAGAAAACGTGGAGGCCGTGACGGACTTTGTATTTCTAGGCGCGAAGATGACTGTAAACGCAAACTGCAGCCAGGAAATCAAGACTTCTTGGGTGGAGAGCAATGGCCAATCTCAATCAAATAGTGAAGAGTAGAGACGTCACACTGGCAACTAAGGTTCGCATAGTTAAAGCAATGGTATTGCCTCTTCGTTGGCGCCCCCTTGTTGTGGGGGAGAGGCTTGCGTACCCTAATGAAGTTGTGAGCTATGCTGGCAGTGGCATAATAGCCACCAGTAGGGCCTCCCATGCCAGACAGGTCACAACCGAAGGGTCTGATAAAGAGCGTCAACGGGCAGGATGGGCTGTCTAGCCTTTTGGCAACCATCCTAAGAGAAGGAAAACTCTGATGGTGCTCGTCTAACCCTGTAAGGCAGTGTTTCTCAACCTTCCCAATGCCACGACCCCTTAATACAGTTCCTCATGTTGTGGTGACCCCCAACCATAAAATCATTTTCGTTGCTACTTCATAACTGTAATTTTGCTACTGTTATGAATCATGTAAAATGTATTTTCATTCACATTTGGCACAAATACCCGATACACCCAGATTTGAATACTGGTGGGGTTGTGGGGGGTGATTTTGTCATTTGGGAAGTGTAGTTGCTGGGATGTATAGTTCACCTACAATCAAAGAGCATTCTGAACTCCACCAACGATGGAGTTGAACCAAACTTGAGCAACAGAAAATACTGGAAGGGTTTGGTGGACATTGACCTTGAGTTTGGGAGTTGGAGTTCACCTACATCCAGAGAGCACTGTAAACTCAAATGATGATAGATCTGGATCAAACTTGGCGCAAATACCCTATATATCCAAATGTGAACACAGGTGGAGTTTGGGGAAAATAGACCTTGATATTTGGGAATTGTAGTTGCTGGGATTTATAGTTCACATGCAACCAAAAAGCTTTCTGAACTCCACCAATAATGGAATTGAACCAAACTTCCCATACAGAACCCTCATGGCCAATAGAAAATAATGTATTTTCTGATGGTCTTTGGCGACCCATCTGACACCCCTTCGCGACCCCCATAGGGGTCCCGAACCCCAGGTTGAGAAACACTGCTGTAAGGTCAACCATCTAGAGAAGGAAACTCGAACCAGTCCTACAACCCGACGACCTCGCTGCCACCATCCCAGCTTACTAGGCCCCGACAGATGAACCTTTGGTTTAAAGGGTGAGGCCAGTTCTGTGCACGCTGCGCTCTACCAGAAAGGTCCATTGCACAGGCTCGAAGGACACATCCAACCTCTGAAACATCAACGCGCTTGTAGAAAGCGTGGGATGAGTCCTTCCTGAATCTTCCTTAGTGAAGAAAAGCCAAGACTCCCCGTAGTAACCTATGGATGTGAGAGCTGGACCATAAGGAAGTCAGCGCGAAAAAAGAGAGACACTTTTGAACTGTGGTGTTGGAGAAAAATTCTGAGAGTGCCTTGGACTGCGAGAAGATCAAACCAGTCCATACTCCAAGAAATAAAGCCCGGCGGCTCATTGGAGAGAAGGATATTAGAGGCAAAGATGAAGTACTTTGGCCACATCATGAGAAGACAGGAAAGCTTGGAGGAAACAATAAGGCTGGGGGGAAATGGAAGAGGGGCCAACCAAGGACAAGGTGGATAATAATACACTTTAATACACTTATATTCCGCTCTTCTCACCCCGAAAGGGACTCAGAGCGGATTATAGATACACATACTTAGCAGACAATCCCTGCCGTTTCCACATACACACATATAGACAAACAGAGGCAAACTCTGGCCACCAGGGGGAGCTGACGCACTCCTCGTCTCTCAGCATTCCCAGCGTCCCTTGTTGTTCCTTCTGCATCCCTCAGCATTCCTGGAGTTCTTTAATGGCCTCATAATTCAGTCAAAGTTTGCCTCCCCACTTAATGTGGTACCTTTATCTCCTACTTGACAGATGCAACTGCCTTTCGGGCTGCAAAGGTCGACAGCAGGCTACACTTAAAGGTCGAGCACCCACCTTGACCTGGATAGGCCTCAAATTCATGACCTACTGGTCAGAGAGATCTTATGCAGCTGACACTTAGCCAGTTGCGCCACATTCCCGGGTGGATGGTATCCTTGAAGTGACTGGCTTGACCTTGAAGGAACTGGGGGTGGTAATGGCTGACAGGGTGCTCTGGCCTGGGCTGTTCCATGAGGTCACGAAGAGTCGGAAGCGACTGAACAAATAAATAACAAATTTGTATGTGGGGAAGGGAGGAAGGAAAGAAGGAGAGAAAGACACCCCCATGTGTTTGGACTTTAAGTCCCACCATTCCTAACAGCCTCAGGCCCTTTCCTTTTCCCTCTCAGCCGCTTAAGCGGAATGGTGGTGGTTGAAGTCCAAAACACCTGGAGGACCCAAGTTTTCCCATGCCTGGTGTAGATGCACCCTTGGGGTTCTAAATCTTGACTTCTTGGATCTCTTTTAAGAACCATAGCATGCTTCTAGTCCTCTGAGGTTTGCTTAAGCGGATGAGGGGAAAGGGAGGGGCCTGAGGCTATTAGGAATG
This sequence comes from Anolis apletophallus, assembly GCA_030556195.1. Taxonomy (NCBI): domain Eukaryota; kingdom Metazoa; phylum Chordata; class Lepidosauria; order Squamata; family Anolidae; genus Anolis; species Anolis apletophallus. Next base: position 140,478,857 of record JARBWK010000008.1, on the reverse strand, counting down.
GTGGGAGTTGAAGTGCGAAACACCTGGAGAGCCAATGTTTGCCCATGCCTAGTATATACTCTAGTTGTTAATATGACTTGTGTTGAATCAGCTTTTGTACATTTTAAATACCATTTGGACTAATGTCTTGCCTTCTCTTTTCCCAAGGAGCCTGATGGAGCCTGGCTGCAAGCGCCGCAGAATGGCAGAGCCCACCGATTCGTGGGAAGCACTGCTGGTTCTTTCAGAGAAGGAATCCCGAGGAGTCACACTGATGCCGGTTTATGCCGCTCCAGTCCTGGATAAGAAAGAGGCCTGCCGGCTAGTTAAGGAAGTCTCTGCAGTCTACCCACTGGGCAACTACCCCCACCTGAAGCGCATCCGTGCCTGCATTTCTCCAAATAGCCCACACCCGTTGGAAATCATCTTGTGCCTTGCAAATGCTGGAGAAAAGCCAGAGGGCTTGCGGTCTCTCTCCGAGCTCTTCCCCAGTGGGCAAGTGGGCCTGTGTGGCTTAGGACAACCTTTCTTAGCCTTGGTCCCCGATCGCCCACCTTTGACGCGGCTGCAGTATGAAGAAGCCGCGTCTCACTGGCCCGTCTCTTTCCACGAGAACAAACGCACCACGCAAGCCATCAGCGGGAGCCTCTTCACTCCTTTGGAGAAAGCCGCTATGCAAAACCACATGGAGTTGGCCATCCAAGCAGCACAACAAGGGGCAAAGCGAGGCATGAGACCAGTGGGCGCGGTGGTGGTTGACCCATCCTCCGGCAAGGTTTTGGCCATAGGACATGATTGCCGGGATGGCCTCAACCCGTTGCTTCACGCCGCCATGGTTTGCATTGACCTTGTAGCCCACAGCCAAGGAGGGGGTGCCTACTGTTACAAGGACTACCCCGCTTGCACTTTCCATCCACAGGACCACCAGTCTGATCATTCTTCCCCTTCCACCAATGGACTCCCTTATATCTGCACCGGCTATGATATGTATTTGACGCGGGAGCCCTGTGCAATGTGTGCCATGTCCTTAGTACATTCACGCATTGAACGGGTTTTCTATGGGGTGCCATCCCCCCATGGAGCCCTGGGGACTATGTTGCACATCCACAGCCACAGAGACCTCAACCACCGCTACGAGGTCTTTCGGGGCGTGTTGGAAGGACGGTGCCGGACCTTGGTGCAGGAATCAACTAGAGACAGTACACGAAGCGGGAAATAACTCCTTTATGTGATTTCTTTGTACTTTAAAAAAAAAATTTAAATACTAACATTATTTTTAAAGAATGCTTACATGTGTTGGAGATCTTTGAGAGCCTGGATGTCTTGATAGTGATGCATCACATAGCATGGGTTTGTTGTGCTACAGTACATAATAGTTAATGAAGAACAGCACATATTGCAGAAACTAGTGCATACATATGGTCCTATATTTTTATTTATTTATTTATTTTATTTTATTTATTATTGAGGCTTCTATGCCGCCGACTCCCAGGGGCTCGCGGCGGCTCACAAGAGCCAGAGGCATAAAACAAAACAATTGAGCAATTAAAACAATTAAAAGAATAGCAGAACAATAGCAACACAGGCAATAAGACAAGTAGAGCAGCAGCAGTTGCCACCACATAATACCCAGATCCCGCGGGCCTACTCTCCAAAGGCCTGTCTATAAAGATGGGTTTTGCAGGCCCGCCTAAATGGAAGTAAATCCCTCAGGGCTCTAGTTTCGGCGGGAGGGCGTTCCCACAACGTGGGGCTATAACGGAGAACGCCCTCCTGCGGGTAGATGTCAGGTGAGCCGACTTTGCAGATGGTATTTCCAGTAAATTGGCATCCTCAGACCGTAGTGATCTCGATGGGCAATAGGGAGTGAGGCGGTCCCTCAGATACGCTTTTGAGATTTGGCTGGTAGAAACAATGGGGAAAGATCTGGTTCCAGTCAGCCAAGGATGGTATTTTATTTATCGTCTCAGGACCAGATTGAAAATATAGTTATAATGCATTTTTAAAAACCACAAAGTTAAAAACTTAGTATTATACTAAATTTTCTTTGACCGGAAGCTGGCCACTTTGAGTGCCTTTGATGCCGCCGTGAGAAGGTCCTTCATTGTGCATGTTGCAGGGCTCGGGTTACATTGTGGTAAGTGGTCTGTGGTTTGCTCTTCTCCACACTTGCATGTCGCGGACTCCAATTTGTAGCCCCATTTCTTAAGGTTGGCTCTGCATCTCGTGGCGCCAGAGCGCAGTCTGTACAGCACCTTCCAAGTCACCCAGTCTTCTGTGTGCCCAGGAGGGAGTCTCTCGTTCTTCTCTTCTGGGGAACTTCTGACATGAAACAGTCAGAGCCAGCTAACACCTCCCAACAAAGGATCCCCTCAGGTAGCAACCAGATAGGTTGTGAAGCTGCAAGGCCATTCAATGCTAATCAAGGTGGCCAATGGCAACATTCACACTTTCCTCAAGCGGAATATAAATAAATATTATTATGTATTATAAAAAACAGGGGAACTCCTGACACGAAACCGCCAGGACCAGCTAACACCTCCCAACAAAGGATCCCCTCAGGTCAGGCAGCAACCAGCTTGGTTGTGAAGCTGCAAGGCCATTCAATGCTAATCAAGGTGGCCAATTTCAACATTGACACTTCCCTCAAGCGGGATATAAATAATATAAAAAACGGGAACTCCTGACATGAAACAGTCGGAGCCAGCTAACACCTCCCAACCAATTTTTTAAAGCAAATCAATTAAAATCATATAAAGTTATTAATATAATTAAAACATTGCCCATCTCACATCATCATCAACAACAACATCATAACCTATGAAAAATACTAAATACCACATACATTATTGCAGATGCATAGAGTGCATAGCAGTGGATAATTAGGAATGTGATGCAGGAGGAAACACTGCAGCAGAGTGGCGCAGCGGAAGCGTGCTGGGCCCATAACCCAGAGGTCGATGGATCGAAACCATCCTCTGCTAGTTTCTATTTTCCTGATTTATAATTGGATTTTTTTTTTATAAAAAAAAAAAATCCCACTACTTAATATCTAAACTGATTCAAACCAGAGCCATATTTAAGACGAAATATATGTTATTTGAAATTTGGGAGGAAAAAAAATTAGCCGCCCGAACAGGGACTTGAACCCTGGACCCTCAGATTAAAAGTCTGATGCTCTACCGACTGAGCTATCCGGGCTCTTGGAAAGTGCTTGGTAAGAACGAGTATAGTGTTGACATAATGCTTCCTGTTTGCTTTTCCCTTACAGACCATAAATTCTCGCTCCCAATTGGAAATGGCTAACAGGTGATTAAAATAGAATGAATATTAAATATATTTTTAATTAATTTAATATTTTTTTTTTTAAAAAAAACATTCTCAATAATACTGGAACAACTAAAAGCAGTTTCCCCAAGTGTCAGGATGGCCGAGCGGTCTAAGGCGCTGCGTTCAGGTCGCAGTCTCCCCTGGAGGCGTGGGTTCGAATCCCACTTCTGACAACGAAATATTTTTTCGAATTTTCCTGGAAGGGGGGGGGGGAGGAAGACATAGTTCACGTGAGTACCCGAATGCCTAATTGTATCTTGACTTTTGGGACAAGTTATCTAGTGCTAATCTTTTTTTTTTTTTTGTCTATGTGTGCTACACACCCATTCTAACACACTGTAGAATGGGTGTGTACTGTAGCTTGACTGCCATGTCTGTGGAATCCTGGGAGTTGTGGTTTTATATCCAAGTCTTCAAGCCTTCTCTGCCAAAGAGGGCCTGCGATTTACTAAACTACAAATCCCAGGATTCCATAGCATTGAGCCATGGTAAACAATGTGGTTGTCAATAGGGCCTATCAATACTAAATAATCCAGGTTACTTAAACAGCCATACTATAGGGTCGCTGTAAGTTTTTCTGGTTGTTCCAGAAGCATTCTCCCCTGACGTTTCTTCTGATTTTACATCCCATCATTTCAGTGCTGTAACACTTCCCTCTAACAGCTACTATTTCGATTACAGTGAAGACCAACTCCTAAAAGGCGACGCTCTCAAGCGGCCGGTTAGCTCAGTTGGTTAGAGCGTGGTGCTAATAACGCCAAGGTCGCGGGTTCGATCCCCGTACGGGCCAAGTGTTGTTTTAGTTGTTTATTTTTGTTTATTTATGCAATCAAAAAGTTTTTGTCTCTTTTTGTGCCCAGCACCCTTCTAAATTCCCTCATTAGTAATTTCTGATAAAACATTGTGAAGCTGAATGAATGGAAACCCCCCCCCCCCCCAGCAATATAATGTTATGTATGAGTTTGTGAAGGTCACTTGAGGATCTTGAGCAAGTCACACTCTCTCAGCCTCAGAGGAAAGCAAGGACAATAGTTTCTTCTCTATGTCCAGACCCCAAAGCATCAATACCCTCATCCCCTTCTGCCGCCTTTGAGCTTCCCCTTTCTGAGCAGCAGAATATAAGAAATGTGACAGTGTTTATTTATTTACTACCCTGTTTCCCCGAAAGTAAGACAGCGTCTTACTTTCTTTTCCCCCCGAAAAGTCCCCCCTACGTCTTACTTTCGGGGTACGTCTTATATAAACTAAGACGTACCCCGTTGCCACGCCGCCGCTGCTGTCGCCGTCACGCCGCCGCCGCCGCCGCAACCGGCCCCATCGGCCGTGGCACACCTCCGCGGCGCAGCTTTCTGGACGAAGGAAGGGAGGGAGAAAAGAGCAAGAGGCGTGGCGGCGTAAGTCCCCTACGTCTTACTTTCGGGTACGCCTTATATAAACTAAGACGCGTACCGTCGCCACACCACGCCGCCGCCGCTGCCGCCGTCACGCCGCCGCCGCAACCGGGCCCATCGGCCGCGGCACACCTCCGCGGCGCAGCTTTCTGGACGAAGGAAGGGAGGGAGAAAAGAGCAAGAGGCGTGGCGAAGCGGCGACGCGTCACTCTGACGCAGCGCCGCTTTGCCACGCCTCTGGCTCTCTTCCCCCTCCCTTCCTTGGAGGCCTGGCAGAAAGGTGTGCCGCGGCCGATGGGCCGGTTGCGGCGGCGGCGGCGAGGTACGGCTTACATTCGGGGTACGGCTTACATTAGCCAACCCCCCTGACACCCCCGATACGTCTTACTATCGGGGGTGTCATACTTTCAGGGAAACACGGTAGCTTGGGGACCCAGCGGTGCCCGGGTTATTTGAGGAAGGCATTGTGTGCCATAGTTCGTCATTGGTGTGGGCTACAGTGTTCTAAGGAAGTGAATTGAAGTACTGCAAGTCCCATCATCCATGGTCCATCCTCCCTCAAACTGCACCAGGATGTAGGGTGCATCTTGGGGGGGGTCAGTGTACCAAGTTTGGTCTTGTTCTGTCATTGTTGGGGGCCTAGTCAGGAAAATCAAGTTGAGGAAGCCTAACAATATCCCATGAGCTGAGGCCTAGTCAGGAAAATCAAGTTAAGGAAGGCTTGCTGTCAATTTTGGGCCTGGTCTCTGATATATAGGGGCTAAAGTGTTGTTTGGGAAGTGAATGATGTGAAGGTACTGCAAATCTCATCATTCGTGGCCCATCCTGCCCTAAACCACACCAGGTTATGAAGTGGGCCATTGGTCCCTTGTTTGCCCATTTTTGTCCTGATCTGTCATTGCTGTGTGCCTCTGTGGCTGACTGCCCGAGGCCTTTCCTTTTCCCGCTGAGCCACCGTAGAATGTTGGAATGTGGTTGGCCAATCGGAGTCCGTTATGCAAATACCATTTCAGTGGCAGCTGAATTTGCCAGTTATCAATCAATATGGTTGCTATAATCTTGGTTTTTTAAAAATGTTTAGCTGCAACCCAGCTTTTGCACTTTCTTCCTTCACCTTGGATAGAAGGCTCCTCAGCTCCTCCTCGCTCTCGGCCATCAAAGTGGTATCATCTGCATATCTAGGGTTGTTAATGTTTCTTCTATCAATTTTAACTCCAGCCTTGGAATAGTCAGGGCTTGCATGTTGCATTATGTGTTCTGCATACAAGTTGAATTGGTTGGGTGAGAGTATACAGCCCTGCCGGACGCCTTTCCCGGTCTTGAACCAGTCAGTTGTTCCATGGTCAGTTCTTACTGTTGCTACTTGGTCCTTATACAGATTCCTCAGGAGAGAGACAAGGTGACTTGGGATGTCCAGACCACCAAGAACTTGCCACAATTTATTATGATCCACACAGTCAAAGGCTTTAGAATAGTCAATAAAGCGGAAATAGATGTTTTTCTGAAACTCCCTGCCTTTCTCCATTATTCAGCGGAGATTGGCAATTGGGTCTCTCGTGCGTTTTCCTTTTCTAAACCTAGCTTGTACATCTGGCAACTCTCTCTCTCTCCATGTATTGCTGGAGTCTTCCTTGCAGGATCTTGAGCATCACCTTACTGGCATATAATCCTATTATTATTATTAAAATTTGTATGCCGCCACTCTCCGAGGGTTCAGAGCGGCTCACAACATCCAGTAAAATACATCATAATACAAAAAATTTAGCAATTTCTTAAAAGGACCTGTCTATTTATATCTATATCTATATAGGACCTGTCTAGAATCACCCTCTAGACAGGCCACATCATAAGATAGGATATATATATATATATATATATATATATATATATATATATATATATATATATATACACACACACATACAGAGAGAGAGAGAGAGAGAAGACCTGTCTATAGGACCTGTCTATATATAGAGGACCTGTCTATAGGACCTGTCTAGAAGCACCCTCTATACAGGCGACATCATAAGAAGATAGGATATATATGTATGTATGTATGTATATATATATATATATAGAGAGAGAGAGAGAGAGAGAAGACCTGTCTATAGGACCTGTCTATATATATAGGACCTGTCTATAGGACCTGTCTAGAAGCACCCTCTATACAGGCGACATCATAAGAAGATAGGATATATATTTATTTATATATATATACATACACACAGATATATATATATATATAGAGAGAGAGAGAGAGAGGAGAGAGAGAGAGAAGACCTGTCTATAGCAGTGCTGTCCAACTTCTACGGGGTCCAGGGCCGGATAAAAGGTCACTGATGACCTAGGGGGCCGCTCGGCCCCGCCCCCAGGCCCCGCCCCCAACCCCAGGCCCCGCCCCCTCCTAAAACGGCCGAAAAGGGGCAGAAGGCGGCGTCAAGAGCAGCGTCACAGGCCTGGCGTGACGCGCTGCCCCCTTGGCACCGCCTACTCCTCCCAGGCGCCCCCTCCGCCTAGGAAGGGAGGGGCGCCGGGGAGGAGTAGGCGGTGCCAGGAGCAGCGCGTCACGCCAGGCCTGTGACGCGCTGCTGCTGGCGCCGCCTTCTGCCCTTTTTCGGCAGCTCCCCGCCCTAGGTAGGGAGGGGGTGCCAGGAGGAGGAGCTAGCTCTCTTCCTCCTCCCTGCCCCGCTCCCCTCCCTCAAAAGCCCCGGCCGCCATTTTTAAAAAAAAAAATCGATTTTTTTTTCAAATTTAAAAATGGCGGCTGAGGGCATAGGTGGGGCCGTGTCCAACAGGCTACGGGGCCGGATCCGGCCCCGGGGCCGCCAGTTGGACAGCCCTGGTCTATAGGACCTGTCTATATATATAGGACCTGTCTAGAAGCACCCTCTATACAGGCCACATCATAAGAAGGTAGGATATATATATATGTATGTATGTATGTATATATATATATATATAGAGAGAGAGAGAGAGAGAGAGAGAGAGAGAGAGAGATGTCTATAGGACCTGTCTATATATAGGATCCTATTGTGTCTAGAAGCACCCTCTATACAGGCCACATCATAAGAAGATAGGATATATATATATATATGTGTGTGTGTGTGTGTATATATAGAGAGAGAGGTCTATAGGACCTGTATATATATACTATAGGACCTGTCTATAGGACCTGCAGAAGCACCCTCTATACAGGCCACATCATAAGAAGATAGGATATATATATATATGTGTGTGTATATATATATATATATAGAGAGAGAGAGAGAGAGAGAGAGAGAGAGAGAGAGAGAGAGAGAGAGAGGTCTATAGGACCTGTATATATATATACTGTATATAGAACCTGTCTATTGGACCTGTCTAGAAGCACCCTCTATACAGGCCACATCATAAGAAGATAGGATAAACAGTGTATATATATATAGAGAGAGAGGGGGGGGGACGACCTGTGTAGAGGGTGTTTTTCTGAGGGTGCTTCTAGACAGGTCCTATATCTATATACAGGACCTGTCTAGAAGCACCCTCAGAGAAGAGTGGTACCCATTTCCCATTATTCTTAGGGTGCACTTACACTGTAGAGTTAATGCAGATTGGCACCACTTGTAACTGATATAGAACCCTGGGATTTGTAGTTTGGTGATGCCGCAGCACTCTTTGGAAGAGAAAGCTAAAGACCCTTATTATAAAACTACAACTCCCAGGATTCCAGTGCATTGAGCCTTGGGCAGTCCAACTGCATGAATTCTACAGTGTAGAAGAGATGCACCCAAAAGATTATTCTCTCACTTCCACGTGCCATCCACAATAGTTTTAAGGGAGGATTTAGAATAGTGCCGCAAAATCGACCAAACAGTCCATCTTTTGTACAAGTTGAGGTTTTTCAAGGCTTTTTACCTGAATGCCTTCTTAGCGCAGTAGGTAGCGCGTCAGTCTCATAATCTGAAGGTCCTGAGTTCGAGCCTCAGAGAGGGCATATTTTTAATTATTATAATAATTATTAAAAGAGCCTTTGGGTCTGTTTAGGCAGTGGTTCTCAACCTTCCTAATGCCGCGACCCCTTAATCCAGTTTTTCATGTTGTGGTGACCCCCAACAATAAAATTATTTTTGGCGCTACTTCATAACTGTAATTTTACTACAATTATGAACTGTAATGTAAATATACAATACGCTGAATGTATTTTCATTCACTGGACTAAATTTGGCACAAATACCTGATACACCCAAATTTGAATGGGGTGGGGGTTGATTTTGTCATTTGGGAGTCGTCGTTGCTGGGATTTATAGTTCACTTACAACTAAAGAGCATTCTGAACTCCACCAATGGTGGAATTGAACCAAACTTGGCACATAGAACTCCCATGACTAACAGAAAATACTGGGTTTGGTGAGCACTGGCCTTGAGTTTTGGAGTTGTAGTTCACCTACATCCAAAGAGCACTGTGGACTCAATGATGGATCTAAACCAAACTTGGCATGACTACTCAATATGCCCAAATGTGAATACTAGTGGAGTTTGGGGGGAAATAGACCTTGACATTTGGAAGTTGTAGTTGCTGAGATTTATAGTTCTCCTACAATCAAAGAGCCTCTTGAACCCCACCAATGATAGAATGGCCAAACTTCCCACACAGAACCTCCCATGACTAACAGAAAATACTGTGTTTTCTCATGGTCTTTGGCGACCCCTCTGACACCCCCTCAGGGGTCCCGACCCCCAGGTTGAGAAACACTGGTTTAGGGACTCCATTGGGATCCCGGTGTACTTGGGTGCAAGGTATTATTTAATACAAGTGGCATTTGTGCCGGTTTGTCTTTGTGTCATTCCTACTAGTCATGTTTCCAGCAACTTTAGCTCTTTTCTTGGGGAAGTGGGTGGCTCTTAAAAGAGCCTTTGGGGTCGTTTGAATCCATTGGGATCCTACTTGGAGCTGGTGTACTTGGTGACAGCCTTGGTGCCCTCCGAGACAGCGTGCTTGGCCAGCTCCCCGGGAAGCAGGAGGCGGACGGCAGTCTGGATCTCGCGAGAAGTGATGGTGGAGCGCTTGTTGTAGTGCGCCAGGCGGGAAGCCTCACTGGCGATGCGCTCAAAGATGTCGTTGACGAAAGAGTTCATGATGCTCATGGCCTTGGAGGAGATGCCCGTGTCCGGGTGCACTTGCTTCAGCACCTTGTAGACATAGATACTGTAGCTCTCCTTGCGGCTCTTCCTCCGCTTCTTGTCGCCCTTCTTCTGGGTCTTTGTGATGGCCTTCTTGGATCCCTTCTTGGGCACAGGCGCCGATTTCGCTGGTTCAGGCATCCTCTCAAAAGTAGCAACTTACTCTGTCAAAACCAAACTCCAGAGTGAGCTGTGCTTCCCTGCGCCCTTCTATTTATAAAGGCCCGTATGCAAATGATGGATCGAAACTCCTATTCACTATTGGCTCCTGGCGGTGATGACATCACAACATTCCAAATGAGGCACTCTTCTCATTGTTCACTCATGCAAATCAGGGATTGAAACCTCTTCGTCGCTATTGGCTCCCAGCGGTGATGACATCACAACATTCCTAATGAGACTCCTCAGGCGTTCTTCTCATTGTTTCCTCATGCAAATCAGGGATTGAAACCTCTTGGTGGCTATTGGTTCCTAGAGGCGTTGACGTCGCAACATTCCAAATTCGACTTTCCCCGCCACTGCTGCTGGCTTCTCCTATTGGCTGCCTTCACAGTCACCTTCTGTCATTGGCTAGCTTGCTGATTGGAGCCGAGATTGTGAAGACGGACCAATCAAAACGCGCGGTTACAAAACTAAGGGAAAGTATATAAGGGAGAGGAAGGCGCGGGATTTTTCATTCAGTCTTCAAACCTTTTCTGGCTTTTAGTGTGTTTTGAAAGCTCACGGTCAACACTATGTCTGGACGCGGCAAGCAAGGAGGCAAAGCCAGAGCCAAGGCAAAGACCCGATCTTCCAGAGCCGGGCTGCAGTTCCCCGTGGGCCGTGTGCACCGTCTCCTCCGGAAGGGCAACTACGCCGAGCGGGTCGGAGCCGGGGCGCCTGTCTACCTGGCGGCGGTGCTGGAGTACCTGACGGCTGAGATCCTGGAATTGGCGGGAAACGCAGCCCGGGACAACAAGAAGACCCGCATCATCCCCCGCCACTTGCAGCTGGCCATCCGCAACGACGAGGAGCTCAACAAGCTGCTGGGCAGAGTCACCATCGCCCAGGGAGGCGTCCTGCCCAACATCCAGGCCGTGCTCCTGCCCAAGAAGACCGAGAGCCACAAGGCCAAAGGGAAGTAAAGCCCTCTGGTCTCCAAAACCCCCAAAGGCTCTTTTAAGAGCCCCCCACACATTCAAAGAAAGAGCTTGAATCATCACGTCAACCATAGTGCAACTTATTTTTAAAGTGTCATTTTTTTTCTGGTTGCTTAAGAGTTCCAATTGCTTGAATTCTGGTTAACTGAGAGTGCTAAACCAACCATTGCAATGTCTCAACTTTACATGATTATGATGTATAAAAGCATACGCATGATAACTGGGGGAAACTGCCAGCCCTTGTGCTTTTATGGAACATACTAGATCAGGTATGGGTAAACTTGGGCCCCCAGGTGCCCCCCATTCTGCCTCTGCATTTCATTTCTTTCTGCCTAAGTGGAGTATCTTGATGTGCCTTAAGCTAGAGATTTTTGCAAAGTGTAGATCAGTGGTTCTCAACCTTCTTAACCCCTTAATACAGTTCCTCATGTTGTGGTGACCCCCAACCATAACTTTATTTCCGTCGCTATTTCATAACTCTAATTTTGCTACTGTTATTAACCATAATGTAAATATCTGACATGCAGGATGTATTTTCATTCAATGGACCAAATTTGCCACAAATACCTAAATTTGAATACTGGTGGGGTTGGGGACAGGTTGATTTTGCCATTTGGGACTTGTAGTTGCTGGGATTTATAGTACACCTACCATCAAAGAGCATTTTGAACTCCACCAATGATGGAATTGAACCAAACTTGGCACACAGAACTTCCATGACCAACAGGAAATACTGGAAGGGTCTGATGGGCACTGAGTTTGGGAGTTGTAGTTCACCTATATCCAGAGAGCACTGTGGACTCACAATGATAGATCTGGACCAAACTTGGCACGGATACTCAATATGCCCAGATGAGAACATTGGTGGAGTTGGGGGGAAATAGACCTTGACATGTATGAGTTGTAGTTGCTGGGATTTATAGTTCACCAACAATCAAAGAGCATTCTGAAGCCCACCAACGGGAGAATTGGGCCAAACTTCCCACACAGAACCCCCATGACAACAGAAAATACTGTGTTTTCTGATGGACTCTGGAGACCCCTCTGACACTCCCTCGTGCCCCCCCCTAGGGGTCCCGACCACCAGGTTGAGAAACACTGGTGTAGATGCAGCCATACATACACATAGGAAAAGGAGAACTAGTGAACCAATATATATAGCATCGAATTAAAACTCAGAAATCATTATTATTATTATTAGGAAAATTTTTATTGGCCAGAGGAACTTTTGCACAGCTCAGGTTTGTGGGCCAGCTGCGCCCGTATCTTGGGAAGTCTGACTTGGCCACGGTGGTCCACGCTCTGGTTACATCCCGTATAGACTACTGCAACGCTCTCTACGTGGGGGTTGCCTATGAAGACTGCCCGGAAGCTGCAATGAGTCCAACGCTCGGCAGCCAGACTACTAACGGGAGCGGGGTACAGGGAGCGCACAACTCCCTTGTTGCGCCAGCTCCACTGGCTGCCAATTAGCTTCCGAGCACAATTCAAAGTGCTGGGGTTGACCTATAAAACCCTATACGGTTCTGGCCCAGTTTACCTGTCCGAACGTATTCTCCCTTATGAACCTTCAAGAGTGCTAAGATAGTCCGGAGAGGCCCTGTTCTTGGTCCCACCACCTTCGCAGGCGCGTCTGGTGGGGACGAGGGACAGGGCCTTTTCTGTGGTGGCCCCCCTGGCTGTGGAATTCCCTCCCAAATGGAATTAGATCCGCCCCCTCCCTCCTGACTTTTAGGAAACGTGAAAACGTGGCTGTGCAATGAGGCCTTCGCAGAACGAAGGAGGAGATCGTGAATATATGGATCAAGTTGGACTTCATTTTACTTTGGCGAAAGGCTTTTAAAATGTATTTATTGTATTGTATTTTATTGTAAATTTTATTGTAAATGTATGATGTTTTTAGATTTTAAATGTTAGCATTGAATACTTGTTTTTTGCCGGTCTGAGTCCCTCTTTGGAGATGAGAAGGCCGGGGTATAAAAGTTTTAAATAAATAATATTGTTTTTATTAGGAGTGTTAATCAGCTTCTGATAAATCAAATGCCTGCTTTCCTTTCTTAGTGATCAATACGCCATTTGTTTTAAGATCTCCATGCTTGCGTTTTTTTTAAAAAAAAATGCCGATCAATAAAAGTTGAAGGAAGAATTATTTATAAATTGGTTTTATAGTAATGATTTGGAAGTTAATGGTACATAATCCAGTTTGGTTGATTAAAATATTAAAAATGACCTTATGGGAGGAGGCTGGATTGTTTACCTTCTATGGCAGGCCTGGGCAAACTTCGGCCCTCAGGTGTTTTGGACTTCAACTCCCACAATTCCTAACAGCCGATAGGCTGTTGGGAATTGTGGGAGTTGAAGTCCAAAACACCTGGAGGGCCGAAGTTTGCCCAGGCCTGTTCTATGGAGTAGATCTGATGAATGGACGTCAGGTCGCCCAAGGAATCAATGAAAGCTTCAAGCCAGAGCAGTAAGTTTAAAACTCAAAAACAGGGGAATGCCAGACAAGATAAATCATGGCCCCAGACAGGAAGCAGCCAGACTCTGAAGCTGCAAGACCATTCAATGTTCAAGGTGGTCAATTGCAACATTTACACTTGCCTCAAGCAGACAAGAGTTTTTTCTCCCACTCTGGACATCACTCCAGAGATATATAAACCTGACTTGCATAGTTCCCAACAGACCTCACAACCTCTGAGGATGCCTGCCATAGATGTGGGCGAAATGTCAGGAGAGAATGCTTCATACAGCCCAGAAAACACACAACAACCCATTAGTATATCGGTTTGTAGCTGGCACAATGCAAAATAAGTTACTTCGAAGAAACTATTCCTTTGGATTAGATTTCTTTGTTTCCCCATGTTTCCTTATTTGTAACATTATCCCTTTCAAAAGAGACCTGAAACACAGGAAAGCCGAGAGCGGCGGTGATTGGTTTAGCCTTTGCAGCGCGGAAGTTTTGAAAAAACACCCAGCCAATCAGAAGCGGGCGCGGGAATTTTGAAATCAACGTCCGGCCAATCAGGAGCCAGCGCGGGAATTCTGCAGGAAAAGGACCAGGAAGGGACCTGCTTTCATTGACTTCTTAAAGAAATACAACACAGTAACCAAAATACTAGATTTTCTCTCAAATACACTGTTGCTGCTGGCTTTGAAAAACTCTTTAAGAATACTTATGTATGCTAACTACAATGTACTTTCAAATTGTTAGCATTTTTTGGGTAATTTTAAATTTTTTTGCATTAAAAAACTTCAAAAAAAGAGAATACTCTAGAAAAAATTCCCATTGAATTTAAGAGACTTGATTACCCCTAAATACGACACACATTAAAAAGAGAAATTGAAATATATTAAATTACAATATATTAAATTACAATAATTCTATTTGTAAAGCAAAAAAAATCGCAGCTGCAGCACAAGTGCCTTCTTAGCGCAGTAGGCAGCGCGTCAGTCTCATAATCTGAAGGTCCTGAGTTCGAGCCTCAGAGAGGGCATGTTCTTTTGCTTTGAATCTATTGATAGAATAGGGTTATTAAGCATTTTACATACGATCTGTTAATATTCTACAAGGTAAACTTTTGGGGATTTTATTTTTGTGTAGAAAAAAAAAGCATATTCAGTAATTCATATATTAACTGGGGAAAAAAGCACTCCAGGTATGTAGGGAAGTTTTGAAAGCCTTGCTTTCAACAGCCCGGCTAGCTCAGTCGGTAGAGCATGAGACTCTTAATCTCAGGGTCGTGGGTTCGAGCCCCACGTTGGGCGATATATATATTTTAAATTTTTTTTTTGTTAATTATGTCAGTCGTGTCATATCGAAAGCTGAGCATTCTTTATTATTTTTTTTGCTGTTCAGTCAACGATTAAAGCTTCTTTCAAAGTCATATTATCTTTATTGCTTCCTATACAGCAAGTTTAGCTGTGCTCCATCCGTTTTTCAGCCTTGTAGCAATGTAAACAAGGCTTATGAATATGTAGGACCAAGAAAAAAATAAAATATTTAAAATATAAAATATTTTGAGAGGAAAATTTTTTTTTAGCAGAGGATGGTTTCGATCCATCGACCTCTGGGTTATGGGCCCAGCACGCTTCCGCTGCGCCACTCTGCTGGTGACTGTCACAGCTCTTCAATTACTCTACCTAAAAGCCTTGCTCAAGTTTGACTCTTTCATTCATTCTTTGAGGTGGCTGACGTCACACAGTCCATTCATCAGATCCAGTCCATTGAAGGCAAATAATCCAGCCTTCTTTCCATAAAGTCACTGTTAATATTTTAATTAACCAAGCTGGATTCTGTACCTTGACTTCCAAATCATTAGTATAAAACCAAACAAGAAATAATTCTTCCTTCAACTTTTATTAATCTGTCATTGCATTATTTAAAAGAAAGGAAAGCAGGCATTTAATTAGTTGCAGACTGATTGACACTCCTAATAATAACAATAATAATTTTCTTAACAATAATAATAACAATAATATTTTTCTGTCTTTTAGTTGGATGCTCTATATATTGATTTATTATTTCCCCTTTCTTCAGAGGCCGATTAACACTCCTAATAGTAACAATAACAACAATAATTTTCCTTATAATAATAACTATAATTTTCTGACTTCTCATTGGATGCTGTATGTATTGATTTATCATTTCTCCTTTCATTATAGGCTGATTAACACTCCTAATAATAACAATAACAATAATTTTCTGACTTTTCATTGGATGCTGTATGTATTGATTTATCATTTCTCCTTTCATTATAGGCTGATTAACACTCCTAATAATAACAATAACAATAATTTTCTGACTTTTCATTGGATGCTGTATGTATTGATTTATTATTTCTCCTTTCATCATAGGTTGATTAACACTCCTAATAATAATAACAACAATAATTTTCCTAATAACAATAACAATAATTTTCTGTCTTTTCATTGGATGCTGTATGTATTGATTTATTATTTCCCTTTCATCACAGGCTGATTAACACTCCTAACAACAACAACAATTTCCTAATAATAACAATAACAATAATTTTCTAAATTTTCACTGGATGTTGTATATATTGATTTATTATTTCCCTTTCGTAAGAGGCTGATTAAGACTCCTAACAATAACAACAATTTTCCTAACAATAACAATAATTTTCTGTCTTTTCATTGGATGCTGTACGTATTGATTTATTATTTCTCCTTTCATCAGAGGCTGATTAAAACGCCTAACAACAACAATTTTCCTAATAATAATAACAATAATTTTCTGACTTTTCACTGGATGCTGTATATATTGATTTATTATTTCCCTTTCGTCAGAGGCTAATAAAAACAACAATATTTTTCCTTATAATGACAATAATAATTTTCTGACTTCAATTTAAGCTGTATATATTTATTATTTCCCCTTTCGTCAGAGGCTGATTAACACTCCTATTAATAACAATAACAACAGTATTTTTCTTAATAATAACAATAATAATATTCTGACTTTTAATTGGCTGATGTATATATTGATGTATTTATTAGTTCCCCTTTTTCTGCGTGTAGGTATGAGTGCATCTACACTTTGGAATTAATGCGGAGTTGGAGTCCAAAAGTAAGGTGCCTGGGACTGTTAGGAATTGTGGGAGTTGGAGTCCAAAAGGAAGGGGCCTGAATCTGTTAGGAATTGTGGGAGTTGGAGTCCAAAAGGAAGTTGCCTGAGACTGTCAGGGATTGTGGGAGTTGGAGTCCAAAAGGGAGGGGCTTGGGCCTGTTAGGAATTGTGGGAGTTGAAGTCAAAAAGGAAGGGGCCTGAATCTGCTAGGAATTGTGGGAGTTGGAGTCCAAAAGGGAGGGGCCTGAATCTGTTAGGAATTGTGGGAGTTGGAGTCCAAAAGGAAGGGGCCTGAGGCTGCTAGGAATTGTGGGAGTTGGAGTCCAAAAGGGAGGGGCCTGAGGCTGCTAGGAATTGTGGGAGTTGGAGTCGAAAAGGAAGGGGCCTGAGGCTGCTAGGAATTGTGGGAGTTGGAGTCCAAAAGGAAGTTGCCTGAGACTGTCAGGGAATGTGGGAGTTGGAGTCCAAAAGGGAGGGGCTTGGGGCTGTTAGGAATTGTGGGAGTTGGAGTCCAAAAGGGAGGGGCCTGAGGCTGCTAGGAATTGTGGGAGTTGGAGTCCAAAAGGGAGGGGCCTGAATCTGTTAGGAATTGCGGGAGTTGGAGTTCAAAAGGAAGGGGCCTGAGGCTGTTAGGGATTGTGGGAGTTGGAGTCGAAAAGGAAGGGGCCTGAGGCTGCTAGGAATTGTGGGAGTTGGAGTCCAAAAGGGAGGGGCCTGAATCTGTTAGGAATTGTGGGAGTTGGAGTTCAAAAGGGGCCTGAGGCTGATAGGGATTGTGGGAGTTGGAGTCCAAAAGGAAGGGGCCTGAGGCTGCTAGGAATTGTGGGAGTTGGAGTCCAAAAGGAAGGGGCCTGAGGCTGCTAGGAATTGTGGGAGTTGGAGTCCAAAAGGAAGGGGCCTGAGGCTGCTAGGAATTGTGGGAGTTGGAGTCCAAAAGGAAGAGGCCTGGGGCTGATAGGAATTGTGGGAGTTGGAGTCCAAAATACCTGCAGGGCCCAAGTTTTCCCATGCCTGGTGTAGACTCCTACTCTATGCTTACACACACAGATTGTGTGCTTCTGGCAGGATCCATCACCTATTACTAGTATTACAAAAACACCATGTTGCTATATAAAGAAATAATGAGACTATGTAACACAATTATTGTTCTTGGGTTATATCTAGTTTGTGACAATCACAAAAACAAAGTATCTGGAGTAGAACAACTACTTTCCAAAGTCAGTACCGCACAATTAAACAGGAAATAACACTTTCAAACTGGAAAGAAGAAAAGAAATCAAATTTGTTTACATAGTATAATCATAACAATAATTATCATTAAGTCACTTTCTAAGAAATACAATCTTAAGTTACTGATTCTGGGTAGATTGATTCTTGGCCGGGCAGGTTTTGCAGGAATGCTTTCAGATTGTCCCTCCTTTGTTTAGGAAGGATTTCGAAAGTGTCATTAGCTGTCATCACCAGTCAGAGAGACAGAGGAGAGCACAGGGAGCCTGGTAGCATGCCGTGATCGTATAGTGGTTAGTACTCTGCGTTGTGGCCGCAGCAACCTCGGTTCGAATCCGAGTCACGGCAAATTTGGGGCGGACTTCCTTTTTGGGGGTATATTGACCCAGGATCTTTATATGCCACTCCTATAAGAATGGGGATCTTCCATTTTATTTCCTTTTTCTTTAACTTCCCCAAACTGTGGCCGTTTTGTATTATATTTTAATACATTTGTGCATGGAATGTATACATTGACCCATAGAGGTGTGTGTGTGTGTGTGTGTGTCAGGAAGGACTTGAGAAAGTGCAAGTTGCTTTTGGTGTGAGCCAATTGGCTGTCTGCAAGGATCTTGCCCAGGGGATGCCTGGATGTTTTGATATTTTACCATCCTTGGGATCACCAGCATTGAGGCCATGCTATTGAGAACACAGCTGCGCTGGGCAGGGCATGTCCATAGGATGGAGGACCACCGCCTCCCAAAGATACTACTCTATGGTGAACTCGCCACGGGTCAGCGCAAGAGAGGCGCCCCCCAAAAGAGATATAAGGACTCAATGAAACAACACCTCAGGCTTGGCCAGATTGATCACCAACAATGGTCCACCCTGGCCTCACATTGGGAGGCGTGGAGATGCACTATCCACAATGCTGCAGCCTCCTTTGAGAAGACACGCCGAATGGCTCTTGAAGAGAAACGACAATGCAGAAAGAACCGCAACTTGGAAACAACATCACCCAAGGAGACTTTCTGCTGTGCTTTCTGCAACTGAATTTGCCTATCTCAGATTGACCTTTTTAGTCATCAATGCGCTTGTAAAAAGCGTGGGATGAGTCCTTCCTGAATCTTCATTCGCGAAGTAATGCTGAGAGAGGGGAGACTTCTCTCATGTCCCCACACCGGGAGCTGGGGCTGACAGAGGGAGCTCATCTGCACTCTCCCCATATTCGAACCTCTGACCTGTTGGTCTTCAGTTCTGCCGGAACAAGGGTTTAACCCTTTGCCCTACCATAGGTCACTGATGTGGACAATTGAAAATTTTGGAGAATATTTATGCAAATTAATACAAAACCTACATACAAACTAACAAACAAGAACAAAGTTAAAATACTTTTCCTAGAATAAAAGAAATCATGTTATTACTACATTCAAAGCAACAGAAAACATTAACTACATACACTCTACCCAGGCATGGGCAAACCTTGGCCCTCCAGGTATTTTGGCCCTAACAGCTGCTAGGAATTGAATTGAAGTTGGCCTATGCCTGCTCTATGTTATCTGATCTAAGGGCTTTGCATTCTCTGTCTGATGGTTATATTCTCTCACCTCTCCGTTGGTGCCCCCTTGTGGTTGGGAAGAGGCTTGCGTACCCTAATGAAGTTGTGAACTATGCTGGAAGTGGCATGTTAGCCACTGGTAGGGCCTCCCATGACAGACAGGTCACAACCAAAGGGTCTGACAAAGAGCGTCAACGGGCAGGATGGGCTCTCTAGCCTTTTGGCAACCATCCTAAGAGAAGGAAAACTCTAATTTCGAACCCGGGCAGACGGTGCTCATCTAACCCTGTAAGGTCAACCATCTAGAGAAGGAAACTCGAACCAAACCTACGACCTCAGGATCCTGCTGCCACCGTCCCAGCTTGCTAGGCCCCGACAGACAAACCTTTGACAAACCAAGACTTCCTTCTCCCACCCTGACATAATTCCACAGATATAAACAGGCAGAATAAAAGAACATAAGAACATAAGAAGAGCCATGCTGAATCGGGCCTCAGCCCATCTAGCCCAGCATTCTGTGTCACACAGTGGCCCACTAGTTGTACACGGGGATCTCGAGCAGAAGGGAGGGCAAAACCCTCACCTGCTCCCGACCCCCCACAACCAGTACCCGGGGAAAATCCTGCCTGCCCCTGTCAACACAGAGGTGGCACTTGGATGTCCATTTCAGTAGCTACTGATTCCCTTGGTATCCATGAATCTGTCTAATCCTGCCTTGAAGCTGTCCAGGCTGACCGCTGTCACAACCTCATCTGGAAGTGAGTTCCATAACCCAATGACCCTCTGGGTGAAGAAATATTTCCCTTTATTAGTCCTAACTTTCCTACCTTGGAGCTTCAGGGAGTGCCCTCTAGTCCTAGTGTTTTGTGACAAAGAAAATAATTTTTCTTTATTCACCTTTTCTATCCCATGCATGTTTTTATACACTTCGATCAAGTCACCTCTTAAACGCCGTCTTTCAAGGCTGAAAAGACCAAGGCGTTGCAACCTGATTTCGTAAGGGAGCTGCTCCATCCCTTGGATCATTCTTGTTGCCCTTTTCTGTACCTTTTCCAGTTCCGTTATATCCTTCTTGAGGTGCGGAGACCAGAATTGTACACAGTACTCCAAATGTGGCCTTACCATAGATTTGTAGAGAGGTAATACCACATTTGACGACCTATTTTCGATTCCCTTCCTGATCATGCCAAGCATAGAATTTGCTTTTTTTACTGCTGCTGCGCACTGGGTTGACATCTTCATTGAGCTGTCCACCAAAACCCCAAGATCCCTTTCCTGGTTTGTCTCGGAAAGCTTTGACCCCCTCAATTGGTAGGTGTAGTTGGGGTTCTTTGCCCCGATGTGCATGACTTTACACTTGTTTAGGTTAAAATGCATTTGCCACTTTGTTGCCCATTCACTCAATTTCGAGAGATCTTTCTGGAGCTCTTTACAATCAGTTTCATTTTTAACTACCCTGAACAATTTAGTGTCGTCTGCAAACTTTGCTACCTCAGAATTTACTCCTACATCCAGGTCATTAATGAATAAATTAAAAAGTAACGGACCCAAAACTGAACCTTGGGGTACGCCACTTCTCACCTCTTTCCACCCAGAGAAATGTCCGTTTATTACCACCCTTTGTTTCCTACAGTTTAGCCAGGTTCCAATCCAGGACAAGACCTGTCCTCTGATTCCATGGCTGAAGAGCTTATTTAGGAGCCTTTGGTGAGGGACTTTGTCAAAAGCCTTTTGAAAGTCAAGGTAAACAATATCGACTGGGTCCCCTTTATCTATGTGTTTATTTACACCCTTACAGACCTTTCAGCTGCAAGGCCATTCAATGCTGATCAATGTGGCCAAGGAGATGAACTCCTTGTAGTCGCAGATGGCTTTGGCAGAAAATGGCTGCCAAAGCCTCCTTGTGGTTGTCCTCCCTCGTGGCTCGTCTTTGCGCGGCGCCGCACGCTCCAAATGCGTTTGCGCGGGCCAGGTGCCCACCCCCTCCTTTGCTCTGATGCCCCCTTCTTCTCCCTCCCTCCTCTTCAGGCCATGCTGCGATGGCACTGAGGATGGAGGCGGGGGAGTAGCTTCAGGGGCAGCATGAAGAAGGCTGGCGAAAGATGCGCCGCGCGCAGGGCAGAAGCGCCCCTCTGAAATCCAGCTGCGATCTACCAGCTCCGGGACCGCGATCGACTGGTCGAGCAGCCCTGCTCTAACATCTCAAACAGATAGAGTTAATGATAGTAATAACAACTTAATTTTTATATCCCGCCTCCATCTCCCCAAAGGGACTAGGGACGGCTTATTTATTTACTATATTTGTATACCACCCCTCTCAGCCTAAAGGTGACTCGAGGCTTACACATGGGACAAAATGTCCACAGAACATCAAAGCAATAACATTAAAGCAAAACCAATCTATTAAAAACAAAAATACGATTAAAATAAAAAAATTGCAAAACATAACAATCAGATAAAATACAATTAAATAAAATATCGAGGGTATAAAAACAGGAACCATTAGAACTATTGTTATACATCTTTGGAATGCTTTCTGGTGTCGGATACCATCTGTACATCACCTTATAGAAAATTTTCCTAGTTTCCAACAACTCTCACAACTTCTGAGGATGCCTGCCACAGATGCAGGCGAAACGTCAGAAGAGAATGCTTCTAGAACATGGCCATACAGCCTTAAAAACCCACAACAACCCAGTGATTCTGGCCATGAACGCCTTCAACAACACATATTTATATCTCCAAGCATCCTGGAGAGAGAGAAAGGGAGAGAGACAAGCTTTCAGAGGAAAAGACAGTTTGACCCAGCCAGGACTTCAAAGAAAAACCCGAAGGAGCTGTTCAGATAAGACTTCAAAGTTTCAAGCAGAATGTTGTAGTTGGGAGTATAACGGGTGACCCAGCAAGGCCATAAATCTTCTCACAGGTGAGTGGAAATAAACAAGGAGGGAGATTGTCCAGCACTAAAGCTCAGGGTAAAGGCAACCAGTCACCCGTCATTTTACTATACCCACCCCTCCTTGAAGTATTTTCGATTTTTTAAATAAGAGACATTCAAACTGTAATGGAATATTTACACACACACACACACACACACACACACACACACCTATATATATAAAGGAAGAGTCGTCATGGAATGACCATCCCAAACAGAGAAACCTTACAACGCAGAGACACCAAACTTGCCAACAGAAATAGGCCTCAGACAAGGTACGTTTGTAGCAAAGAAACTTTCCCCCAAAACCTAAAAGGCCCCAAAACAACGAGTAAAAAAACCTCCATTTCCCCGCATCCTCCGCGCTGCCAACGACTCACCCAGCCTCTACATTCTGACACCATGAATCGCTGCCAATAAGGGCGGTTTGCATAACTCCTGTACTGGCCAGCCAACATGAACATTCCGACCCATAATAAACTGTCAGAGGAGGATAAGGCAAAGGGCTGAGGCACAAACACAAACACCCAATTCACTTCCCACAGAAAATGTACACCCCTACAAATCACAGACCACGCCCAAAATTGACAGTAAGGCTTCATTAACTTAATTTCCCTGACTAGGCCTCACTTAATGGAATGCTGTTTACGCTCTGAATTGACAGTAAGGCTTCATTAACTTGATTCTCCCGACTAGCCCTCAGCTCATTGGACATTGTGTATGGCCTGAATTGACAGTAAGGCTTCATTAACTTGCTGTTCCTGACTAGGCCTCAGCTCATGGGACACTGTGTATGGCCTGAATTTACAGTAACCTACCTTGGCACACAGAGCCCCTATGACCCACGCTGCATTCTACTACAGTTTGGAGGAGGGTGGACCATGGATTATGGGACTTGAAGTACCTCCATGGATAATGGGATTTGTAGTACTTCAAAACCCATCATTCCCCACAGACCACTGTGTCCCAGAACCAAGACCGATAAAGACAAAACTTGGCAAACAATGCCCCCCATGACCCACACTCCATCCGACTGCAGATTAGAGGTGGACACACCATGGATAATGGGATTTCAAGTACCTCCACTCACTTCCAAAGTACCCCACCCACACACGCATCAACCTCTACATCAACACAGCAGACGGAAAGACAAAAAACATTGTATATCCACAAGCAATGCAGAACGCCAGCAACACCACACAACAACAACTCCACAGGACTCCAACATCTCACCCACCAAAACAACCCACAACAACACAGCCATGACCCCAACAACACCATAACTAACAACAACTACAACCCTTACATATTCAGACTTCCTCGCACCTCCAAAGTAGGGCACAGCAACGCATGCTGGGTACAGCTAGTATATATATATATAAATCCATTACTCTAAACATGTGAATAGAGTTATTATGTAAGAGATGTTTTGCCAGTGGAATGCACTGCCTCAGATTGAGGTGGATTCTCTTTATTTTAAACAGACACTGATACTGGATGGCCATCTGCTGGGAATGGCTTGATTGTGTGTCTCTAAAAAATGGGGTTGGATTGGTGGCCCTTGGGGATCTCTTCCACCTCTATGATCCTATGACCTATGACTGCAGAGAGGTCACTAATGGGGATCTATCCCTGGAGTAGTCCGAGATCAGCTTTTAAAAGAAAGGATTGTGATCTATCATGCCAAAGATGTTTCAACATAGGAAATAAAATGCTTTGGAGCTAACAACAGATCAATCAGGATGAATGTTAGATGTTAGAATTCTGTCTCCTTCTTATTAGCTGCTCCTTGTTGTTCAAATCGGACTTCAATAATATAATGTAGCATTTGGGGAAGAAAATGAAACCCAATAACCCAGCACCAGAGGACAAAATGGAAAAGTCTTCCACGGTTACCATATATTTTCCTTTGGTGCTGTGGTAAGTTGGTACAAAGGACACCCAAACACTACAGAAGACCAACATGCTGAAGGTGATGAACTTGGCTTCATTGAAACTGTCAGGCAACTTCCTGGCTAGGAAAGCCACCGTGAAGCTGATGAAGGAGAGGAAGCCCATGTAGCTCAAGACGCAGTAGAACATGGTGACAGAGCCTTCGTTACACTCCACAATGATTTCCTCTGTGATCAAATGCATGTTGAAGTCTGGGAAGGGAGAAGAATACGCCAACCAAGCAGCACAAATGCCTACCTGAACAAGGGAACATCCCAATACAACGTAATATGCCAATCTTTTCCCAATCCACTTGCGGAAAATGTGCCTTGATTGGGACCCCATGAAAGCCACAACCACAACCATGGTTTTGGCCAGAACAGAAGACATTGCAATGGAGAAGATGATGCCAAATACCATTTGACGTAGGAGGCAAGTCAAATTATTGGGCTTTCCAATGAATAGCAAGGAGCTAAGGAAGCAAAGACAAAGAGATGTGAGGAGTACGTAGCTAAGGCCCCGGTTGTTGGCTTTGACGATGGGAGTGTGTCGTTGCTTAATGAAGATCGCAAACACAAATGCTGTCAACACAGAAAGGAAAAGAGATAATGAAGCTAAAGCGATGCCCAAAGATTCCTCAATGGAAAGGAAGGTCTGAACTTTGGGAATACAACGATCTCTCCCGTGATTTGGATAGTCGTCTTCTGGGCAGCTGATGCAATTGTCCCAATCTGTAAAAAGAAAAGATGGTAATGTTACCTTCCAGAGCTACAATGCCACCTGATCTCCTGATATAATAAATTTGGTCCACAAAAGGAAATGAGCTAATTTTGAAGCTTTGAGAGTTATTTCAGCAGGCTTTCGGTGTCAGATGAATTGCAGTCTTCCTTTGTGTATCGCCATCTTGCGCTATCTTTTGCTGCTGCAATGTTCTTTTAATGCGCGACCTATTGTGACACTTTAATCTGCTGTTTTAATTGTGGTTTTTAACTTTTTAGCTATGTTTGGCTGTTTTTATGAACATGTTGTAAGTTGCCCCGAGCCATTAGGAGGGGCGGCAAACAAATACGAATAAAATAAATAAATAAATAAATTTTGAAATGTACTTTTTGAGAAACTGCTTCACTTTGATCTTTTTTATACCAAACGATCTTGAATATTGAATGTAATTAAATATATGTCTTGTAATTACAAAACAACAACAACAACAACCCCTCATTTAAGAGTGGAAACAACATCCTGTGGTCAGTGGATGGCCAGAGAATAACCTAGGAAAATACAAACACTATTTGGAGATGGATGGACAGATAGCTAGATAGATGAACTACACCAATGAATGCTTCAGCCTCCCAACAAATTTACCCCCATGGACCAGTGTATGATTACTAGATAAGATATCTCCGATTTCAGTCTGGCAAGAGCTCTCTGATATTTCCAATGCGTAATTTTGCTCAGAGCAGACCCGTAGCCAAGATTTTGATTCGGGGTGGTGATGTGGGGGCTGGGACGGGGGGGGGGGGCTGAGTCTGAGTGGGAGAGGATCTACCCTAGCAAACCTTTTGTATCATTATTCCAATACCCCCATGCATATGAGATATATATTGAGCATGGTGATCGGATCATGATATGAATAAACATAACAGTTTAAATAATAAATGTTATTTATTTACTTTCATTAACAAAATGTTTAGAATACTTTTTGACTTATTTTTTCACTTTACAGGAACATTCTTCTTTTCTACTCCCCAGCCATTTTGTCAGTTACTTTTTCTGGTTTGATAGTGATGTCCCGATGGATAGAAATCATTGCTAGTCCACTAAGTCTCTGGTCTGTCATTAAACTTCTAGATACACTTTTCATTCTCTTCATGGTTGAAAACCATCTTTCCACACTGCATGTCATTAATGGTAGAGTAGCTAACACAGTCAAAAGGAAATTTATTGTTCTAAAGCTAGGGCTCCTTACCCCCCCCCCACTCTTAAAGATACAGGCAGCATATTAGTAGCATAACTAACTTCATTTTAACATAGAAAAACTGTTTAATAATAATAACAACAACAACATGGCATTGAACCAAGCCAATGCTGGATCTGGACCAAAATTGGCACATAGAGCCAATGTGCCCAACAGTGCAGACAGGCAGGGATTGGGGAATGATTGCCCTTTTCATAAGAACATAAGAACATAAGAAGAGCCATGCTGAATCGGGCCTCAGCCCATCTAGTCCAGCATTCTGTGTCACACAGTGGCCCACTAGTTGTACACAGGGATCTCTAGCAGAAAGGAGGGCAAAACCCTCACCTGCTCCCGACCCCCACAACCAGTACCCGGGGAAAATCCTGCCTGCCTCCATCAACACAGAGGTGGCACTTGGATGTCCATTTCAGTAGCTACTGATTCCCTTGGTATCCATGAATCTGTCTAATCCTGCCTTGAAGCTGTCCAGGCTGACAGCTGTCACAACCTCCTCTGGAAGTGAGTTCCATAACCCAATGACCCTCTGGGTGAAGAAATATTTCCCTTTATTAGTCCTAACTTTCCTACCTTGGAGCTTTAGGGAGTGCCCCTAGTCCTAGTATTGTGTGACAGAGAAAATAATTTTTCTTTATTCACCTTTTCTATCCCATGCATGATTTTATACACTTCGATCAAGTCACCTCTTAAACGCCGTCTTTCAAGGCTGAAAAGACCAAGGCGTTGCAACCTGGTTTCATAAGGGAGCTGCTCCATCCCTTGGATCATATTTGTTGCCCTTCTTTGTACCTTTTCCAGTTCCGTTATATCCTTCTTGAGTTGCGGTGACCAGAATTGTACACAGTACTCAGATGTGGCCTCACCATAGATTTGTAGAGAGGCAATACAACATTTTGCCGACCTATTTTCGATTCCCTTCCTGATCATGCCAAGCATAGAATTTGCTTTTTCACTGCTGCAGCGCACTGGGTTGACACCTTCATTGAGCTGTCCACCAAAACCCCAAGATCCCTTTCCTGGTTTGTCTCAGAAAGCTTTGATCCCATCAGTTGATAAGTGTATTTGGGGTTCTTTTCCCCGATGTGCATGACTTTACACTTGTTTAGGTTAAAATGCATTTGCCACTTTGTTGCCCATTCACTCAATTTCGAGAGATCTTTCTGGAGCTCTTTACAGTCAGTTTCATTTTTAACTACCCTGAACAGTTTAGTGTCATCTGCAAACTTTGCTACCTCACAATTTACATCTACATCCAGATCGTTTATGAATAAATTAAAAGTAACGGTCCTAAAACTGAACCTTGGGGTACGCCACTTCTCACCTCTTTCCACCCAGAGAAGTGTCCATTTATTACCACCCTTTGTTTCCTACAGTTTAGCCAGGTTCCAATCCAGGACAAGACCTGTCCCCTGATTCCATGGCTGAAGAGCTTATTTAGGAGCCTTTGGTGAGGGACTTTGTCAAAAGCCTTTTGAAAGTCAAGGTAAACAATATCGACTGGGTCCCCTTATCTATGTGTTTATTTACACCCTCAAAGAATTCTATCAAGTTAGTAAGACATGATTTGCCTTTGCAGAAACCATGTTGATTTTCCTTCAGCAATGCCTGTTCTTCTATGTGCTTAGTAATTTTTTCTTTAATAATGGTTTCCATCACTTTGCCTGGAACTGAGGTTAGACTAACTGGCCTATAATTTCCTGGATCACCCCTGGATCCTTTCTTGAGGATCGGAGTTACATTTGCCTCCTTCCAGTCCTCGGGTACAGTGCCTGATCTTAGAGAAAGGTTATATATTTTGGCTAGAATTTCAGCAATTTCACACTTGAGTTCCTTAAGAACTCTGGGGTGGATGCCATCTGGCCCTGGTGATTTGTTGACATTTAGTTTCAAATGGGAGTTGTTGTTTACCTGGATCCAGAGAGTCCCAGAACACAGCCAACGGGCTCGACGCACTATACTCCCAGCCACGAGTGTGGCGAGACTTCAATGCACAGACACGAAGGCCTGCTGAGTACACGGGCGCAAAGGCCTAGTGCGGCCTCCGAATGGTCTGTGGTACTGTGGCATTCCAGGTTGGCAGAGCCTCCAGCTTAAGGGTGGTGCTGTTAAACGGCAGGTCTGTAAATAGAAAAACCATCACCATCCAAGATTTAATTCTTGATGAGCAAGCAGACCTGGCGTGTATAACTGAAACCTGGCTGGATGAGGCTGGGCAAGGGGGGGGGGGGGGGGACTCTCCCAGCTTTGCCCACCAGGATACTCAGTGCAGCACCAGCTGAGATCTGGAGGTGTGTGTGTGTGTGTGTGTGTGTTGCAGTAGTCTATAGGGATTCTATCTCCTTGGTCAGGTGTTCCATCCCACAGTCTTCCATGTTCGAGTGAGTCCACCTGAGGATTGGAGGCCAGGACAGAATAGGGATTCTGTTAGTGTACCGTCCACCCCGCTGCACTTCAGTCTCCCTACCTGAGCTAGCTGGGGTGGTCTTGAGCCTGGCGTTGGAGTCTCATTGGCTCATAGTGCTGGGGGACTTTAACATCCATGCAGAGTCCACCCTATCAGGAGTGGCTCAGGACTTCATATCTTCCATGGCGACCATGGGGTTGTCCCAACTAATATCAAGACTCACTGATTGTGCTGGACACACATTTGATCTAGTTTTCTGTCAGGAGTAGGAAGAAAGTCGCAGTGTAGAGGAATTAACCATCTCTCCGTTGCCATGGACCGACCACTTCCTGATCAAGTTTAGACTCAATGCACCCTTTACCCTTTGCCGGGGTCAGAGGACCCATTAAGATGATCTGCCCCAGGAGACTTATGGATCCAGATGGATTCCTGACAGCTCTTGGGATATTCCTGCCTCCTCGGTTGGTGATCCTGTTGATGCTCTGGTCACCCACTGGAATAGCGAAATGACTAGGGCAATAGACACGATCACTCCAGAACGTCCCCTCTCGAGTAGCCGAGCTAAACCATGTCCTTGGTTCACTGAGGAGCTGGCAGCAATGAAGCAAGTGAAGAGGAGACTAGAGAGCGTGTGGCAGAAAAGCCTAGCGAGTTAAATCAAGCACGGCTGGATGCCTATTTGAAGGCATACGCCGCAGCAATAGAAGCCGCAAAGAATTCTTTCTTTGCAGCCAATAATGCATCTGTAAAGAAATGTCCGGCGGAGCTGTTCCAAGTAGTCAGAGGGCTGTTAAATCCTGTTTGCCAAGATGGGATTCCTGACAACTTGGCAGCCCGCTGTGAAGCATTTGCTCAGTTCTTCGCATACAAAGTTGCTTTGATCCATTCTATATATTAATGGCAGTCTCTGAATATTAATGGAAGTCTCTGAAGATGTAACACGAGCATATGCGTGTCTAATTTTGATGTATTCGTTTCAATACGTGCAGCTTGAGGATGTGGACAAGATTCTTGGAGAGGCGAGGCCGACCACATGCATCCTAGACCCCTGCCCATCCTGGCTGATAAAGGAAGTCAGAGGGGGCTTGGCAGGGTGGGTGAAGGTGGTGGATAATGCCTCCCTAAAGGAGGGCAAATTTCCAGTGAGCCTAAAAGAGGCTGTTATAAAGCCACTGTTGAAGAAATCATCACTTGACCCCACCCAATTAGACAACTTACGGCCAGTTTCCAATCTCCCCTTTTTGGGCAAAGTCCTGGAATGTGTGGTGGCCTCTCAACTCCAGGGATTCTTGGTAGACACTGATTATCTAGATCCAGCACAGTCTGGCTTTAGACCGGGACATGGTACTGAAACAGCCTTGGTCACCTTGGTAGATGATCTACGCCGGGAACTAGACAGGGGGAGTGTGTCCCTGTTGGTTCTGCTGGACCTCTCAGCGGCCTTCAATACCGTCAACCACAGTATCCTTCTGGGACGCCTCAGGCATATGGGACTTGGGGGTACTGCTTTGCAGTGGCTGCAGTCTGTCCTTGAGGGTTGTTCTCAGAAGGTGTTGCTGGGGGACACTTGCTCGTCCCCACAACCATTGACTTGTGGGGTACTGCAGGGTTCTATTCTGTCCCCCATGTTGTTTAACATTTACATGAAGCCGCTGGGAGAGATCATCCGGAGTTTGGCGGTCAGATGTCATCTGTATGCGGATGATGTTCAGCTCTATCACTCCTTCCCACCTGTTACTAAGGAGGCTGTGCAGGTCCTAAACTGGTGCTTGGCTGCTGTGTCGGACTGGATGAGGGCAAACAGATTGAAGAGCAGTGTTTCCCAACCAGTGCACCGTGGTACGCTAGTGTGCCGTGAGCGATCATCAGGTGTGCCGTGGGAAATTGGAACCTCCAAGACCCTTTCCTCCCCCTCCTGCCGAACACTTTTTCTTCTCCACTCGGGCTCCCTTCTTCCCAGCCTCGCTCTGCTTGCTTTGCCTCGCTTTGCTCACGCTGCCGCTTCTGCGGGAGGGGGGGAGGGAGGAAGACGTGACCCGTGCAGGCGGTACTGCACAGACTCCCCCATCTTCCTCCCTCCCCTCCACAGTGCTCTCTGGATATAGGTGAACTACAACTCCAAAACTCAAGGTCAATGCCCACCAATGCCCTCTTATAGTATTTTCTCTTGGTTATGGTAGTTCTGTGTGGGAAGTTTGATTCCATTCCATCATTGATGGAGTTCAGAATGCTCTTTGATTGCGGGTGAACTATAACTCCCAGCTGTTGAGCAAGACCTTCGTGTGTGTCTTTCTGCCATTCCTGCCAGGATATCTATGTTGTGTTCATCGAAACAAGCCCAGGTTTCACACTGAGTGTATAAATACATTTAAAAACATATTAACTATATGTATTACTGTGTTAGAGTGTCATTTTGTGTCATTTTGGTTGGTGGTGTGCCCCAGGATTTTGTAAATGTAAAAAATGTGCCATGGCTCAAAAAAGGTTGAAAATCACTGGCTCAGAGGACCTAAGTGTAGAGGGAAGATTGTACAGGAGAAGGCAATCCTGTAGGAATCTGGACTCAAACCATGTTCAGCCTTAAAGGTCAAAAGAAAAACCTTGTACTTCCTAGTGACATCAGATCGGCCCCCTGCCTCCTGACATTTCGTAAGAAAGTCAAGACTTGGCTTTTCGAGCAAGCATTCGCAGATGAACTTTAATCGAGAGCAAGAATTACTATGACGACGAAACGGAAACCGATTTTAAGATTGTGGAGCTGAGATTTGTATTTTGTAGTTTTTAACTGTTTTCGAGTCGCCTTCGGGCTGAGAGAGGCGGTATAGAAGCATGGGAAATAAATAAATAAATAAACAAATACTTTGCCCAGAAACTAATTGGCAATCAGTGGAGTGACTTTCGTATGGGTGCAATATGCTCATTCCTGGATTTTCCTGTAACCAATCTGGCTGCCGTATTTTGAACCAATTGGATTTTCTGAACTTGACACAAAGGTAGCCCAATGTAAAGAGTATTGCAACCATCCAATCTTGAGGTTACCAGTGTGTGCATTATCCTCTTTGGGTCCTCCAAATCTAGGAAGGGGTGCGGCTGGCATATTAGCACAAGCTCTTAGTAAGCACTCCTGACCATCACATCTAGTTCGGCTGACATTTGGAGAATTCAATGCAGTTAAAATGCATTATATGGATCTACACCGAACATATAATGCAGACTCAAATTATTTTGAATCTGCAATTTTGGCACTGTAGATCCAGCTTTACCCAAAGTCATCCAATGGGTTTCAATGCCCAATAAATGATTCAAACCCTGGTCTCCAGATCTGTAGTTTTAGCATCAATAATGGAAATTCTAGTTTTACATGGCCTTTTAATTTTCTCTGACAAAAAGAGTACTAGTGCCTCGCCAAATTCCTATCTCTGGCTTCCATAGCATTGAGCCATGGCAGTTAAAGTCATGTCAAAGTACATTCTGTTTGGAGTGAACTTTATAGGTATACTGTATTTGTGAATAGCCATAGAAATGCAAGTTATCCGCTTTTATTAGTGAATATGCAATATCTTAGATTCTATTTTTGTATCAGAAATCATGCCTGGAAAACATTTTCTTCTCTGCAATTGAATGTTAAAGACTCTAAATGTTCAAATATTTACTTGTTAATATGATTTCTCTAAGCCATTGTTCGTGTATTTGTGGGTCCTGAAGTCATATTGAAGAGTCATAGGTTGGAATAATTGAAATCTGTGATATTTGCTTAACAATAATGTGTATTGATCACTGATTAATTAATAATGTGTATTAATCACTGCTTTTCACCTCATCAAAGGTAGCTGCAATAAGATTTTACAGGAAGGTCTCCAAAGAAGGAGCCTAATGAACAGCTCAGCAAAGGCTTCAAAGCTTCAAGCAGAATGTTGTAGTTGGGAGTATAATGAGTGACCGAGCAAGGCCATAAATCTTCTCACAGGTGAGTGGGAATAAAGAAGGAAAGAGATTGGCGAGCACTGATATAATAATAATAATATACTTTCCCGAAGGGGACTCAGAGTGGATTACAGGTACACATACTTAGCAGACAATCCCTGCCATTTCCACACACATATAGACGAACAAAGGCAAACTCTGGCCACCAGGGGGAGCTGACGTAGTCCTCATCTCTCAGCGTTCCCAGCGTCCCTTGTTGCTCCTTCCGCATTCCTCAGCATTCCTGGAGTTCTTTAATGGCCTCATAATTCAGTCAAAATTTGCCTCCCCACTTAATGTGGTACCTTTATCTCCTACTTGACAGATGCAACTGTCTTTCGGGCTGCAAAGGTCAACAGCACTTAAAGGTCGAGCACCCACCTCGACCAGGGCAGGCCTCAAACTCATGACCTATTGGTCAGAGAGATCTTATGCATCTGACACTTAGCCAGCTGCACCACATTCCCGGTGTTATAGCACAATAATGATTTTATAGCACTCATGATCAACACCAGACACATGCTCAAAAAGAGGGGAAGTTTTCTTCGGGGAAACAAAAGTTAACTGTGTCTATTTAAATAGAAGCTGAACCTCGAGAAGGGTGTGACACTTTCTTCGTCACCCAGACATTTATTGGATCAAATAAACTCACTGAAAGATCTCCAGTCTCTAGCAAATGTTTGGACTTGAATACTAGAAATCCTGATGGGCCGTCTGACAGATGGAAAACAGATCCGGGTAATTTTAATATCTCACTTATGACAACCACAGATAAAACTATCACCACATTTTCTGTGACTGAGAATGGATAACAATCACGACAACATTTATTTGTTTCCCGTCTCCTCTTATGGCTTGAGCTGGGGTACAACATATCATACTTGAAATACATAAATACAACAGTAGACCATTAAAATACATATATATTTTTTAAAACCCAGATGAACTGAAAGGAGAGTTCCCGAGGGGTTAAAAGTGACCAGCAGGCAGAAATGTCAAACAGAGGTACTCTTCAAAAAGGGCTCTTCATTAAAACCGGGAAAGTATGTTGTTGTTTTTTGTCAATTTTATTGACTTCTCTAATTGTGCATGGGTTTCTCTTCCACCTCTTATGCCTCCTAAACCCCAGCTCCTCCTTTTGAGCAATTCGGGTTGCTGGAGGCCAATAAAAAAGATGCCAAGTGAGACTGCCTCAGATTTTAATGGGCCAAGAAAAAGATTGTCATTTGTCAAACA
The DNA here is from genome assembly GCA_030556195.1 of Anolis apletophallus. Lineage (NCBI taxonomy): Eukaryota > Metazoa > Chordata > Lepidosauria > Squamata > Anolidae > Anolis > Anolis apletophallus. The sequence goes on along the minus strand of JARBWK010000008.1, from coordinate 140,445,059 downwards.
ATGATATTAGACAGGGGGTTATTGGGGTGGTCTTATATAATTTATGCTTAATGTTTTTGGTGTAAGATGTAAATTAATTGGCAGGTTAATTTTTGCTATAATTTTGTTGTAGTTGTTGCTTCTTTTTGATTGGTTCGTTTCTGTATTTGTACTTATGAATGTATTTGGCAATGAATGTTTGCTATTTATTGTTGGAATCTGTCCAGAGTCCTTTTGGGGAGAGATGGCAGAATACATATAAAGATGGTGATGGTGATGATGTTGATTATTATTATTATTATTATACCCCAGTTCTGGATAAAGGCAACCAGTTACTTCGCCATTTTACTATGCCCCCCCCCCCCCCCCGGGAGTATTTTAGATTTTTTGATAACAGATGTTCAAATTCTAATGAAATATTTAATAGTGTATTTTTAGAAATCAATTAATATAAATATGTGAACAGAATTATTAGGTAAGAGCTGTTTGTCAATGGAATGCACAGCCTCAGAATGAGATGGATTCTCTGTATTTGGAGGTTTTTAAACTGAGACTGGATGGCCATCTGCTGGGAATGGTTCGATTGTGTGTTTCAGCAAAATGGGGTTGGATTAGGTGGCCCTTGGGGGGTTTCTTCCATATATGTGATCCTATGACCTATGAATTCAGAGAAGTCACTAATGGGGATCTTTCCCTGGAGTAGTCCGAGATCAGTTTATAAAAGAAAGGACTGTGATATCTCATGCCAGAAATGTTTCAACGTAGGAAATAAAATATTTTGGAGCTAACAATAGAGCAAGGAGGATGAATGTTAGATGTTAGAATTCTGTCTCCTTCTTATTAGCTGCTCCCTGTTGTTCAAATCGGACTTCAATAATATAATGTAGCATTTGGGGGTGAAAATGAAACCCAATAACCCGGCACCGGAGGACAAAATGGAAAAGACTTCCACGGCTACCATATATTTTCCTTTGGTGCTGAGGTAAGTTGGGACAAAGGTCACCCAAACACTACAGAAGACCAACATGCTGAAGGTGATGAACTTGGCTTCATTGAAACTGTCAGGCAACTTCCTGGCTAGGAAAGCCACCGTGAAGCTGATGAAGGAGAGGAAGCCCATGTAGCTCAAGACGCAGTAGAACATGGTGACAGAGCCTTCGTTACACTCCACAATGATTTCCTCTGTGATCAAATGCTTGTTGAAGTCTGGGAAGGGAGGAGAAGACGCCAACCAAGCAGCACAAATGCCTACCTGAACAAGGGAACATCCCAATACAACATAATATGCCAATCTTTTCCCAATCCATTTGCGGAAAATGTGCCTTGACTGGGACCCCATGAAAGCCATAACCACAACCATGGTTTTGGCCAGAACAGAAGACACCGCAATGGAGAAGATGATGCCAAATGCCATTTGACGCAGGAGGCAAGTCAAATTATTGGGTTTTCCAATGAATAGCAAAGAGCTAAGGAAGCAAATACAAAGGGATGTGAGGAGTACGTAGCTAAGGCCCCGGTTGTTGGCTTTGACGATGGGAGTGTGTCGTTGCTTAATGAAGATCGCAAACACAAATGCTGTCAACACAGAAAGGAAAAGAGACAAAGAAGCTAAAGCGATGCCCAAAGATTCCTCAATGGAAAGGAAGGTCTGAACTTTGGTAATACAGCTATCTTTCCCATGATTTGGATAGTCGTCTTCTGGGCAGCTAATGCAATTGTCCCAATCTGTAAAAAGAAGAGATGGTAATGTTACCTTCCAGAGCTACAATGCCACCTGATGTCCTGATATAATCAATTTGATCCAAAAAAGGAAATGTGCTCATGTTGAAGCTATGAGAACTGTTTTGAAACGTACTTTTTGAAACAGTGCTTCTCTTTGATCTTTTGTGACTTTGAATATTGGCTGTAATTAAATATATGTCTTGTGGAAACAATATGTAGTCAGTGGGGGATGGCCAGAAAATAACCTAGGAAAAAACAAACGCCATTTTGGAGATGGATGGATCGATAGATAGATAGATGAACTACAGCAATGAATGCTTCAACCTCCCAACAAATTTACCCCCGTGGACCAGCCTATGATTACTGGATATCTCCTATTTCAGCCTGGCAAGAGTTCTCTGAGGTTTGCAATGCATAATTTTGCTCAAAGTCTTCACTTTTCCTAAACTGAAGAAATCTAGGAAGTGTACAATTTAGATATGGCATACCCTTTAAGTGCAGTTCTCAAGGACACTTGTCCATCAATTGCAGGCATGTACGTTTTGGACTGCAATTCATGTGAGAAGTCTCTTATTGGTGTCTTTATAAGTTATCCATTTCCTCAGCATGGGAGAACATGCCTCATACCTGTATGTTTTGCAACCTTCCCTTCAGGACATGGAGCACAATCATAGCAACAGAATGCCATTCCTTCTTTCTTTTTCTTGCTGTAGCCAGGAGTACACTTGGCATTACACAGAGAGGAAGGAGGCACCTATTCTTAAACAGAGACAATTCATTAGCACTGAAAATATATCAAGGGAAAGACTGCATTAGAAATGATTTACCGAGAAGGAAGTGGTGACACTGAGAAATAATTCAGATGATTCTCAGCCTATTCATGTTCTCAGTTTTACATGTTAGGGTAGATGTATTCAAAATTCGTGTTCTGTACATTCAACAAAATGGATCAAATGAATGAATGAATAAGTTTTATTGTTCTAGCCATAGGCCATGATAAATTAAGCGCACATATTCGTGAATACTGTCAGACAATATTAAATAAGAAGGCGAGTTAGGCAGGGTTGCCTGTTGGCACCTTTTTTGTTTAATTTTTATGTCAACAATTTAGTTGCCGACTTGAACTCTCCAAATCACTTCCCACCAGCAGGGGGTAATAGGAAAATTCAAACTCTGCTCTATGCTGATTATATGTTTCTCCTGTCAACAACACAAATAGGTCTTAGAAGACTTTTACGATCACTGAGCAGAATTTGCAATGAAGAAAAATTGAGTATTAATTATTCCAAAACCAAAGTAATAGTATTTTGCAAAAGGAAGCAAGTCCACAAATGGCAACTAAATGGCCATCAAATAGAACAGTGCCATAGCTTTAAATACCTGGGAATACATTTTCCTATAATGGTACCTGGAAGAGCCATATAGAGGCAGCCAAGATAGCAGCAGGGAGGGCAGCAAAATCAATCCTAACCTTTGGGAAGACAAAAGGGGGTGATTTGGTATGCCCTTCAATCAAGATCTTTAATGACAAAATCTTGCCCCAGCTGTTATATGGTGCAGAACTATGGGGTCAGGGAAATATAAAAGGTATGGAGGGGATACAGAATAAGTTTGTCAGAGCCCTTTTAGCCCTTCTCTCTGGGACACCATCCACATTGTTAAGATTAGAAACAGACATAATGGATCAAGATGTGAGCACTTCTTTAGATGTCGAGGGTGTTTTTGAATATTGTGACCTCATCACATGAGGTTTGGATCCATTGTAGGACACTTTCTAACAGAGCTAGGATGGATCCTGCCGGAGCCCATCATATGATGCAGGACAACTTCTGGTGCAGCTCCATTCTGCCTCTGTTCTGGAATAATTTTAGGATGGAGCCCTGAGAACACAGAATGCTTCCTGTGTTCTCATTAAGTAAAATGGGGTGAGCGTGGGGGGAAGCCAGGCGGTAACACCTTTCCCTGTGGGATGGGGAAAGCACTAATGTGAGAGTTTTGCCATACTTCTTGGTGAATCCCCTTGCTGTCACCCACTTTTTTGACCTCAATGTGCTGGGGTCCTTGTACTGGGTCTCATAAATTCTGGGAGAGTGAGACACATTGATGGGAAAGGCTTTGTATCTCCTTCACTTGTGATTCCCAAACCTGAGTGGCATTTTTTAAATAAAAAAACCAACCAGATATTATCTCTAATTTGCCAATGTGACAAACTAACCTCTTTAAAATGACTTGTCTTGCCAATATGGCCACAGTCCCTTCATGTAGATCAGTGTTTCTCAAAGTGGAGGTCGGTACCCCTTGGGGGTGTCACAAGGGGGTTTCAGAGGGGTCACGGAAGACCATCAGTAACACATATTTCTGATAGTTTTAGGAACCCCTATGGCAAAGAAGGCTGAAGATCTCTCCACTTGTCCTTTTCTTCCTTTTTGGAATCCTCCCACCAAAAGCTCTCCTCCTGCCGTGATTGGCCGGCCTCTCAGCTGGCATCTCAGCCAAGGGGAGGGCAGTTTCTGAGACTCCAAGTGGGGAGGGGAGTGCTCAGTGCATGACAGCATGGTGTGCATGTGAAGGTGAGGGAGAGAGCGCGAAGCTGGAGGGAGGCTTGCATCCCTTCAAGGCAGTGAGAAAGTGCCTTCTGATAAATCCCAGTAACTACAACTCCCAAATGACAAAATCAATTCCCCCCCCCCCATCCCACTAGTATTCAAATTAGGATGTATCGGGCATTTGTGCCAAATTTAATCCAGTTAATGAAAATACATCCTGATTATCCAATATTTACATTACGATTGACAACAGTAGCAAAATTACAGTTATCAAGTAGTTTGGGGTCACCACAACATGAGGAATTGTATTAAGGGGTTGTGGCATTAGGAAGGTTGAGAACCACTGATCCAGACAACATAGAACAGGCAAAAGACTTCAAATTGTCAGTTTGGGGATGTCGCCAAAACTATAAGTTCTACTAAGCTTTCAGTGATGTCTAGGGGTTTCAAGTTTCTACCAAAATATTGTTGGATACCAGTCATTCCTGGTATTAGTTTGATGATGTTGTGGACTTATGTCACTCCTTATCATTGGCTATGTAGTCCAACCACATGCCGAAGGACACAACAACGAAGGTTGGTAGTTGAAGTGAGGAAATTACATATCTACAGAGTCTGGATTAAGTAGTGTTCTCTGGTTCTGCTCTCAGTCTGAAATAGGGTAGAATATGCACCAAGGTGATGTAGCATCCAAATGACTCAGCCTCATTCAAAATGGAAAGTAAAACTGTCCAAATAAGAACATATTTAATTTAGCTGTGATGAGTGTATTAATCAGCATAGAGCATACTTAATAACATAGGAGTATCATCTGCAATAAATAAGCTTTGAATATTTATACAAACACTTTTATTTCCGGAAGAAAGTTGAAACATATTTGAACTTCTCTTATAAATGTATTTGTCAACTGAGCAACTTGAGAAATGTCTGCTGTTTTCTGCTAATTATATTGGGTATACTCCCTGAAATGCCAATGTTATTATAGGTAATAGTATTGGCATTTCAGCTTAAAACTAGACTTACCTTGACTCCAGCACTGACTGTCTTAGCAACACATGAGGACTTGTGGTGAGTATTCTGGGTTTTCTGCTCTTAACCCAACATTGTTCTTTTTAAAGGCAAGGTTGAGGAATACTTCAGAGTTTGCAGCAAACTCCGAAGTATCCTGGGGTTTTCTGGCCACCTGGACCAGTTCAGTTTCAGACTGATCAAATGTCCAAATGGACTATGTTGGCATCGCCCTTCCTCTCTGCTGATCATCCCAGTGTCATTGCCACAGATCCTTGTTGGCCATGGAGTCTCCTGGCCATCGTGATCATGTCTGCTGATGTCAGAATGGAAGATCTATGCAACGAAGAAGAAAAAAGGACATCAGCAGACATGACAAGTGATGGCCAGGTGCTTGCAAGGAGCTCTGTGGTTGACAAGTCATAGTGATGCTGATACACGGACAAAGGGATCGGCAGGATCTGGAATACCTCCAGGGCAGAAATACCTCTGAGTAACCTAGTCTGTGTACATGTGACCTCCTAGCTCATGAGATCATAACAAAATATATCATGTAGGAAGTCAATTCACTACCTGAATTAAGTCTTGATGCCACTGGATTCTCTCCTCATTAATGGTGAACTCTTTGCCTGGAGGAGCATGTGGATCCAGGCTTCCTACCTTGTTGCTAACGTAAGAGTTGTTGGGGAAAGCGACTAAATTTGTAATAGCAAACCCAGCTGCTAATTCTCCGTGTTCATTAAAAGTAATTTCATCTCCAGCATTATTGTTGAATGAAATCCTTTGAATCAAAGAGTGCAGCTAGGTGGAAAGAGAAAGTGATTCACAAAACTCACACTAGAAGGGCTTTGGAGTTTTTATGCTAAATTTCGACCCCTCTATTTTTCTAGTGCCCCATTTTGAAGTGCAATAACAATTGCTTTTCAGTAAACAACATTACCACAATGTGTATTGTCAGGGTACTTACAGTGGTAGAACTTCAAATATATTTACTTGATTAAGTATAAAATGTAAGTGTAAAATGAGACATTTACAATACGCTGTTAGAATATAATAATAATAACAACAGGAATAACAATAGTAATGGTTACAACATTGCTAAAACACAATCAAAATACATAATCAACCTTGAGCTTTCAAGCAAATGCACCCCACTTTCCTAATCCCTCCGTATTATCAGACATTTTCGGCTATCCAATATTCTGCCAGCCCATTTATGTCAGATAAGTAAGACTCTACTGTACCATCTTCAGGTCTTCCAAATCTAGGAACAGGTGCAGCTGGGGTATCAGCCGAAGCTGGAAGTCAGCCCTCCTGATCGTCATTTCTACATTTTGAGAGATGGATCCAGGAGCACTCCCAAGCTGCAAGTCTTTCAGGGCAAATGTAACCCCATCCAGAAATGGTTGACATACCTCCACCCCCAGATTAGGGCCCTTGATGGCAAGCACCTTTATTTTGTCTACATTCGATTTCTATTTGTTTTGCCTCATCCAGCCCATTACCTCCTCCATGCATTCATTCAGAGGATACATACTATCCTTAGCTGAAGTTGTTTTTGAAGGCATGGAGAAATATATTTGGGTGTCATTGACATACTGATAACACCCTGTCCCATGCCTATGGATTATCTCTTCCAGTGACTTTATGTAAATATTATAGAGCATTGTGGATAGAATGGCCCCTCGTGGGACACTACATAGCATCTCCGTTTATGAGGAGCTGCTGTCCCGAAGCACTACCATCTGGAACCTGCCTAAGAGGTATGACTGGAACCACTGCAGCACAGTGCCTTCAATTCTAACCCCTCCAGGCGTTCTAGGAGGATACTTTGGTTGATGGCATCAATGGCTGCTGAGAGGTCTAAGAAGCACCAACAGGTACACCCCACCCCGCCCATCAGTGTTGAGATAGAGATCATCCACTAAGGTGGCCATAGCAGTCTCAACTCCATATCCTGCTCTGAATATGACTTGAAATGGTTCATGGAAATGTGTGTCATCCAATGCTGCCTGGAGTTGGAGGAGAACTGCATTCTCACTCACCTTGCTCAAAAAAGGGAGGTTAGACACTGGCCTGTAATTTTTAATGTCCTGGGGACCAAGAGAGGGCTTCTTCAGTAGTGTTCTCACTACTGTTTCTTTTAAACAGGATGGAAAATTTCCCTCTTGGAGAGATGCATGGCTGTTCCAATGTGCCTTCGTGGAATGAAGTAAATTACGCCCTGCCATGTTCATTTTTTGCAAAGTCCTCAGAAGCACTTTAATTACCTGTTGTGTGTCTGCCCATATTGCCCTCCCTGCTATATGCAAACTACCTCTGTCGGCACCCAGTGCTTATTTATTTTTAAATTTTAACAGTCACATGTGGACCGCCCGAAATGGTTTTAAATTGTCTGTTACTGCTTGTGTGCGAGTTTTATTGATTGTATTGTTTTAATAATTTGCTATAGCTTTGTTATTGTGTGTTATTGGGCTTGGCCCCATGTAAGCCGCCCCGAGTCCCCTTGGGGAGATGGGTGCGGGGTATAAATGAAGTTAATAAATAAATAAATAATAAATAAATCAAGCTGCATCTCCTCCCTGGATGACTAGCCAAGAGGGACAGGGATCAAGAAAATAGGCTGTCCTCCTTACTATCCCCATCGGTTTGTCCACATCCATAGCAGCAATTGAAACAGATCCAGTGTAATCCCACTCAGAGAGTTGCTAGACACCTTGTTGCTGGTCCCTGCTTCAATGATTGCATCTAAGGGAGGTTCCATACAGGCAAAAGATCTGATAGGAGCTGGGATTTTAAATCCCAGTTCCTCATGGCATGGAGGCCACACAGCTGGACTAAACCGTAGGGTTTTTCAGGGGAGAGGTGTCCAGATACTCACCCCTGCTGAGATAAGCAGGGATGGGCATCATGGGCACTGCCAGCCTACGCCTTCCTTCCCTTCCCCCATTTCCCCCTGCACTTACTGGGAGAAGACTCCACTCCAACAAGGCCTAAAGCCTTTCTCCTTTGCTCCCCTCTCCCTTGGAATATCCGAAAGAGGGCTTTGGGTAGGGGAGGGGGGATTTCTGCTCCAAGACCCCTAGTTGGGTCTTCCAGGGAGGAGGGAGAGAGGCAAAGGCTTTAGGACTTCTTGTGTTGAAGGCTCCGTAAGTTGGGGAGGGGAGCCAGGGAGGGAGTCCAGACAGCTGGGAGGGAAGGAAAACACTTGTTTGTTGAAATGCAGGCTCACACACACACACGATGATGCGGATCTTTTGGCCAGAAACGGGATAAAAGGTGACCTTTTTATTCTGAGGTTTTCCTCCTTTGTAGCTGTTCCTCCCATGTTTTCGGGGAACGTTGTTTGGCCACCCTCTAGTTTGAACTGGGACGTTCTGGGATAAAGGTATTGTCTGGACGGGCCCTTGGTCGGCTCTTATGTGAGATATTTTATCTGTAAAATGTGTTGCTAAAAGCGTCACATTGAGCTACCGAAGGTTCTAACCATGGGTTCGTAGCCTTTTACCACTTGGAATAGCTCAGTTGGACCTAAATCCGCAGACACAATGCATGCAGAGAAGAGAGCTCTATTTGCTACACGTATTATCACCATACAGAAGTGAAGGTGCCCTTTATACCATGTTTTGTCACATAAAAGTCAAGTTTTCCATCATCTGCACTCTAGTTGTCATCCTTCCTGTTTCATTCTTTGAGGGTCTCTGTATACCAGGGGCCTGTTTTGTCACGGGTTGGGAAGAATGTGAGGGCGTGATCATTTTGGTTCCACTTATTGACCAGGGATTCAACAACACTATTTTAATAAATGGATTAAGCCAGATCAAACGGGATTTCTTCCAGGGAGACAGGCAAAAGAAAATGTCAAAATAATAATAGATATATTAGAATACTACAGAAATAATATTCAGAAAGAAGCAGCATTACTATTTGTGGATGCCGAAAAGGCCTTTGACAGAGTAAATTGGGATTTCTTAATACTACTACTAAAAGAAATGGATATAGGTTATAATTTTCTCAATGCAGTAGAAGCAATATATTCCCACCAATATGCAAAAATATTGGTTAATGGAGAAGGATCAAAAACAGTACCAATCCAAAAAGGTACGCGACAGGGTTGCCCCCTATCACCTCTCTTATTCATATTGGCCCTAGAAATATTATTGGAAGATATAAGAAAAGATAAGGATCTAAAAGGTTTATGAATAAAGAAAGAAACTTATAGAATTCTAGCATTTGCAGTATTTGCATTGTTGAGGATCCAAAAGAAAATCTGGATAAATGGTTAAGGAAAATGGAAGCTTATGGGAAAGTAATGGGTCTCAAAATTAATAAATACAAAACTAAGATGTTGAATAAGAATATAGACCAGCGGGAGAAAGAAGTCTTGGGGGAAAAAAAATCAGGGATTGGAATTACAAATAAAATTAAATATTTAGGAGTAATATTGACACCAAATAATATAAATTTAATGAAAAATAACTATGAAGTAAATGGTAAGCAATTAGGAAAGATCTGGAGAAATGGAGGTAGCGTATTTTTCGCACCATAAGACGCAGTTTTTTTCCTCCCAAAGTGGGATGAAAAATCAGGTGCGTCTTATGGAGCGAAGACGCAGGGGGGGAGCAGAGGGGGGGCAATATATTGCACTTACCGGCGGCGCAGAGGAACCCGAGGTGGAGGAGGGGGAGGCCACGAGGAAAGTCAGGAAGATGCGCCTCTGTCTTCGGGCCTCCGTGGAGGCCGCCCTCGAGGCCCAAAGACAGAGCCTCTTCTTCCTGACGTCAGGAAGAAGCGCCTCTGTCTTCGGGTCTCCGTGGAGGCCACCCTCGAGGCCCGAAGACAGAGGCGCTTCTTCCTGATGTCAGGAAGATGCGCCTCTTCCAAGGAGGAAGGCCTCGCCGGCTGTAAGTACGCAGGGAAGGAGAGAGGCCGGAGGGAGGGAAGGAAGGAAGGAGGAAGAGGCCGCAGCGCCTCCGCAGGGCTCCCTTTTTTCCTATTTTCCTCCTCCAAAAACAGGGTGCGTCTTATCAGCAGGTGCGCCTTATGGTGCGAAAAATACGGTATTTAAACTTATCAATCTTGGGAAGAATTTCACTTATAAAAATGAATATATTACCAAGGATGCTTTTTCTATTTCAAAATTTGCCAATATTGAGAAATGACCAACATTTTATAATTTGGAAAAAAAAGATTTGACAAAATTAATTGGGGGGGGGGGACCCAGAATTTGGAGGGGTAAAACCCCCAAAATATGATTGATGAAAGGAAAAGAGGACGCTTTGGTGTCCCAGATTTTAAAACATATTATGAAGCTAGTACACTTATTGGGTGAGCGATTGGACAACGCTAAACAATCTGAGACTTCTTTCTCTCGAAGGTTACAATCTTAGAGTGGGCTGGCACAGTTATATATGGTACGAGACTAAAATAGAAAGAAACTTTAGAAACCACTATATAAGAAGATCCTTGTTAAGGGTATGGATGAAATACAAAGATATATGATAAAACCCCACAATGGATATCACCGCAAGAAGCATTCTTTAGAAGACAATATGAAAAAGATAAGTGGGTAAGATACGAATCTATGCTGAAAAAACCAGAAAATGGACTAATTATAAAATATTTGACGGAATTTAAAAAATTAGATAAATCCTTTAATTGGTTTCAATGTACCCAAATTTTGGAGATATACAAAAAAGACAAAATAATTGGATTTGAACACAAACAAAATTTTTGGGATAAGTTAGTAACTAAAAAGACAAAAAGAATCTCGATTTTATATTAGAAAATACTGGAATGGCAAATGGAAGATGAGCAAATTAAAAATTGTATGATAAAATAGGCTCAAAATCTGGGTCATAATATACCTTTAAAATTGTGGGAAAAATTCTGGAATATGAATTTAAATTATACATATGCATATGATCTGAAGGAAAGTAGTTTAAAAATGTTCCATAGATGGTATCTTACACCAGTAAAAATAGCCGCTGTGACGATCTGGATGAGAAAGAACAAGCTGAAGATCAATCCTGATAAGACAGAGGTCCTCCAGGTCAGTCGTTCGTCTGACCGGGGTATTGGGTGGCAGCCTGTGCTGGACAGGATTACACTCCCCCTAAAGTCACAGGTCCGCAGTTTGGGGGTCTTCCTGGATTCAGCGCTGACGCTTGATGCTCAGGTGTTGGCGGTGGCCGCGAGGGCTTTTGCACAATTAAAAATTGTGCGCCAACTACGACCATACCTCGTGAAGTCTGGCTTGACCATGGTGGTCCATGCCTTGGTTACCTCTAGACTGGATTACTGTAATGCACTCTACGTGGGGCTACTCTTGAAGATGACCCGGAAACTTCAATTTGTCCAGCGAGCAGCAGCCAGATTAATAACTGGGGCAAGTTACAGGGAGTGGTCAACCCCCCTGTTTAAAGAGCTGCACTGGCTGCCATTTATTTTCCATTCCCAATTCAAGGTGCAGGTGATCACCTATAAAGCCCTAAATGGTTTGGGACCCGGCTACCTTCATGACTGGATCTCCCTCCATGAACCAGCTCGAACCCTCCGCTCCTTGGAGGAGGCCCTACTGTCGCCCCTTCCAGTCTCACAAACTCGGTTGGTGGGCACAAGGGAAAGGGCCTTTTTCGCTGTGGCCCCCTGACTCTGGAATTCCTTGCCTAGAGAGATTAGGAAATCCCCACCTTGGAGACCTTTAAAAAACACCTGAAAACCTGGCTTTTCCGCTGTGCCTTTGGAGAGTAATTATTTAATATCTACCATTGCTCTCTTCAATGCCCCATTCTTGGAGTTATCCCCCTCCCTCATGTAAAGGATACTATTTCGCTTATCTCACCCTGAGTTTTTTACACTTTATATTTGTGCCTGTCACCCGCCCTATCCCTGTGTTTTTAGATAGTTAGTTATATATTGTTTTTTATTTATATGTATGTACTATTATTGTGTTTATTGTTGATGTTCTTGATTTTATTCTGTTGCAATTTGCTGTTTGGGCTTGGCCTCATGTGAGTCACCCCGAGTCCCACTGGGGAGATGGGTGCGGGGTACAAATAAAGATGATGATGATGATGATTATTATTATTATGATGAAGGGAGGATTGGTTTTAGTCAGTGAAAGAGGGGAGACATGACTCTCCACATTATTTAAGGGAACATGAAAGGGATGAAAGTACTTATGTTTAATCACTGCACATCTTTTTCTTTCTGCTATGTCCCTCCCCCTCCCCCATACCCACTTGGAGGGGAAATCCCAGCTGTTTTTCTTGCCTTCTCTCTTCTTCCGCTATCGAATCTTTTATCAATTTATATGTTGGTTTTGTCCTCTTTTTTAACTCTTGATATGCTAATAAAAATTATTATTTGAACAAAACAACATTATCGGGGATGCCAGCCATAGAACCCACTAAGGCAGTGGTTCCCAACCTGTGGGTCCGCAGATGTTTTGGCCTTCAGTTCCCAGAAATCCTAACAGCTGGTAAACTGGCTGGGATTTCTGGGAGTTGTAGGCCAAAATACCTGGGGACCCACAGGTTGAGAACCACTGCTCTAAGGTCTCCTGTAATCTCAAAGGATTCATTATAATATGCATCAGAGTTGGAACTGATACATTTGGACTAACTCTATGACTTTGGAACCACATCCTGAGTCACAAGAAGCCCAAAATGACTACATTGAAGCTACTCTGTTCTGAATATCTTGCGGCCAACATGCATTACTGAAAAGGCTAATTACACTATGCACCACATTTTTTTGTTCCTAATTTTTTGTTTCTAAAATGTAATGTCCTAATTTGTTCTATCATATTAAATTGCAAAAACTTTGTTTTTGTAAGACATCCTGCAGATCATTTTGCTATATTTTTTCTAATGAATATCACATAACTCTCTAATAATTAAACATAGTTTGTGGCAGCTGCAAAAACGTTTCTGAGGATTAACAGTTACTTTGAAAGTTAAGCAGGAAATAACACTTTCAAACCAGGAGTGGGACATTTTCCAAATTTAGTTACACAGTGTTATCCTTAGTAAAGTTGAAGGTGACAGGAAAATAAAACATACAGTAAAATTATGATATTGCGGTTGCAATATCTGGAAATGAATGGATGATGATGAGACAAGGGCACCATTTACACAGCTGTATAATGGTCAGTGTAGATTTACATAATGAATTTTATCTTCATTAAACTGTATTTGATGAGTCTGTACTGACCACACAATGCAGTTCCAAACTCCATTGTATAGCAGTGTAGATGGGCCCAAAATTACGCAGCTGTCTTAGAGAATGTGAGGCAAATCTTTCAGTGACCACTACATATCAAACATCAAATGGAACATAAGCTATTACCTTCCAAATCTGCAGGTGAGGGGACAATATGCTTGGATTTTCCTTTGCTCTGGCATGAAATCTAGATGAAGTCATGGTATGGAAAGCATGCACAAGAGCATACACAGCGTTATAGATGCTGTAGCTGTGGCCAGTCATTCTCATGTCAAAAAAGGGAGTTGGAAGGCTCTCTAGTTTCTCCTCCATAGTGCAAGGTCCGAGGAATCCTGATGGAGCATTGTGCGGTGGAATGAAGCAGTCAAAGCTTTGCTCCCAGAACTCTTGGATGAAACCGTTTCCTTTTTCATCAGAAGGGTGGACAGCCTGAAGGTATTCCTGGAAACCTTCAATGTCTTTTGACTGCAGAGCAAAAGAGATAGCACCATGGACTGCCTGCATATTGAACCACTTTTGCAGTATGTGTAAAGCAACATCAACTTGTGCTGTCATGATCCACACTTTCACAGCAAACCTCATGTCATCTACAGCAACGAACATATTTGCAGAGATCAAAAAGGTCAGCCATGTGAACGATTCCATTTCCCCATATAAGATCGTCACATTTTCTTTGCAATTCACGAAGATGTCTACAGTATTGAAGAAACTATTAAGCATGTCAAATAAACCTACATCTTTTGGAAGAATGACTTTAGAAGCAATGCAGATTCCATTCTGCGAAAACATTGGTTCCAGAGTTGACAAGAAATGCTCCCCACTTTTTGTCTCCTTTGAAATAATCCCTACCCATTTCCATTCAAAATACAGAAGTAGTTGGACGATTCCCCAGAATTGGAAATCTTCATTGGGGACCATGCGATAAAAGAAAGGGGCATCTGTTTGGTCATTCGTCCTTGGCTCAAATGAACCATAAGAAACCTACATGAATAAATAAAGAAATAGTGCAGATGATGGAACAAGGGTACTCATTGACTTCCTTTTGAGTTTTTCCTACATTTTCATCCACAAGGATTACAATATATGCCTATTAGGCAATGTGGCATAGTTTTATAATATGGTTCATCTTGTTAAGCACTAAAACTTTCAATTACAATGCTAATAAAGCTCTCTCTCTCTCTCTCTCTCTCTCTCTCTCTCTCTCTCTCTCTCTCTCTCTGGTGCTGCCCAGTTTCCTTCCTTCCTTCCTTCCTTCCTTCCTTCCTTCCTTCCTTCCCTTTTTCTTTGCATTCCTTCCTTTCCTCCTTTGTCTTTCCTTCTTTCCGCCCTTTCCCTCCTGTCACCATTCTCTCCAAGTGGAAGGTGGAGTAAATGAACACCTTTAGTGTTAGCAGCCTATAATAAGGTCACCATCAGATGACACCATCAGTTGTAGCCTAATATTTAAACTACTATCCCATATTATCTCTCATGTAAATAAGCATACAATCTTGCTATAGTTAGGTTAGATAATCAGACATCTTTGTTCAAATCAAAAGCTATGTTAGAAGTGAAAGAATTCCCATACCAACAATCCTGGATGGTTACTTCCCAATGCAGGCATGTAGCCAGAGGGGGGGGGGCTAAGGGGGCTTTAGCCCCCCCCCGAAATTCTCAGGGTGGTCCGTGAAAAGGCCTTACTGGTACATTATTTAAACTGTTATGTTTATTCATATCATGATCTGATCACCATGCTCATTATATCCCACATTAATGGGGTTATTGGGATAACAATACAAAAGGTTTGCTAGGGTAGACCCTCTTCCACCCAGTCTCAGCCCCCCGAACCAAACTCACCCCCCGAATCAAAAATCCTGGCTACGGCCCCATCCTCCGCACAATAATCTTTGGAGGAGTACTGTACTTCTTTCTCAACAGACACTAAATCTAACCACTCCTCAGCTTCATTCACTTTCAGTGTATATAACATGTACCCCTGAAATCAGGAAACTACTAGCAATTGAACAAGGAACAAATAGCTCCTTTAGAAAATCTGCAGAATCCCCCAAGATCAAATCCTACCTGTGGAATCTTGTAAATGCCCAAGATATCTGCCACATAGGAGGAGGTTTCAGAATCAAACCCTCCAATCACTCCAATGAGATTGTTCTGGAGGCCACACTTGTAGTTGGGAACAAAGGCTTGGGATTTGCAGAGCATGTCCAGAGTGACTCGGTAGGCCAGGTATGCACTAGAATAGCTGTCATAGATATGGAAACCAAGAGTGACGTTGGGCAAGATCTTGGGGTCCTGATTGATCTCATTAATGGCAAACACCAAGGCCAGGATGTGTTGGTACTGTTTCACTACTACTCTGTAAAATTATATCAGTCTGTTAGAAGGGGATTCTGTAGCACTTCTGGAATACCTTTTATCACAATCTTTTTTCAACTGGTTTAAAATATTATAGCGGGGAGATTTAAATACATGCCGGGAAGTGCTCCCACTAGCTGAAATAGAAATGCTTCAAAGCATGATATTTATTAAAACAATAATTTTATAATAGTAATTGAAATCAAATGCAGCCATGCATCCATTGCAGTGGCCCCTAGGTGTATTGGCCCACAGCTCTCCGAAATCCCATCCAGTTTACCAGCTGTTAGGATTTCTGGGAGTTGAATGACAAAACATCTGGGGAACCACAGGATGATAATCACTGATCTT
The DNA here is from genome assembly GCA_030556195.1 of Anolis apletophallus. NCBI lineage: Eukaryota > Metazoa > Chordata > Lepidosauria > Squamata > Anolidae > Anolis > Anolis apletophallus. Next base: position 140,428,875 of record JARBWK010000008.1, on the reverse strand, counting down.
AAACAATCTTGGCTGGAATAATAACAGATTAATCAAACAAGAACAGAAATGACTTTAGAATGCCCTGAAAAGCCAACAGTGGGAAAACTAGTATAGGTTGTCATATGAACAGGTTTCAAGGGTTGAAAAAAGGATACAATTAGCATTTTGCACTGGATATGCCTAAGTACATACTTAGCTACACTACAGAATTAGTAATTAAACTAAATAGTTTGGCACCACTTTAACTGCCAACGTACCATGCTAGGGAATCCTGGGGTTTGTAGTTTGGTGAGGAATCAGCATTCTTTGGCAGAGAATGCCCGTGTAAACCTACAGCCCTTATGATTCTATAACACTGAGCACTGATATTTAGTGATGCTAAATTGCTTTAATTCCACAGTGTAGTTTGAGTTGCCTCTAAGTAGACAGGTAAAGATTTGCACCATTGAGATGCTCTACATATTGACAATCTATATTACCAGAAGGAATTTCTTCCCAACCTTTTCCCATCAGCTACTGAAAAAAAGGATTATTTCTTTCTCAGCACAAGCAGAGGAAATCAGTAAAATTCTTCAAATGTTGGATTTCTTTACACATTATAGAATCAGTGAAGTTTGCCAACATACACATTAAAATATTAACCCACGGGTCATGGGTGAAATACAAATATGTTCCTTACGCTGGCAGGTCGTATGACTCCTGAGAAGGATGCCTTTGAAATGCAATTTGGGGTTGCATCAAATGGATATGAGATGTAATCCCACCAATGAGGAATTCATTAGGCTGGTACCATTTATGCGGAATAGGAAGGGGATCCGTTGGTGTACATTTCATAGTATGCACTTTGCCTATGGCATGAGTGGTCAGGAAAACCGGCAGCACTAAGATCCACATCAAGGTGTCTGCATGCAATGCTTTCCTCTAAAGGTGGACTTTTCTTCGTCTTCCGACAATGTGACTACTAGCGTCAGTCTTGCTTGGAAAAGCTGAGTTCCAAGATTCAAATGCCTTCTGGCTTACCAACTGTTCAGATTTTTGTAACTCTGTCTACCTCCAATATTTTATGTTAGCTTTTAACAGTGTACTCAAGTATTTATCATCTTTTAGCATCTTTGTTGTGTCCTCTGGAAAAGCCACTGTGGTTTTGATGATGAATTGATTACAATGATTTTGATAATGAGAGGGAGAGAACTACTTCTGTGATTTTTCTATTTTTCTTGCCTCTTCAAAAACTTGATAACATAAACATGTTTTAAAGATTTCAACACAACTGACTTCTAATTCAAGGATGGCACTTGAAAATTAAACTATCAATGTGGATGTTAGCAAATTTGGGGAACTGAAATAAAAGTGCTAGAATAGACAGGCCATTGTCCTGAAGACAAAAGAGCCCACCATCCTAAATCCTCCTTATTGTTGTGTGTCTACAACTTGTTTCTGACTTATGGTGATGCTAAGGTGGCTCTAAAATGGGGTTTTCTTGGCAAGATTTGTTCCATATGGGCTTGCCTTTGCCTTCCTTTGAGCCTGACGGAGTGTGACAAAGGCTGGATCTACACTTCTATATAATGCAGTTTGGAATGCCGTGTATGCTTAGTGTACACGAGGAGTTTCCAAATTAAGGCCAATGGGCAGAATTCAGCCCACCAAGGTCTTTACCCCAGACCTCACTGTTACTGCCACACGTTGCCATATGCATGGGCATAGTGGCGGTAATGGCAGTGTCCATGGTGACTTGGTATGCAGTGGATATAAGTGACAATGGCGGGTATGTGGTGGCAATACTGGCGGTGGCTGTGTGTTTGTGGCATGCCACATGCACACATACCCCCAACACATGCATGCATGCACAATACATGTACCCACACGGAATTAAAATCTAACCTCACAACAGTCTGAGAGACCATGAAATTGTTCTCTACTAAAAAGTTTGGGGAGGCCTCTCATAGACCCCTATAATAATGATTATAATCTCTATACATTAATAAAGCGGAATATTTGTATGTATGTGGGTTTGTTTGTTTGTTTGTTTGTGGGTTTGTGGATATGTGCCAGCGTTCTGATTGGCTCCCGGCCTCTACATTCTGACAACATGATTGGTTCCAGTGAGGGAGTATTTGCATAACGACTATCATTGGCCAGCCAACACGAACATTCCGACACACTAAACTGTCAGGGGGGGATAAGGTCAAGGCCTGAGGCATCCTGCTGCAGTTTGGAGGAGGGTGGCCCATGGATGATGGGACTTGAACTACCTTTACAAATTTCCCGAGACTGCTGCGACCCTCATCCAATGACTGATCAAGACCAAACTTGGCACACCGAGCCCCCATGACCCACTCTACATCCTGGTGCAGTTTGGAGGAGGATGGACCATGGATGACCCCACCGATACTGTTGTGTTATATTACATTATGCTGTGCTCTGCATTCTGCACATCATATTGTATTTTAATCTTGATGTTTTATATTATGTGTTTTGTTTTAATGTGTTTTTATTGTACCCTGCTTGTTGTGAGCCGCCTCGAGCCTCCCGGGAGTGGCGGCCTAGAAGCCCAATAAATAAAAATAAATAAATGATGGGACTTGAAGTACCTTCACTCACTTTTTGAGACCACTGCAAGCCACAAAAACAACTGATACGGACCAACCTTGCCACACAATGCCTTTCTCAAATAACCCGGGCAGGGCCGGGTCCCCAAGCTAGTAGTAATAATAATAATAAACCTCCCGTGTTTAGTTTCCAATAGACCTCACAACCTCTGAGGATGTCTGCCATAGAGTTGGGCAAAATGTCAGGAGATAATGCTTTTGGAACATGGCCATACATCCCAGAAAACTCACAACAACCCAATAATACTTAGTTGATCCCTCGTAGCACGAGGATGATGGTCCTCGAAGTATGGTTTATAGGTGATGGGTCCGTAGGTGTCAGAGTCAAAGGCCAGAGCAATCGGGAGCTCTGACCTTGGAGACTCCGCCATATTATCACAGCAGAAGCCGATGCCCGTGGCCTTGGACAAGGCCGGCGGGATCCGGTTACAGGCCCAGACTAAACAAAGCACAGCTGACAGCAGGGGACATTACTGTCCCAAGGCTCCCTAGGATGATGCAAGGGGCCCCAGGGTGACGTCAGCTGGCTGGGTGATGCAAGGGGCCAACGACGTGACATCAGACGGGGGGGGGGGTATAAATATAGGGTGTCGGGTAGTGGAGAGCACTCTTGGCTTCAAATGTTTTGTGACCTCCAATAAAAGTGGTGTTTACCGGCAGCTGCCTGAGTGATGCTTCTTTGAACCTGGAGCGGCCTGACACATAGGTGTCTGTGTCTATTCTTGATTCGCATGTTCCCTCGCAGGATTTTCTGAACTTGACACAAAGGTAGCCCAATGTAAAGCGTATTGCAACCTTCCAATCTGTCAACGAAAATGATGGATAGATAATGTTGACTTCAAAATATTTCTGTTATTATATGTATTTTAATATTGTGCCTATGCTTTCAAGCTGTGTATAAATGTGCTTAGGCAATTATAGGGTTAAGTGAAGAGAAAGCTCTGGAATGTAAAGAGGCGGAGCTCTACTACTGAGGAGACTTTCTGCAGCAGCCATTTTGTGTGCAGTCTGAGTGAGTCATGTTCTTTTGGACTCCAAAATGTTTTGCTTACTTCAATCAATAAAATAAGAATTTTATAGTTCAACCTGGCTTGTCTGAATTAATCCCAACAAGTGGTAGCAGAGGATGGTTGGGAGCCAGAAACGAAATAGCCAGCTGCAGGCCTATGAAAAAGTGATGAACGACAGTAAGTGTGAAAAGCCATTAGGCCTGTAACATTACCCAGACGTTATCCAGATCCTAAGAAAAGCACGAAGGAGTGAGACTGCCGAAAGTCATCAGTTATTATCACCTGAGGTGTGAGTAATTGGACTGGGCTTAATTTCGGGAAGCCGAAGGTCTTCCTCTGAGAAGCGCAAAACTTCTTTGTGACTGGGACTCTGGGGTGTTTGAAAAGGCTGTGTCTCCAGTGTTTGCCTGAAAAGAGGGGGCAACAAGCGGAAGGAGAACAGAATGGCTAATCTGAATACATTTGGTGAGAATGGAGAATTGCCTGACAACAATTGTGTCCAGTGGAAGTTATATATGGAAAAACTACTGGCAAAGGAAGGTCTGCACAAAACCATTTCAATATGCAGACGCATTTCGGAGTAAATGGAGAGAGCTTTTGTGCAGAAAGAAAAGGAGAGTGATTACCAGCCTGAGGGGCATGCAAAGAAGGGGCATTGCCAGGCTGAGGGAGCGACATTTCAGCAGAAGGTGAATGCTGAAAACTACCATAAGGCCCCGACCTTGGCAGTCGCACACTTAGCCAAAACCCGTTGATGCTCTGGGTGTGATAAAATTGGACACCTGCTGAGAGACTGCCCAGCAGTGAAGGGACAACAGGCCAGAGGGGGCGCCAGAAGAGCTGGAAATTACTGTGGGAGAGGTTGTGTGGACATCCAACAACCACAACCAAAGCAATGAGGATTCTTTTCAGCAAGGACTTTACAACACCTGAATAAATAAAGATTGGCTGCCGGAAGGTGGAATGCAGAACAGAGGAACAGAGGCCCTCCGTCATGAGGATGAAGCAACAGCACTCCCTTGTGACGTAATGATGCACCCTGTGACACAGACAGAAAAAATACTTCAAAAATTGTATGTGTTGTATTGTAACTGTACGTCTTCCGGCAGGGATTGTCTGCCGTATGTGTGATGTAATCCGTTCTGAGTCCCCTTCGGGGTGAGAAGAGCGGAATATAAATAAAGTGTAAATAAAGTGTAATGATAAACAGCACCCCCCCTTGCTCTGCTGCACTCACTCCTCCTCAGGGCTGGAGAAGCTGTGGGATTGCTGAAGCCGGGAGGAGGGGGCTGGGCATGGCACGGCTTGGCTCCACCCCCTCCCCGTGGCTTTAGCTGTCCCACAGCTTCTGCAGCCTTGAGGGAGCACTGCCAAGCCAGCGGTGGCATAGCAAGCACAATGCTGGCTTGGCAGTGCTCCCTCAAGAGGCTGGCGAAGCTGTGGGACAGCTGAAGCCGGGAGGAGGGGGTGGGGCATGGCACGGCTGTCCCACAGCTTCTCCAGCCTTGAGCCTTGAGGGAGCACTGCCAAGCCAGCATTGTGCTTGCTATGCCACCACTGGCTTCGCATTGCGTGCTCTCTCTCTCTCTCTCACTCTATCTCTCTTGCCCACTCTCTCTCTCTCTCGTGCATGCCTTTGGAGTGAGTTTGCATCCACTGCGCTCTCCCCAAGCCTCCCGACTCCCGAGGAGACCTTCGGAGCACAGAGGAGCTTTCCAGCCGGTGGGAATGGAGACCTTGGAGGTGGCGGGAGGTTGGCTTAAAGGGGGTGTAATTCCAAACTTTGCCCTAGGGCACAAAAAAGTGTTAATCAGGACCTGATTCTATGACTTGTAAGACCAATATAGAAGAAGTGGTGTGTTAAAGAGTATAATGTGTGTTTAGATAATAGAACAAAGTATACTGGAGTGAAATACCTTGTTGTGAAACAATTGATTGAAGAGAAGGTTATAATGTTGGAATATTGTCCATCTGAAGCTAATGTGGCTGACTTCCTAACAAAAGCATTGACAACCCCTAAACATGAAAGTTTCAGAGAACAGCTGAGAGTACTATATGTATAATAAGAGGTTTAATGATTAGAGTGTTAAGTTTTTGTGTGTGGACAAGAAAGATTTTAAACTCAAGAGGGGAATTGTCAAGGAAAATGATGGATAGATAATGTTGAGTTCAAAATATTTCTGTTATTATATGTGTTTTAATATTGTGCCTATTCTTTCAAGTTGTGTATGAATGTGTTTAGGCAATTATAGGGTTAAGTGAAGAGAAAGCTCTGGAATGTAAAGAGGTAGAGCTCTACTACTGAGGAGATTTTCTGCAGTGGCCATTTTGTGTGCAGTCTGAGTGAGTCATGTTCTTTTGGACTCCAAAATGTTTTGCTTACTTCAATCAATAAAGTAAGAACCTTACAGTTCAACCTGTCTCGCCTGGATTAATCCCAAACAATCTTCAGTTTACTAGTGTGTTCATTATCCTCTTTGGGTCCTCCAAATCGAGGAAGGGGTACGGCTGGCATATTAGCACAAGCTCTTAGTAAGCACTCCTGACCATCACATCTAGTTGGGCTGACATTTGGAGAATTCAATGCAGTTATAATGCATTATATGGATCTACACCGAGCATATAATGTAGACCCACATTATTTTGAATCTGCATTTTTGGCACTGTCGATCTAGTCTTACCCAAAGCCATGCAATGTGTTGTGGTACAGAGACGGCCGTGACTGAGTCCAGGAGTTAAAAGATAACAAAAGTTTATTTAACATCAAATGGGTGTTGGAATAACAAAAAATAGCCTATCTTCGGCTGTACAAAAACCCCAATAACCCCAGGAAACCCCAAAACCAAAAATGCTGAGAAGAAAAGAACTCAAAAACAAATAGCAGACGTCCTTCTGCGGCGTTCAGTCAAACTTCAATCCAGGAATCATAGGACAGGAGACAAACACACAGGAAAGGAGGAGACGTTCCAGAGTCGACAGGAGAGCAGTCACAGTGAAGGTCAAGAGGTACACGGCAGCAGGAGTAATCTGGAAACCAGGAACCAAGACACAGGAACACAGGATACACAAACCAGAATAACAACTCCTTGACCACTATGAGGGTCAAGCCAAATACTTCTTATATAGCACTATCAATCAGATTCATCAGAGAACCCGCCCTGCTCCAAAGCAGCAGCATTCCCATTCCCTGCAGCTGTTGTACCATGTCCAGATCTCCAACCCAGCCACAGGCTTAAAGGGCCCCACTCAGTTTCTGAATAAGAAGATGGCCAGTCCTGATCCGTCTGGAACCCCAGAAATGTACTGTCCCCCGAGTCCACATTGCATACATCTCTCACTTCCTGCACCAATGCTGAATCTAGGTCTATATCACTTTCTTCTGACTGTAATTCTGCATTCCCTGGAAACCCTTCAAATGTATCAGACTCAGAAGGTTCCCTAAGTATATGCTGAATCTTTCTCCTCTGTTCTCTGTCTGAGTCAAGGCTTGAGGCACTAGCCACTCTCTTTACCCCAGCTGTAGGAGCCTGATCATCCAGAGCCATGCCCCAAACTGAGCTACTGCTTGATGTTACTGCCTCAGCACCTTCCTTCATGCTACTACCTGTAGTAACTGGAGGCTCATTTACAATACAATGGGTTTCAAGGCCCAATAAATGATTCAAACCCTGGTCTCCAGATCTGTAGTTTTAGCATCAATAATAGAAATTCTAGTTTTACATGGCCTTTTAATTTTCTCTGACAAAAAGGGTGCTAGTGCCTCACCAAACTCCAAATCTCTGGATTCCATAGCATTGAGCCATGGCAGTTAAAGTCGTGTCAAAGTACATTCATTCTACAGCATAGTGTAGCACAGCAGTTCTCGTTTGTGCCTGGAGGGCAGGGGTCAGGACCCGGGGTCCCATTAGCATTAGGGCCAGCAGTACCAGAACTAGATTCAGAGGATGAGCTAGATGACTGGGGCGAAGGGCAGCTTTCCCCTGATGGGCCTCCTTCACCCACAGAGAGCTTGGCATGGGAAGAAATGTTGTTTGGCCCCAGCGAAGACATAGATAACCAGGTGCAGATGGAAGGCAGCGATTCTGGCAGCTATGAGCACCCGGGTGGGAGAGATTCTCAGGAGCCCGAAAGTGAAAACATGGAAGAAAGCGGCTGGGAAGTTTCCAGGGAGGAAAGCTCTCAGGGAGATAGCAACACAGCTGCTGAGAGACAAGGTCGAACCTTTGATAGGAGACAGAACATCGAGTCTAGTAGGAGGGGGTGGTCGAGGGCCCTAGACCGGCCGAGGTCCGTCAGCAGGGATTGGAGACGAAGAAGCCTAGAGCGTCGGGGACCTCGGCCGAAAGATTAAGTATAGGATCCGTGGGAACGAATCCTCAGTGCTCTGGCCATGTCTCATCTGAATAGGCGTGAAGCGGAGTGGGACCACGAAGCTAAGCTAGCCAGTGGTCATCAAGCCTTGCCTTGCCTTGCCTTGCCTTGTTCCTGATCCGCCTGGTTGTGCGGAGCCTTGCCCTGTTTCCTGATCCGCATAGTTTTGCGGAGCCTTGCTAAGCTTTTAGCCTTATTTGCCACGTTACCTTGGACATTGTTACTTCAAGCTTTTTGGATTGCTTTTATATTCTATTGGACTTTATCTTTGAACTGTTTTTATATTCAATAAAGTAGTTAGCCTTCAGTCCGTCTCTGTGTGTGTGATTAAGGGGCCGGTCAAGTCCGTGCATCGTGACAGTTGGCCGGAGCACTCCAGAACCCCTTATCACACCACGGGACGCCGCAAGAAGCGCCCCACGGCAGTGGCCGCCATGGCTAACCTGACAGATGCGGAAGTGGCGGACCAGGGCTGGACGGCACCCGGGGGTGACCGCGCCTGCCCGCTTCGAGGGCAACCCCGCTCAAGTCGACGTGTTCATCTGCCAAGTGGACCTGTATTTGGAGTTGCGGCCCAACGAGTTCGCCAATGATCGAGCCAAGGTGGGGTTTGTTTATACCCTGTTGGAAGGGACGGCAGCAACGTGGGCCACTTCGTTGATCCAGGCCCAGTCCCCCCATGTGAACACGCTGCGGGCTTTTCTAGATGCGATCAGGGCGACTTGGGGCGCACCCATGAATGAAGAGCTGGCCGAGAGAGACTTGGACCGGCTGATGATGAAGGATCTATCCCTGTCTCAATACATTTCCCGTTTTCGAGTGCTGGCTGCCCAGGTACAGTGGAACCTTCCGGCTTTGCGTTACCAGTACATCGCGGGGCTGACAACGGAGTTGCAGCAGGAGATGTTGAAACATCCCCGTCCCGCGGATCTCGAGGACGCCATCACCCTGAGCCTACGGGTGGAAGCAGGGCTGCAGACCCGGAGGCGATGGGACAAAGGTGTGATAGAAAAGCCGGCGGCGAGGAAGGAGGGGGGGACTGGACAGTTCCTGCCCCGACACTTGGCCCCGACACCAGCAGGCTCGGATGAGCCGGAGCCCATGCAGTTGGGCACCGTGTGGCCCAAAGTGGATCAGGCGGAAAAGGCACGTCGTCAGCGTCTCAATTTGTGTTGGTACTGCGGGGGGGGCTGGACATTTTTCCAAAGAGTGCCCCCAGAAGCCACGTGGAAAGACTCCTCGGGCCTCTGCCGCCCTTGGAGGGGCCCCGGAGGCCGAGGAAGCCATCCAGGCGACGGGGGAAGGGGCCGGCCGAGTGTAAGAGGGTTCGCTCACTCGGCCGCCATCGCTAACCTCCCCCCTGAACCCAAGACTGGACAATTGTTCCTTGTAATGGTCAGCCTGTGGTTGCCTGAGAAGGGACCGATGATGGTTCATGCCATGATCGACTCGGGGGCCACCAACAACTTCATCGATGCAGACTACGCCAAGTCTGCTGGATTACAATTTCTTGATCTCCAAGAGCCCAAGGGTGTTCAGACTATTGATGGGAGAACCCTGAAAACGGGGGCTGTGACTCAATATACAGCCCCTACTAAGATGTGGACCAGCTCCCATAAAGAGGACATTTCTTTTCTTGTGACCAAGCTCCCAGATTTCCCCATTGTCCTGGGCATTGTGTGGCTAGCGCTCCATGATCCCCAGATCTCCTGGGCCAAGAGACAGCTAATTTTTTCTTCCGACCATTGCCAGGGCCACTGCATGATGGCCCGGGCTTGCCAGGCTCAAGAGGTGGAAAACGTTGCCACACTGCCCAAGAAATACGCCGGATTTTGGGATGTGTTCAGTGAGAAGGAGGCGGAACGTTTGCCTCCGCACCGGCCCTACGACTGCGCCATCGAATTGCAACCTGGAGCCCCCATTCCGCGGGGCGACTCTACCCTCTCTCAGAACCAGAGCAACAGGCTCTCCGAGATTTCCTGGATGAGAATCTGCGGAAGGGCTTCATTCGCCCTTCTCAGTCCCGGCCGGGCGCCGATCCTTTTGTCAAGAAGAAATCGGGGAGTTGCGGCTCTGCAATGACTATAGGGAACTCAACAAGATCACGATTCGAACCGCTACCCCCTACCCCTGATACCCGAGCTCTTGGAGCGGATGCGGGGAGCCAAGGTGTTCACTAAACTGGACTTGAGGGGTGCTTACAACCTTGTCCGGATTCGCCAGGGCGACGAATGGAAGACGGCCTTCCAGACCAAGTGGGGAAGTTTTGAATACCTGGTGATGGGATTCGGTTTGTGCAACGCTCCCGCCTGTTTCCAACATTTCATGAATGACATTTTCCGAGACCTGCTGGATCGATATCTGGCGGTCTACCTGGATGACCTGTTGATTTTTCTCCGGATCAAGCGACCCATGACCGCCATGTCAAGGAAGTGCTCCAGAGACTCAGAGCCCACGGGCTCTATGCTAAGCTGGAGAAATGTGCGTTTGATCTGAGAGAGGTGGACTTTCTGGGTTACCGCATCTCTCCTACGGGCATTGCCATGGATGACACCAAGGTCCAAGCTGTGGCGGACTGGGCGGCCCCGGCCAGCAAAAAAGACATTCAACGATTCCTGGGCTTTGCCAACTACTACAGAAAGTTCATTCCTGACTTTGCCAAGTGGGCTGATCCCATCACCCAGTGTTTGCGGGGAAAGGTGCCGTTCCGTGGACACCGGAGGCGGACGGGGTTCCGCAAGTTAAAGCAGCTGTTCACCACTCAGCCGCTTCTGCAACACCCCAACCCCCGCACTCCTTTCATCGTGCAGGCCGATGCTTCGGATGTGGCGGTGGGAGCGATCCTGCTACAGCCTCAGGGGACGGACTTGTTGCCCTGTGCCTACTATTCCCGGCAGCTGACGGCTCCGGAAAAGAACTATACCATTTGGGAGAAGGAACTTTTGGCCATCAAGGTGGCTTTTGAAGTCTGGAGACATCTGCTCGAAGGGGCCAAATTCCCGGTGGAGGTTCACACCGACCACCGGAATTTGGAACACTTGAAGACCCAGCGCAAATTGAACCAGAGGCAACAGAGATGGTCCCTGTTCTTTGAGCGATTCAATTTCCGCATCCACTATGTGACCCCCAAGCAGACCAAGCAAGCTGATGCGTTGTCCCGGAAGCCGGAGTACGTTCGTGACGGCGACGGGCCGTCCGAGGCCAGGTTGCTCAAAGCGGAGAACTTTGCGGCTGCTCGGGCAGTCCCTGTACAACCTCCAGTGGCCCCGCCGGCCCCTGGGGACAAGAGACCTCTGAGTGACCGTGTCCAGGCCCGCCAGTGAACCGACCCGTGGGTGCAAGAGCAGCTGACCAAGGGGCCCCAAGCCCCTTTCCAGGTAAAGAACGGGGTGCTCTACCACCGGGACTCTGTCTATGTTTCCCCTGGGCCCGAGCGGGAGGACATTCTCAAACTTTGCCATGATAGCCGGGCCGCAGGCCATTTTGGGCTTTTCAAGACTCTGCAACTGGTGCTACGGGACTTTTGGTGGCTTAAAGTGCGGAGGGATGTGGAGGACTATGTGGGCTCCTGCCCTGTGTGTCAGAGGGCAAAAACCAGGGGGCAAGCCGGCGGTTTGCTCCAGCCGCTCCCGACCCCTTCTGCTCCCTGGAAGATGATTTCGGCTGATTTCATCACCGACCTCCCCAAGTCCAAAGGTTTCACCACGATACTGGTCGTGGTGGACTGTTTCACCAAGATGGGACACTTCATCCCCTGTGTGGGGGTGCCTACTGCCAAGGAGACCGCTGATATGTTTGTGCAACATGTGTTTCGCTGCATGGACTCCCGCAGAGTTTGGTGACGGACCGGGGCACCCAATTCACTTCCCAGTTCTGGAAGGCTGTCCAGAAGCTGCTGGGGATTGATGTGCGGATGTCCACGGCTCATCACCTGCAGTCCGATGGGCAAACCGAAAGGGTGAATGCCACTTTGGAGCAGTACCTGCGGTGTTATGTCAACTATCAGCAAAACAACTGGGCGTCCTTGTTGTCTTTGGCGGAGTTTGCCTACAACAATGCGACGCAGGAATCCATCAAAGAGACTCCTTTCTTTGCTAACTATGGACACCACCCTCGATTCTACCCTCCGGTAGACCCGTCTGGGGACGTCTCGGAGGCAAAGGATTGGCTTCGAGAGCTCACTGCGCTCCAAGACTTGCTACGCACTCAATTGGACCAGGCTAAGGCTGACTACAAGCGGATGGCTGATCGGCGGCGCCAGGAGGGCCCAGCGATCCTGGTGGGGGATAAAGTTTGGCTGTCCACCAAGAATTTGCCCACGCAGCGGCCTAGCCGCAAGTTGGATGCCAGATTTTTGGGCCCCTACAAAGTGCTGGAGAAGGTGGGGCCTGTTTCCTTTAAACTACAACTCCCAGCGGACATGAAGATCCACCCTGTGTTTCACCGTTCGTTGCTCCGCCCGGCGAAGGGGGTGCGGCCAGATGTGACGCAGCCGCCCCCTCCCCCTGTGATGCGCGACGGCGAGGAGGAGTTGGAGGTGCAGGACATCCTGGATGCACGCATCAGATACCGGAAGCTGGAGTATTTGATTGACTGGAAAGGTTTTGGGCCGGAAGAGCGTTCCTGGACGCGGGCTCGAGATGTCCATGCTCGGGACCTTGTGGCCCGGTTTCACCGCAAGTACCCTGACAAACCCAAACCTCGAGGGCGGCCTCGGAGGGGCCCTGAGGGGGGGATAGTGTAGCACAGCAGTTCTCGTTTGTGCCTGGAGGGCAGGGGTCAGGACCCGGGGTCCCATTAGCATTAGGGCCAGCAGTACCAGAACTAGATTCAGAGGATGAGCTAGATGACTGGGGCAAAGGGCAGCTTTCCCCTGATGGGCCTCCTTCGCCCACAGAGAGCTTGGCATGGGAAGAAATGTTGTTTGGCCCCAGCAAAGACATAGATAACCAGGTGCAGATGGAAGACAGCGATTCTGGCAGCTATGAGCACCCGGGTGGGAGAGATTCTCAGGAGCTCGAAAGTGAAAACATGGAAGAAAGCGGCTGGGAAGTTTCCAGGGAGGAAAGCTCTCAGGGAGATAGCAACACAGCTGCTGAGAGACAAGGTCGAACCTTTGATAGGAGACAGAACATCGAGTCTAGTAGGAGAGGGTGGTCGAGGGCCCTAGACCGGCCGAGGTCCGTCAGCAGGGATTGGAGATGAAGAAGCCTAGAGCGTCGGGGACCTCGGCCGAAAGATTAAGTATAGGATCCGTGGGAACGAATCCTCAGTGCTCCGGCCATGTCTCATCTGAATAGGCGTGAAGCGGAGTGGGACCACGAAGCTAAGCTAGCCAGTGGTCATCAAGCCTTGCCTTGCCTTGCCTTGCCTTGCCTTGTTCCTGATCCGCCTGGTTGTGCGGAGCCTTGCCCTGTTTCCTGATCCGCATAGTTTTGCGGAGCCTTGCTAAGCTTTTAGCCTATTTGCCACGTTACCTTGGACATTGTTACTTCAAGCTTTTTGGATTGCTTTTATATTCTATTGGACTTTATCTTTGAACTGTTTTTATATTCAATAAAGTAGTTAGCCTTCAGTCCGTCTCTGTGTGTGTGATTAAGGGGCCGGTCAAGTCCGTGCATCGTGACACATAGGTGCATCCTAAGTCTGTTTGGAGTGAACTTTATAGGTATACTGTATTTGTGAATAGCCATAGAAATGCAAGTTATCCGCTATTATTAGTGAATTTGTAATATCTTAGATTCTATTTTTGTATCAGAAAACATGCCTGGAAAACATTGGCTTCTCTGCAATTGAATGTTAAAGACTCCAAATGTTCAAATATTTACTTATCAATATGATTTATCTAAGCCATTGTTCTTGTATTTGTGGGTCTTGAAGTCATATTGAAGAGTCATAGGTTGGAATAATTGAAATCTGTGATATTTGCTTAACAATAATGTGTATTGATCACTGATTAATTAATAATGTGTATTAATCACTGCTTTTCACCTCATCAAAGGTAGCTGCAATAAGATTTCACAGGAAGGCCTTCAAAGAAGAATCCTAATGAGCTGTTCAGGTAAGGCTTCAAAGCTTCAAGCAGAATGATGTAGTTGGGAGTATAATGGCTGACCGAGCAAGGCAATAAATCTTCCCACAGCCAAGTGGGAATAAACAAGGAGGGAAAGCACTAAACCTCAGGGTAAAAGCAACCAGCCAGCACTGATATAATGATTTTATAGCACTCATGATCAACACCAGACACATACTCAGAAAGCGGGAAAGTTTTTTTGGGGAAACAAAAGTTAACTGAGTCTATATAAATAGAAGCTGAACCTCTAGAAGGGGGCGACACTTTCTTTGTCACCCAGGCATTTATTGGATCAAAGAAACTCACTGAAAGATCTCCAGTCTCTAGCAAATGTTTGGACTTGAATACTAGAAATCCTTATGGGCCGTCTGACAGATGGAAAACAGATCTGGATAATTTTAATATCTCACTTATGACAACCTCAGATAAAACCATCACCACATTTTCTGTGACTGAGAGTGGATTACAACCACAACAACATTTATTTGTTACCCGTCTCCTCTTATGGCTTGAGCTGGGGTACAACATGCCATAGTTGAAATACATAAATACAACAGTAGACCATTAAAATACATTTTTTTTTAAAAACAAACCCAGATGAACTGAAAGGAGGGCCAAGAAAAAGATTGTCATTTGTCAAACAATATTAGACTGGCGTGTGCCCAAACAGGGGGTTATTGGAGTGGTCTTATATAATTTATGCTTAATGTTTTTTTATGTAAGATGTAAATTAACTGGCAGATTATGTCATTATTTCATTTTTATTATAATTTTGTGGTAGTTGTTGTTTCTTTTTGAGATCTGATCGGTTCGTTTCTGTATTTGTACTTATGAATGCATTCGGCATTGAATGTTTGCCATTTATTGTTGGAATCCGTCCAGAGTCCTCTTGGGGAGAGAGGGCAGAATACACATAAAGATGGTGATGATTATGATGTTGATTATTATTATTGTTATATTCTACCCCAGCTCTGGATAAAGGCAACCAGTTACTCTGCCATTTTATCATGCCCCTCCCCAAAGTATTTTAGATTTTTTTGATAACAGAGGCTCAAACTCAAATGAAATATTTAATAGCATATTTTTAAAAATCCATTAATCTACATGTGTGAACAGAGTTATTAGGTAAGAGCCGTTTGTCAATGGAATGCACAGCCTCAGAATGAGGTGGATTCTCTTTATTTGGAGGTTTTATAACTGAGACTGGATGGCCATCTGCTGGGAATGGTTTGATTGTGTGTTTCAGCAAAATGGGGTTGGCTTGGGTGGCCCTTGGGGGTCTCTTCCAACTTTATGATCCTATGATCTATGACCAGAGAAGTCACTAATGGGGTCTTTCACTGGAGCAGTCCGATATCGGTTTATAAAAGAAAGGATTGTGATATCTCATGCCAGAAATGTTTCAACATAGGAAATAAAATATTTTGGAGCTAACAACAGATCAATCAGGATGAATGTTAGATGTTAGAATTCTGTCTCCTTCTTATTAGCTGCTCCTTGTTGTTCAAGTTGGACTTCAATAATATAATGTAGCATTTGGGGGTGAAAATGAAACCCAATAACCCGGCACCGGAGGACAAAATGGAAAAGACTTCCACGGCTACCATATATTTTCCTTTGGTGCTGAGGTAAGTTGGGACGAAGGACACCCAAACACTGCAGAAGACCAACATGCTGAAGGTGATGAACTTGGCTTCATTGAAACTGTCAGGCAACTTCCTGGCTAGGAAAGCCACCGTGAAGCTGATGAAGGAGAGGAAGCCCATGTAGCTCAAGACGCAGTAGAACATGATGACGGAGCCTTCATTACACTCCACAATGATTTCCTCTGTGATCAAATGCTTGTTGAAGTCTGGGAAGGGAGGAGAAGACGCCAACCAAGCAGCACAAATGCCTACCTGAACAAGGGAACATCCTAATACAACATAATATGCCAATCTTTTCCCAATCCACTTGCGGAAAATGTGCCTTGACTGGGACCCCATGAAAGCCACAACCACAACCATGGTTTTGGCCAAAACAGAAGATACCGCAATGGTGAAGATGATGCCAAATGCCATTTGACGCAGGAGGCAAGTCAAATTATTGGGCTTTCCAATGAATAGCAAGGAGCTAAGGAAGCAAAGACAAAGAGATGTGAGGAGTATGTAGCTAAGGCCCCGGTTGTTGGCTTTGACGATGGGAGTGTGTCGTTGCTTAATGAAGATTGCAAGGACAAATGCTGTCAACACAGAAAGGAAAAGAGACAAAGAAGCTAAAGCGATTCCCAAAGATTCCTCAATGGAAAGGAAGGTCTGAACTTTGGGAATACAACGATCTTTCCCATGATTTGGATAGTCGTCTTCTGGGCAGCTGATGCAAGTGTCCCTATCTGTAAAAAGAAAAAATGGCAATGTTACCTTCCAGAGCTAGAATGCCACTTGATCTCCTGAGTAGGTGATATAATAATTTTGGTCTTAAAAAAAGAAATGTGGTAATGTTTAAGCTCTGAGAATTGTCATGGAATATACTTTTCGAGAGTCTGCTTCACTTTGATCTTCTTTATACCAAATGACGTTTTATATTGAATGCAATTAAAGAAATGTCTTGAAATGAAATAGCTAGAGAGCGGGAACAACATCCAGCAGCTGGTGGGTTGGCAGTGGTCAGAAAACAACCTAGGAAAATACAAACACCATTTGAAGATAGATGGGTGGATGGATAGATAGATGTGAAGAGGCTTTGATTAGATGCTTATCAAAACAGTTCAGGAAAACACAACTTCTCAATTACAATCATTCAACGTATCTATCTATATTTATTTATTATTAATTATTTCAAATTTCTAGCAGTTCACAACGAAATAGAAATAAACATAGCAAGCGAATACACAGTTATAACATACACAAACAAGACATGTACTACAACACAATTTATGTCAGTCCTAGTTAATCCAGGGCTCAAGGAGGGAATAGTCGTAGACAGGCCATGGCGACCTGAGTCTTCTTATTCCCCACCGAAAGGCTATAATGGCTGAGTCTTGTTAGTCCCAGCCGTAGGGCTACGTGGGCTGGGTCTAACCCAGTTGACAGTGGGATGTCTTTATGGCTGGCAGCTGCCAGTTGGGTTATTCGACCTTCCTTGGGGTTAGTCCTGGGCTCCACAGGACCAGATCTGCTTCTAGAACAAGGCCTAAGGGGTGCTAGTGTAACGGATGGTATTCCTGGGTACCGGATCGGTAGACTAATTGATGGGACAGTGACTGTTTGTGACAGATCGTGTTGACCAGTTGATGGTGGTTCCCATTAAGTATCGATAATCTGCGGCCTTCGTCTGGGCCTTCGATGTATTGGGGCTTTTCCTAGAGGAGAATCCTGCTCCCCAAAAAGTCCTCGTTTTAAACCCCCCTCTTCCATCGTCAGGCATGTAGCCGGGGGGGGGGGGGCTTAGGGGGCTTCAGCCCTTCCCGAAATTATCAGGGTGGTCCACGAGAACGCCTTACTGGTAAATTATTTAAACTGTTATGTTTATTCATATCATGATCTGATCACCATGCTCATTATATCCCACATTCATGGGGTTATTGGGATAACAATACAAAAGGTTTGCTAGGGTAGACCCTCTCTCACTCAGTCTCAGCCCCCCCGAATAAAACTCAGCCCCTCCCGAATCAAAATCCTGGCTATGGCCCTGTCTGTCACCTATAGCATGTGGGCTTTTCCCTTCCTTTAGGCATCAATTTTGGTCCAATCCTCCAGACA
The DNA here is from genome assembly GCA_030556195.1 of Anolis apletophallus. NCBI lineage: Eukaryota > Metazoa > Chordata > Lepidosauria > Squamata > Anolidae > Anolis > Anolis apletophallus. Next base: position 140,411,087 of record JARBWK010000008.1, on the reverse strand, counting down.
CTATTTTGTTTGAACTGTCTACAGTACATCTAAGTCCTGCTTTTTTGAATTTATTGTCCTGGTTTGATATTTCAGACCTTCAATTGATGCCTCCTTTTGCATCTCTAAAGAAGGTGGTTGTCTGTATATTGCTGAACCTGTTTCCCTGTTCGTTTCATTGCCCAGACAGCCTGCTTTTCTCATGGCAGATTCTAATTCTAAAAACTACGGCAATTTATTTGATGAAATTATTCTTCATACCATTGCTATTTATTAATCAAATGAAATCAAATTAAATAAGTGTCCATTGTGCCCTTCAGATGGATAGAGATAGCTGGATAAACTACAGCCATGAATGCTTCAACCTCCCAACAGATTTACCCCCCCCCCCCCCTTTGCCATAGACCAGTGTATGATTACTTAACATCTCCTCTTTCAGTTTGGCAAGAGCTCTCTGATGTCTTCAATGCACAATTTTGCCAAGAGTCTTCACTTTTCCTAAACTGAAGAAATCTAGGAAGTGTACAATATACACTACATATGGCATAACCCTTTAAGTGCAGTTCTCAAGGACACTTGTCCACCAATTGCAGGCATGTAATGTTTTGGACTGTGACTCATGTGTGAAGTCTCTTATTGGTGTCTTTATAAGTTATCAGTTTCCTCAGCATGGGAGAACATGCCTCATACCTGTCTGTTTTGCAACCTTCCCTTCAGGACACGGAGCGCAATCATAGCAACAGAATGCCATCCCTTCTTTCTTTTTCTTGCTGTAGCCAGGAGAACACTTGGCATTACACAGAGAGGAAGGAGGCACCTATTCTTAAATAGAGACAATTCATTAGCACTGAAAATATATCAAGGGAAAGACTGCATTAGAAGTAAAGGAAGTGGTGACATTGAGAAATAATACAGATGGTTCTCAGCCGATTCATGTTCTCAGTTTTTCATGTTAGTGCAGATGTATTCAAGATTAATTCTCTGTACATTCTACAAAATGGATGAAGATATGAGTACTGATTTAGATGTTGAGGGTGTTTTTGAATATCACACAAGGTCTTGGTTCCATCGTAGGATATTTCCTGAACAGAGCCATGATGGATCCTGCTGGAGCCCATCATATAACGCAGGGCTACTTCTGGTGGGACTACATCCTGGCTCTGTCCTGGAAAAGTTTTAGGATTGAGACCTGAGAACACGAGCTTCCTGTGTTTTCATTAAGTAAAATGGGGTGAGCGTATGGGGATGGGAAAAGCACCTATGTGAGCGATTTGCCACACTTCTTGGTGTATACCCTTGCTGTCGCCCACTTTTTTGACCTCAATGTGATGACCTCAATGTGATGGCTGTCACCATGCAGGGTGCCTCTGCCACTATCCCCCCCGTCCCTCCCTCCCAAGTTCAGGGGGGGGGGAGGAGATTGGCAAAGGGGCTCCTCATGGCTATAACCATGCAGGGTGCCTCTGCCACTCTCCCCCCCCCCCAACCGTCCCTCCTGAGTTCGGGGTGGGGAGGAGATTAGCAAAGGGGCTCCTCATGGCTATAACCATGCAGGGTGCCTCTGCCACTCTCCCCCGTCCCTCCCGAGTTCAGAAAGGGCCGAAATAAAGTGCAAAACTTAAACTTAAAATAAGGACAGGATGGATTTATGGTGAACAGGCCCGGATTACCCAAAAGGCCCACCTAGGCCATGGCCTAGGGGCGCAAGCCGGGGAGGGCGCATATCATGGACAAAAAAAAAGTTGAAACAAATAAAAACTTCCGTAGCCTTCTCCCTTCTCAGTCTCCTCCTCGGCTTGTGCCCCTAGGTTTTGCCCTTTAAGTTTTGCACTTTATTTCGGCCCTTTTGTTGTCTTCCTCGACACTTTTGCCAACGTTTGTCCCGAGCCCTGTTCACTCAATCTCTGCACTTTCCTTTGGCTCCTTTAGGATTATTTGCACTCATTGCGCCTGAGCTTAATTATGATCTTTATCTCAGCCCAGGCATGTAGCCAGGGGGGGGGGGCCTAAGGGGGCTTCAGCCCCCTCCCGAAATTCTCAGGGTGGTCCGCAAAAAGGCCTTACTGGTACATTATTTAAACTGTTATGTTTATTCATATCATGATCTGATCACCATGCTCATTATATCCCACATTAATGGGGTTATTGGGATAACAATACAAAAGATTTGCTAGGGTAGACCCTCTTCCATCCAGTCTCAGCCCCCCCCGAACCAAACTCAGCCCCCTCCGAAACAAAATCCTGGCTACGGCCCTGTCTCAGCCTATTGTTTTATGATGCTGTTTTATGACTGGTTTTGACTGCGCTATGGTTTATTATTTTTATTGAGTATTTTTAATTGTGTCTTTGTTTTTATATGTAATTGTTGGGCCTGCTCCTTGGAAGCTGCCCCGAGTTCCCTTGGGGAGATGGTGGCGAGATATAAAAATAAAGTTGTTGTTGTTGTTGTTGTTAATATTATCTATGCAAACAACAAAAAGGACACCAGCAGGCATGACAATTGATGGCCAGATGCCTGCTAGGACCTCTGTGGCTAGCAAGTCATAGTGATGCTGATACACGGACAAAGGGATCGGCTGGATCTGGAATACCTCCAGGGCAGAAATACCTCTGAGTAACCTGCCCTTTGTACATGCAACCTCCTAGCTCATGAGATCATAACAAAGTATATCATGTGAGAAGTCATTTCGCTACCTGAACGAAGCCTTTATGCCACTGGATTCTCTCTTCATTAATGGTGAACTCTTTGCCAGGAGTATGTGGATCCAGGCTTCCCACCTTGTTGCCAAGATAGGAGTTGTTGGGAAAACTGACTAAATTTGTAATAGCAAACCCAGCTGCTAATTCTCCATGTTCATTAAAAGTAATTTCATCTCCAGCATTATTGTTGAATGAAATCCTTTGAATGACAGAGTGAAGCTAAGTGGAAAGAGAAAGCAATTCACACAACTCAGATTAGAAGGGCTTCAGAGTCTTTATGCTAAAATTCAACTCTTCTATTTTTCTACGGTCCCATTCCGAAATGCAGTAACATTTGCATTTCAGTAAACCAGATTACCACAATGTGTATTGTCAGGGTACTTAAACTTGTAGAACTTCGAATATATTTACTTGATTAAGTATAAAATGAGGCATTTACAATACTTTGGTAGACAATATTAATAATAATAATAGTTACAACATTGCTAAAACACATAATCAAGACACATAATCATTTAAAACCAGTCCATTGAATACACATACTAAATCATCTATATAAATAAAAATCTCAATGTCTGTTTGTGAAGGACTACAAATCTCTTAAAATACTTCATTGATTGCTTCAAAATTTTGACACAATATAGCATTTGAACAGGTGAATGTTTTCATGGTTTCACATGAAAATACATTGATCATTACTATAAAGACCAGTATCATTGGTATTATTACCATTATTATATATACTATTATTATATAGATTACTATTACTATTGTTATTATTACTAACACCATTATCATCATCATATAGACCTGGATGATGATTATTATATAGACAACAAGGCCAATCTTTAGAATTGTGTGGTTTAGATCTAGACACTCCTTGTTTCTCACATGGACTTGCCTCTCACTGATTGCTACTCACATACGTTGTGTGTTCTAAAGTGGTAAACCAGACAAATTCTATATCTGCACAGACAATGGAACAACAAAAATGTTGTATACCCACAAGCATTGTGAAACTACATATTTTAGAAAACCCTCTTTCTCTTTTCTTTCTTTTCCATTTAACAAGACTGGGCCACAGCAACCAGGTACAGCTAGTATTTTCATAAAATGCATATTAAAATACGCTAAACAAAAGCTAGACATAGAGTGGAAGTTTAAAATCAGTTATTAAAACTTTCTGAGTAGACCTACTAGAAGAGATAGGTCTTCACTTGTGTCTTAAATTCCAACAGCTGATTTAGCTGTCAGAGCCCTACTGGCAGGACATTCCACTGTCGTGGGGTGGCCGACGAAAAGGTCCTCTGGGTTCTAGCAGGCTGGAGCACATGCCACCCAGAGGACCTCAGTGTCTGCTGCAGACTGTACGGTAGAAGGCAAACCAGTAGGTAACCAGGACCCAAACCATGTAGGGCTTTAAAGGTCTTGTAAGCAGCCTGGCTGCTGTATTTTGAACAAACTGGAGGTTCCAAACCTGGTGCAAGGGTAGCCCAATGTAAAGTGCTTTGCAGAAGTCCAACCTTGAGGTTACCAGCAAATGCACTACCATCTTCATGTCCTCCAAATCTAGGAAGCAGCACAGCTGGCATATCAGCCAAAACTGGTAGTAAGCACTCCTGACTGTCACATCTACCTAAAATTTGGTCTAGCATTAGGAGAGATGGATCCAGGAGCACTTTCAAGCTGTGAACCCAGTCTTTCAGGGAGAGTGTAATCCCATCCAAAACTGATTGACACACCTCCACCCTCAGATTAGGACCCTTGATTGCAAGCACTTCTGTTTTGTCAGGATTCAGTTTCTATTTGTTTTTCCTCATCCAGCCCATTAGCTTCTCCAGGCATTCATTCGGAAGATACATAATATCCTTATCTGAATTTGTTTTTGAAGGCATGGAGAAATTGGCATACTGATAACATCCCGGCCCCATGCTTATGGATGATCCATCCTAGTGAATTCATGTAAATATTATAGAGCATTAGGAATAGAATGGCACCTTGTGGGACACCATGTAACAGCTCCTTTTATGAGGAGTAGCTATCCCCAAGCACCACCATCTAGAACCTGCCTGAGAGGTATGACTGAACCACTGCAGCCTGCTTGTCTAGAAACATGAATGGAACAGATACAATATCGTAAAGTTACGATATTGTGGTTGCACTATCTGGAAAAGAATGGAAGATGATGAGATGAGACAAGGGCACCATTTACACAGTCATATAATGGTCAGTGTAAACTCATATAATGAAGTTTATCTAAATTAAACTGTATTCTATGAGTCCATACTGACCATCCAACGCAGTTCCAAACTGTAGTGTATGGCAGTGTAGATGGGCCCAAAATTATGCTGCTTAGAGGCATATATTTTGATGACCACTACATATCAAACATCAAATGGAACATTGGTTTTGGTAACATATTTTTTCAGTAAGCCATTACCTTCCAAAACTGCCAGTGAGGGGCCAATATGCTTGGATTTTCCTTTTCTCTGGCATTAAATCTAGATGAAGTCATGATATGGAACGCATGCACAAGAGCATACACAGCATTATAGATGCTGTAGCTGTGGCCAGTCATTTTCATGTCAAAAAGGGGAGTTGGAAGGCTGTCTAGTTTCTCCTCCATAGTGCAGCCCCTGAGGAATTCTGATGGAGCATTGTGTGATGGAATGAAACAGTCAAAGCTTTGCTCCCAGAACTCTTTGATGAAACCATTTCCTTTGTCATCAGAAGGGTGGACAGCCTGAAGGTATTCCTGGAAACCTTCAATGTCCTTTGACTGCAGAGCAAAAGAGATAGCACCATGGACCGCTTGCATATTGAACCCCCTTTGAATGTTGTGTAAAGCAACATCCATTTGTGCTGTCATGATCCACACTTTCACAGCAAAGCTCATGTCATCTGTAGCAGTGAACATAGTTGCAGAGAGAAAAAAAGTCAACCATGTGAACGATCCCACTTCCCCATATAGGATCGTCACGTTCTCTTTGCCATTCATGAGGGTATCTACATTACTGAGGAAGGGTTCTAACATATCATTTAAACCTAAATGTTTTGGAAGAATGAGTCTAGAAGAAACACAGATTCCATTCTGTGAAAACATTGGCTCCAGAGTTGACAAGAAATGCGCCCCACTTTTTGTATCCTTTGTAATGAGCCCTACCCATTTCCATTCAAAATACAGAAGTAGTTGGACGATTCCCCAGATCTGGAAATCCTCATTGGGGACCATGCGATAAAAGAAAGGGGCATCTGTTTGGTCATTCGTCCTTGGCTCAAATGAACCATAAGAAACCTACACGAATAAATAAAGAAATAGTGCAGTTGATGGAACGAGGGTATTCATCTATTTCCTTTTTAGTTTTGCCTACCTTTTCATCTAGAAGGATTCCAACATATGCCTATAATGTTAATAAAGCAATATATATACTAGCGTATATACCTGGTGCTGCCCAGGTTCCTTTCCCCTTCTTTCCTTCCTTCCTTCCTTGATCTTTCTTCCCCCTCCTTTCCTTCCTTCCTCCCTTTTCCTCATGTCACCTTTCTCTCCAAGTGATGGGACAGGCCACCTCACCTAAAAACAATCTTTGTGATACAAACAGATACAGATGGACACGGACACACACACACTCACAGAAGCTATCTCTGTCTTTCCTCTATGCATTTTAAATTTCTATATATAGTTGTGAAAGCTGGACATTGAAGGAAGAAAAACAATTCTATTGAAATTTACAGTTTGTTCTCCACATTCATTTGGATTGTAACACAAGACCCTCATGAAATACTGGGTTTTGAAAAAGATCTGAGAGCACAATGGGAATTTATCCAAAACTGACTTATTGAAGTGAACCTGATGACTTTAAACAGAAATACTAATTAACTTATATTATGTTATAAATCAAGTTGTTTGGCCAAGTTGTTTGGCCTGGAATGGAAGGTGGAGCAAGGTAAATTCCAAAATAACACCTTTAGTGTTAGCATCCTATAATAAGGTCACCATAATTGAGGTGACATTTGCTCCAGCATGCTCCTTCCTCCCCTCAGAAGGTAGAAACATGGCAGAATACCTTATGTGTTGTTGTCATGTATCTTCAAGTTGTTTGGAGATTTCCGAAACTAAGAGTGTTTGAGCCACCAAAGCTTCCATTGTGGGTTGTATGACCAAATGGGCAATTGTACTGTGCTCTCCAAAGTTGTTGCCCAATCCTGAAACTACTATCCCATATTGACTCTCAAATGAATAAGCATATCATGTTGCTAAAGTTACATTAGATAACCAGAGATCTCTGTTCAAACAACAACTATGTTAAAAGAAAACATCTGTAGGGTGAATTGGAAACTGTAGGATTAAGCTCAAAGAGATGAAGAAGTTCCCAGTACCCACAGTCTTGGATGGTAATACTTCCCCATGTATTCGTCCTGCCCACTATGATCTTTGGCGCAATACTTCTTTCCCCAACAAACAGAAAATCTAACCACTTCAGACTACATGTACTGTATATCACATTTACCCCTCAAATCAGGAAACTACTAGCAGTTGAACAAGGAAGAAAGAGATACTTCTGAGATTAAGAAAATCTTCAGAACGCTCCAAGATTTAATGCTACCTGTGGAATCTTGTAAATACCCAAGATATCTGCCATATATGAAGAGGTTTCAGAATCACACCTTCCTAGAGGTGAAATGTTAAAGTAAGGTAGGCTGTATTGAATAATATATGTGTGCTGTAGAATAAACAATGTATAACAAATGTATTGAACCATGATAAAACAATAAAAAATATCCTCATTGGGGAGCATGCGATAAAAGAAAGGGGCATCTGTTTGGCCATTCGTCCTTGGCTCAAATGAACCATAAGAAACCTACATGAATAAATAAAGAAATAGTGCAGATGATGGAACAAGGGTACTCATCTACTTCCTTTTTAGTTTTAACCTACCTTTTCATCCACAAGGATTACAATATATGCCTATTAGGCAATGTGGCATAGTTCTATAATATGGTTCATCTTGTTAAGCACTAAAATCTAACCACTCCACAGCTTCATTCACTTTCTGGTTATATAACATTTACCCCTCAAATCAGGGGAAACACTACCGTGTTTCCCCGAAAGTAAGACAGTGTCTTACTTTCTTTTTACCCCCAAAAGCCCCACTACGTCTTACTTTCAGGGTATGTCTTACATTGGGTGACGGTAAGCCATACCCCGAAAGTAAGCCGTACCCCCGGCCACCGCGTCACTCGGTCCCGCCTCCTCCTCCGCCGCCCGCCACCACACAGCCGGCCCCACGCATGCCTCCCAAAGAACAACCGTTTCTGCACCTGCGCCAGGCGCGCTCGGGACCTAGTGCCCATGCGCGGACATTTGCGCATGCGCAAATGTCCGCGCTTGGGACTCCCAAAGCATGGACATTTCTGCGCATGCGCGAATGTCCGCCCATGTGCACTAGGTTCCGAGCGCGCCTGGCGCAGGCGCAGAAACGGCTGTTCTTTGGGAGGCGTGCCGCGGCCGGCCCGTGGGGCCGGCTGTGCGGTGGAGGAGGCGGGACCAAGTGACGAGGCAGCCGGGGGAACGGTTTACTTTCGGGGTACGGCTTATATTAGCCGACCCCTCTGACACCCCCGATACGTCTTACAATCGGGGGTGTCTTACTATCGGGGAAACACGGTAGCAATTGAACAAGGAACAAAGAGCTACTCCTGAGGCTTAGAAAATCTGCAGAACCTCCCAAGATCAAATCTTACCTGTGGAATTTTGTAAATGCCCAAGATATCCGCCACATAGGAGGAGATTTCCGAATCCCACCCTCCAATCACTCCAATGACATTGTTCTGGAGACCACACTTGTAGTTAGGAACAAATGCTTGGGATTTGCAGAGCATGTCCAGAGTGACTCGGTAGGCCAGGTTTGCACTAGAATAGCTGTCATAGACGTGGAAACCAAGAGTGATGTTGGGTAAGATCGTGGGGTCTTGATTGATCTCATTAATGGCAAACACCAAGGCCAGGATCTGTTGGTAGAACTTCATCATCACTCTGTAAAATTATATCAGTAGGTTAGAAGAGGATTCTGTAGCACTTCTGGAATAATCACAATATTTGTTCAACTCTCGTTTGGTTTAAAAGATTCTAGCCGGGAGATTGAAAGTTTGAAACACTTCCTTTTGGAGCCCACTGCTCCTGTCAGATGGTTTATACGAAACTGAAATACTTCAAAGCATGATGTTAATTAAAACATTAATTTTAAAATAGTTATTTAAACCAAATGCAGTCAACCATCTATCTACAGCCTATGTGAATGATTCAAACAATTTCAGATTGGAATAAAAACAGATTAATCAAACATGAAGAAAATGACTTTAGAATTTCCTGAAAAGCCAACAATGGGAAAACTACTCAGGGTTTCCATATGAATAGGTTTAAAAGGATTAAAATGATAACATCAGTATCCTCCATTGGGTATGCCTAAGTAAGGGTTTCACTATACTGCAGAATTAATAAAGTTTGGCACCATTTTACCTGCCAAGGCTCAATGCTGTAGAATCCAGGGGTTTGTAGTTTGGTGAGGCTAGCATTCTTTGGCAGAAGAAGGCCCTTGTAAACCTATAGCTCCCATGATTCTATAACTTTGAGAAATGATAGTTAGCAATGCTAAATAACACAGTGTAGATGCACCTTTGATTTGCCTCTAAGTAGGCAGGCAGAGAATTGCACTGTTGAGATACTCTACATACTGACAATCTACATTGTCAGAAGGAGTTCCTTCCCAACCTTTTTCCATCAGCTATTGAAAAAGAAAGGAACATTTCTTGCTCAGATCAAGCAGAAGCAATCAATAAGATTTCTTTACACATTTCCCCATTATAGAATCAGTGAAGTTTTTCAGTATACATGTTAAAATTATTTTAAACAATATTAACCCCTGGGTGATGGGTAAAATACAAATTTGTTCCTTACACTGGCAGGTCATATGACTCCTGAGAAGGACGCCTTCGGAATGAAATGTGGGGATCCAACTGATAGAGATGAGATGCAATCCCACCAATGAGAACTTCATTAGGCCGGTGCCATTCATGCGGAATACGAATGGGATCCGTTGGTGTGCAATTCATAGTATGCACCCTGCATATGGCATGAGTGGCCAAGAAAACCAGCAGCACTAAGATCAACATCAAAGCGTCTGACTGCAATGCTTTCCTCCAAAGGTGGACTTTTCTTAGTCTTCCTACAATGTGACTGCTAGTGTCAGTTTTGCTTGGAAAAGCTGAGTCCCAAAATTCGAATGCCTTCTGGCTTACCAACAGTATATGCAAGTGTTCAGGTTGTTGTAACTCTGTCTGCCTCCAGTATCTAGTTTTAGCTTCCAACAGTGTACTCAAGTATTTATCATCTTTTCAGATTTTCTTTATTGTGTTCTCTGGAAAAGCTACTGTGGCTTTGATGATGACATGATTACAGTGATTTTGATAATAAGCAGGAGAGAACTGCTTCTGTGATTTTTCTGTTTTTCTTGCCTCTTCAAAAACTTGATAACATAAACATGTTTTAAAGATTTCAACACAACTAACTTTTAATTCAAGGATGGCAGCTGAAAACTAAGCAATTAACATGGAATTTAGCAAATTTTAGGAACGGAAATACAAGTGCTAGAATAGGCATGCCATTGTCCTGACACAAAAGAGCCCACAATCCCAAATCCTCCTTATTCTTGTGTCTACAACTTGTTTCTAACTTATGGTGATGCTAGAATAGGCATGCCATTGTCCTGAGACAAAAGAGTCATAAATCATCCTTATTGTTTTGTGTCTACAACTAGTTTCTAACTTATGGTGATCCTAAAGTGACCCTATAATGGGGTTTTCTTGGCAAGATTTGTCCCATATGGGCTTGCGTTTGCCTTCCTTTGAGCCTGAGAGAGTGTGACAAAGGTTGGAGCTACACTTCTATGTTTGGAACTGCAGTGTATGCTCAGTGCCTTTACCCCAGACCTCACAGTTACTGCCACATGTGCATAAATGCATGTTTGCCATATGCATGGGTGTAGCAGCAATAACAGCTTGTGAGTGTGCTTCGTGACAGTGGGTATGCAGTGGGTGTAAGTGATAGTGGCAGGTATGTGGTGGCAATAGTGGCGGTGGCTGTGTGTTTGTGGCAGTGGACAGATGGTATAGCAGACGCATGCTGCATGCACACACACAACACATGCATGCTTTGACACACAATTAAAATCTGACCTCACAAAATTCTGAGAGACCATGAAACTGTCCTCCACTAAAAGGTTTTGGGATCCCGCGTGTAGATCCATATAATATTATAATAGTAATAATAATAAATAAACCTAATAATAAAAATAAATAATAAACCTCCTTGCTTAGTTTCCAATATACCTTAACAACCTCTGAGGATGCCTGCCATAGATGTTTATTTATTTACAGTATTTGTATTCCCCCCTTCTCACCCCTCAGGGGACTCAGGGCGGATTACAATGTACACATGCATGGCAAACATTCAATGCCATAGACACACAACATATATAGACAGACACACAGAGGCCATTTAACATTCCAGCTTCGTTAGGGTATTCTGGTCACCAGGGGAGCTGTCGCTTCACCGTCCATTTTTGACACTGATGGAGTACGTTACTCATTCTTTGCATGCTTGCTGGAGATTTTTATGGCCTCGTAAATTAGCTAAATTAGCCTCCCTGCATACAAGCGGTACCTAATTTTCCTACTTGACAGATGCAACTGTCTTTTGGGCTGCAAAGGTAGACAGCGAGCTACACAATGGTCGGAAGCTCATTCCGACCTGGGATGGCTTCGAACTCATGACCTTTTGGTCAGTAGTGATCTAATGCAGCTGACTCCCAGTCAGCTGCGCCACAGATGTGGGCGAAATGTCAGGAGATAATGCTTCTGGAACATGGTGCTCCTGCTTTGCTGTGTGCTGCAGTGTTTCTGCCAGAGAAGAAGTCTTGGGAGTGCTGCTTCACCTGAGCCTGGTTACACTCTACTCTGCCAGCCAGCACTACCCATTCTTCCAGTGTTCCAGGGTCATCTCAATGCAGGGCCCACTCTAGCAGGTCAGGCCTCAAGCCTCCCTTGAAGTATTCCAGTTTGGTGGCTTCCAAAGAGCCTCTGATTTTCCCCACCACTGCTTTGAAATGACTGACCTGGTACCTTGATTCAGCTGTTTGATCTGTGCTTTTGCCTTCATCTCTGCTAATGGATCTTGGAAGTGAGATTTTAAAGCAGCCAAAAAATGCACTGCCCCAGAATGTAGTGGATTCTCTTTATTGGGAGGTTTTTAAACAGAAGCTGGATAGCTATTTGCTGGGTGTTAGGGAAAACCACCCCAAAATATAGCAGAACACCCAAAAACAGGATACTAACAGCTAGCAGAACGTGAAGTGTCGTGTGATGTGATTGTAAAGAATTTGGAGCGAAAGAAGCAAAGATGCAGAGTCCAATCTAAAAAATCTCAAAAGGTTTATTTACATTAATAAGAACTAATTACATTTCTTAATGATAAATTATTGGGTCTGAGCTACTCTAACACCCATCGCTTCTGAGGTTCAAAAAGAGGGAAAACACAATCAATACATCTCTCCTAACACACAAGCAGAGAGAGATCTCAAAGCATACAGCATACTCAAAGATGTAAAAAGCTAAAGTCAGAAGTAAAGGCTTGCAGTAGAAAAGTATCCATTCTACACAATCAATCTGAATGAGAGCTGAAACAGAAGAGGGAAGAAATATATACATTCCAACTGTCCTATAGGAGACATGGGGGAAGGGAAACCCTCAGCCTATTCTAAGCTAACTAACTTGTTTCTCATTCAGGCCTAGAGACATGGGCAGTGTGAGGTTGACTCCAGCACTGGGAATGGTTTGACTGTATGTTCCTGCAGAATAGGGTTGAAATGCGTGGTCCTCGGGGGTCTCTTCCAGCTCTATGATTCTGTGATCTACGATTTCAGAGTCACTAATGGGCATCTTTCACTGGAGTAGTCCAAGATCAGTTTTTTAAAAAGACAGAATTGTGATATCTCATGCCAAGGATGTTTGAACCTAGGAAATAAAATATTTTGGAGTATACAACAGAGCAAGCAAGATGAATATTAGATGTTAGAATTCTGTCTCTTTCTTATTAGCTGCTCCCTGTTGTTCAAATCGGACTTCAATAATATAATGTAGCATTTGGGGGAGAAAATGCAACCCAGTAACCCGGCACCGGAGGACAAAATGGAAAAGACTTCCACGGCTACCATATATTTTCCTTTGGTGCTGAGGTAAGTTGGGACAAAGGACACCCAAACACTACAGAAGACCAACATGCTGAAGGTGATGAACTTGGCTTCATTGAAACTGTCAGGCAGCTTCCTGGCTAGGAAAGCCACTGTGAAGCTGATGAAGGAGAGGAAGCCCATGTAGCTCAAGACGCAGTAGAACATGGTGACTGAGCCTTCGTTACACTCCACAATAATTTCCTCTGTGATCAAATGCTTGTTGAAGTCTGGGAAGGGAGGAGAATATGCCAACCAAGCTGCACAAATGCCTATCTGAACAAGGGAACACCCCAATACAACATAATATGCCAATCTTTTCCCAATCCACTTGCGGAAAATGTGCCTTGACTGGGACCCCATGAAAGCCACAACCACAACCACGGTTTTGGCTAGAACAGAAGACACTGCAATGGAGAAGATGATGCCAAATGCCATTTGACGCAGGAGGCAAGTCAAATTATTGGGCTTTCCAATGAATAGCAAAGAGCTAAGGAAGCAAAGACAAAGAGATGTGAGGAGTACGTAGCTAAGGCCCCGGTTGTTGGCTTTGACGATGGGAGTGTGTCGTTGCTTAATGAAGATCGCAAGCACAAATGCTGTCAACAGAGAAAGGAAAAGAGACAAAGAAGCTAAAGTGATTCCCAAAGATTCCTCAATGGAAAGGAAGGTCTGAACTTTGGGAATACAGCGATCTTTCTCATGATTTGGATAGTCGTCTTCTGGGCAGCTAATGCAATTGTCCCAATCTGTAAAAAGAAGGGATGGTGATGTTACCTTCCAAAGCTACATTGCCCCTTGTTCGCCTGAATAGGTGACTTAATGAATTTGGTCTAAAAAAGAAAATACGCAAATGTTGAAGCTATGAGAGCTGTTTTGAAATGTACTTTTCGAAACTCAGCTTCACTCTGATCTTTTTATACCAAATGACATTTAATATTAAATATAACTAAAGAGATGTCTTATAATTAAAAAGAAACTCATTTGAGATTGGGAACAACATCCTACAGCTGGTGGGGGTTTGCCAGAAAATGACTTAGGACAAACACCATTTGGAGATAGACAGATATAAAACTCAAAAGAAAGAAAGAACTACAGCAATAGATGCTTCAACATCCCAATCCCAACACATTTACCCCTGTGGACCAGTGTATGATCACTGAATATCTCCTATTTCAGGCTGTTAACAGCTCTCTGATGTCTCCAGTGAATAATTTTGCTCAAAGTCTTCCTAAATTGAAGAAATCTAGGAAGTGTAAAACATATGGCATAACCCTTTTAGGGCATTTCTCAAGGACACTTGTCTGTCAATTGCAGGCATGTATGTTTTGGACTCCAACCCATGTGATAAGTCTTTTATTGGTGTTATCTGTTTTCTTAGCATGGGAGAACATGCCTCCTACCTGTCTGTTTTGCAACCTTTCCTTCAGGGCATGGAGAGCAATCATAGCAACAGAATGCCATCCCTTCTTTCTTTTTCTTGCTGTAGCCAGGAGTACACTTGGCATTACACAGAGAGGAAGGAGGCACCTATTATTGAACAGAGACAATTCATTAGCACTGAAAAGATATCAGCGGGAAGACTGCATTAGAAACGATCTACTAAGAAGTAAAGGAAGTGGTGATACTGAGAAAGAATACTGATAATTCTCAGCCAGTTCATGTTATTAATCAATTGGTGGAATTATAGGCCAAGAAAAAATCATTCCCAAGACATGTGCCTAGTAGTATCTGTGACAACTAATCTTTCAGTGATGTCTAGGAGTTTCAAGCTTCTACCACTGCAAATATTGTTGGATGGACACCTGTCATTCCTGACAATCGTTTCATGATGTTGTGGACTTATGCCACTCCTTACCATTGGCCATGTAGTCCAACCACATCCTGAAGGACACAACAATGAAGGTTGGTAACTGAAGTGAGATTACATAACTACACACAGTCTGGATTAAGTAGCTTTTATTTGTTATTATCTCAGTCTGCAGTAGGCTAGAACAATGGTTCTGAAGGTGTTTGGGCCTATAACTCCCAGAAATCCCAGTCAGTTTACTAGCTGTTAGGATTTCTGGGAGTTGAAAGCCAAAACATCTGGGGACCCACAGGTTGAGAACCACTGGGCTAGAATGTGCACCCAGGTGACATGGCGTTCGCATGACACAGTCTCGTCCAAAACGGGATGTAAAACGGTCCTAAAAAGAACATACTTAATTTGGTTGCAATGAGCATATTACCTAGCACAGAGCGGACTTAAGAACGTAAGAGTCTCATCTGCAATAAACCAGCTTTCAATATTCATATAAGCAGTGCACCTTATTTCCCTGAAGTATGGTGAAAACTTTGACTTTCTCCTATAAATGTATTAATCAACTGAGCACCTTGAAAAAGTCTATTGCTTTCTGCTAGTTATGTTGAGTTCTTCCTGAAATGTCAATGTTATGAATAAGTAATAACACTGGCATTTCAGCTTAAGGCTAGATTCACCTTGAATCTAGCACTGGCTGCTTTTAGAATACACAAGGACTTCTGGTGAATATTCTAGGGTTTCTGCTCTACTCAACTTTGTTCTTTTTAAGGCAAAGTTGAGGAATACTCCAGAGTTTGCAGTAAACTCCGAAGTATCCTGGGGTTTTCTGGCCACCCAGACCAGGTCAGTTTCAAACTGATCAACTGTCCAGATGGACTATGCTGGCATCACCCTTTCCCTGTGCTGACCATCTCTGTGTCACTGCCACCACTCCTTGTTGGCCATGGAGTTCCCTGACCATTGTGATCATGTCTAGAAGATCTATGCAAACAGTAAAAAAGGAGGGGGAAGCACCAAGTGCTCCAAAAATGGAACAGTTTAACTGATCTCTAATAATTTTACTGAATTATTAATCATTCAGGTATATAAGGTATAATTAACTCCACACAGTTAAATATAACACAATAACAATCACCGAAGAAACTTACACGCAGGTAAGTCAGAACGCTATGAATACCGTATAGATACTACTACAAAGTATAGATACTACAAAGTATATACTACAAATATTACTCTATGGTGAACTCACCACGGGTCAGCGCAAGAGAGGTGCCCCCAAAAAGAGATATAAAGACTCCCTTAAACAACATCTCAGGCTCGGCCAGATTGATCACCAACAATGGTCCAGCTTGGCCTCACATCGGGAGGCATGGAGATGCGCTAGCCACAATGCTGTGGCGTCTTTCGAGAAGACAGGCCGAATGGGTCTCGAAGAGAAACGACAACGCAGAAAGAACCGCAACTTGAAAACAACATCATCCAATGAGACTTTCTGCTGTGCTTTCTGCAACCGAACTTGCCTATCTCAGATTGGCCTTTTTAGTCATCAACGCGCTTGTAAAAAGCGTGGGATGAGTCCTTCCTAAGAATCTTCGTTCGCGAAGTAATGCCGAGAGATGAATACCGAAGGAAAGTTCCTTTGAGGATACTCAAATGGAAATATTTGAATAATCCAAAACAAGAGTTCATGAATGGACTTTTATGAACTCTTGTTTTGGATTAATCAAATATTTCCATTTGGACTATTGAATTTTCATCAATGTTCACATAGACGCACCCTGGGATGACTCCTGTGTGAGTATCCTCAAAGGAACTTTCGTTCGGTATTCATAGCGTTCTGACTTACCTGCGTGTAAGTTTCTTCGGTGATTGTTATTGTGTATTTGGAAAACATTGTGTTATATTTAACTGTGTGGAATTAATTATACCCTATATACCGGAATGATTAATAATTCAGTAAAATTATTAGATATCAGTTATACTGTTGCATTTTTGGAGCACTTGGCAGAATCTGGGATACTTCCAGGGCAGAAATACCTCTGCATAATCTGCCCTGTGTACCTGTGATGTAAGCCTCCTAACTCTCGAGATCATAACGAAGTATATCATGTGAAAAGTCATTTCGCTACCTGAATGAAGCCTTTATGCCACTGGATTCTCTCCTCATTAATGGTGAACTCTTTGCTAGGAGGAGCATGTGGATCCAGGCTTCCCACCTTGTTGCCAACATAGGAGTTGTTGGGGAAAGTGACTAAGTTTGTAATAGCAAACCCAGCTGCTAATTCTCCATGTTCGTTAAAAGAAACTTCATCTCCAGCATTATTGTTGAATGAAATCCTTTGAATCAAAGAGTGAAGCTAAGTGGAAAAAAAAGTGATACATACAACTCACATTAGAAGGATTTTGGAGTCATTATGCTACCTTCGATGCCTCCTGCTTTTTCTACAGTCCCATTCCGAAGTGCAGTAACATTTGTGTCACAGTAAATCACATTACCACAATGTGGATTGTCATGCTCATCATACGGAGCTAAAATCGGCAGCATATGCCGATCTACCCGGATCAACCATGGAGCTGGCCAGTTTCCATCAGATGACATTGTGCTGGCTCTGAGGGTGAAGGAGGGCAGAACCGGTATGCTGCTGCCGCCGCAGCAACACATGAGGCTTCCTGAGTTGTCATTGAATGTAATAGGGGAAGCCGTGTGCTCCACATGTGCACCACGCTCCCCCCTATGGGATTATCTGCTGGAGGAGCCTGGCGATGTAGGGCGTGGGGTGGCGACTGCCCCACATCCTGCGGAGAAGTGGAGGGACGTGGGACACTTTCGGTGGCTGTGTGACGAAGTTGTAAGGTTGGTAGAATTTCAAATATATTTACTTGATTAAGTATAAAATGAAATAGTAACAACACATTGTTATAATATTATAAAATACACCTGAGTTGGAACTGATACATTTTGACTAACTCTGAGTCCATGACTTTGGCACCACATCCTGGGTCATAAGAAGCCTAATATGACTACATTGAAGCTACTCTGCTCTGAATATCTTGTGGGTTGACATACATTACCGAAAAAGCTGACTATACTATGTAACACAATTTTTCTTCCTAGGTTATAAATGTAATTACCTAATTGGATCTATCATAAAAATATGGAAAAACTTTATTAAACTGCAAAATCTTTGTTTTTGCTGGAAAATCATTCAGCACATTTTGCTATAAATTTTCAACTAATATAACATTAACTCTCTATCAATTCAACATAGTTTGTGGCAGCCACAAGAACAAAGTATCTGGAGTATAACAGCTACATATAACGTAAAAACCACACAATTAAACAGAAAATAACATTTTCTAATTGTGTTACATTGTGTTCTACTTGGTAAAGCTGAAGGTGAAAGGAAAAGAGGAAGACATTAAAAACGGCTCAAGTCCACAAAAGAAGCCAAACAAAACTTCCACAAAGGTCCTTAAAGAAAGTATACAGTACACTTAAGATATTGTGGTTGCAATATCTGGAAATCAATTGAAAATGTTGAGATGAGACGAGGGAACCATTTACACAGTCATATAATGGTCAGTGTAGACTCATATAATGAAGTTTATCTTCATTAAATTGTATTTGATGAGTCCATATTTATTTATTTACTTTATTTATATTCCGCTCTTCTCACCCCGAAGAGGGCCCAGAGCGGATTACAGGTGCACATACTTAGCAGACAATCCCTGCCGTTTCCACATACACAACATATAGACGAACATATAGATGAACATATAGATGACATTATTGACAAACAGAGGCAAACTCTGGCCACCAGGGGGAGCTGACACACTCCTCATCTCTCAGCGTCCCTTGTTGTTCCTTCCGCATTCCTCAGCGTTCTGGGAGTTCTTTAATGACCTAATAATTCAGTCAAAATTTGCCTCCCCACTAAATGTGGTACCTTTATCTCCTACTTGACAGGTGCAACTGTCTTTCGGGCTGCAAAGGTCGACAGCAGGCTACACTTAAAGGTCGAGCGCCCACCTCGACCTGGGCAGGCCTCGAACTCATGACCTACTGGTCAGAGAGATCTTATGCAGCTGTCACTTAGCCAGCTGCGCCACATTCCTGGTGACCATACACTTTCAAAAAGCATTGTATGACAGTAGATGT
The DNA here is from genome assembly GCA_030556195.1 of Anolis apletophallus. Taxonomy (NCBI): domain Eukaryota; kingdom Metazoa; phylum Chordata; class Lepidosauria; order Squamata; family Anolidae; genus Anolis; species Anolis apletophallus. The sequence continues at coordinate 140,392,159 of JARBWK010000008.1, read as the reverse complement.
GTCCAAAATTACACTGATGTCTTAGAGAACTTTTGAGGCAAATATTTTGATGACCATTACATATCGAACATAGGTTTTGGTAACAGATGTTTTCAGTAAGCTATTACCTTCCAGAACTGCCGGTGAGAGGCCAATATGCTTGGATTTGCCTTTGCTCGGGCATGAAATCTAGATGAAGTCATGGTATGGAAGGCATGCACAAGAGCATACACAGCATTATAAATGCTGTAGCTGTGGCCAGTCATTCTCATGTCAAAAAAGGGAGCCGGAAGGCTCTCTAGTTTCTCCTCCCTGGTGCAACATCTGAAGATTCCTGATGGAGCATTGTGCGGTGGAATGAAGCAGTCAAAGCTTTGCTCCCAGAACTCTCGGATGAAACCGTTTCCTTTTTCATCAGAAGGGTGGACAGCCTGAAGGTATTCCTGGAAACCTTCAATGTCCTTTGACTGCAGAGCAAAAGAGATAGCACCATGGACTGCCTGCATATTGAACCCCTTTTGAAGGATGTGTAAAGCAACATCAATTTGTGCTGTCATGATCCACACTTTCACAGCAAAGCTCAGGTCATTTACGTCAATGAACACATTTGCAGAGAGAAAAAAGGTCAGCCATGTGAACGATCCCACTTCCCCATATAGGATCATCACATTTTCTTCCCCATTCATGAAGGTGTCTATATTACTAAAGAAACCTTCAAACATTCCACTTAAACCTATATTTTTTGGAAGAATGACTTTAGAAGCAATGCAGATTCCATTCTGCGAAAACATCGGCTCCAGAGTTGACAAGAAATGCGCCCCACTTTTTGTATCCTTTGTAATGAGCCCTACCCATTTCCATTCAAAATACAGAAGTAGTTGGACAATTCCCCATATCTGGAAATCCTCATTGGGGACCATGCGATAAAAGAAAGGGGCATCTGTTTGGTCATTCATCCTTGGCTCAAATGAACCATAAGAAACCTACATGAATAAATAAAGAAATAGTGCAGAAGATGGAACAAGGGTATTCATCGACTTCCTTTTGAGTTTTTCCTATATTTTTTATCTACAAGGATTCCAATATCTGCCTATTAGGCAATGTGGGATAGTTTTATAATATAGTTCATCTTATTAAGCACTAAAGTTTTCAATTACAATGTAAATAACACTACACACACACACACACAAGCCGCGTATATACCTGGTGCTGCCTGGGGTTCCTTCCCCCTTCATTCCTTCCTTCCCCCTGCTTTCCTTCTTTCCTCACTTTCCCTCATGTCAGTATTCTCTCCAAGTGGAAGGTGGAGTAACTAAGTTCCAAAATAACACCTTTAGTGTTAGCATCCTTTAAAAAGGTCACCATATCCGAGATGACATTTTCTCCAACATGCTCATTCCTTCCCTCAGAAGGTGGGAACATGGCAGAAGTTCTTATGTGTTGTTTTCATGTATCTTCAACTTGTTTGGGGATTTCCAAGGCTAAGAGTGACCCATCAAAGGTTCCCTTGTGGGCTCCATGGACAAATGAAGAATCAAGTTGGGGCCTCCAAAGTTGTTGCCGAACACTCAAACTACTATCCCATATTGGCTCTCAAATAAGCAAGTATATCATGTTGCTAAAGTTACATTAGATAATCAGAGATCAGGGCTGTTGTAGGTTTTTTGGGCTATATGGTCATGTTCTAGAAGCATTCTTTCCTGATGTTTCACCTGCATCTATGGCAGGCATTCTCAGAGGTTTTGAGGTCTTTCTTTCCTGCCTGCCTCCCTCCCTTCCCCCTGTTTTCCTTCTTTCCTCACTTTCCCTCATCTCAGTATTCTCTCCAAGTGGAAGGTGGAGTAACTAAGTAACTCAGACTTCAAAACCTCTGAGGATGCCTGCCATAGATGCAGACGAAACATCAGGAGAGAATGCTTCTAGAATATGGCCATATAGCCTGAAAAAACCTACAACAACCCAGTGATTCCAGCCATGAAAGCCTTTGACAATACATTATTCAGAGATCTCTTTTCAATCAAAAGCTATGTGAAAAGAAAACATCTGAAGGGTGAATTGGAAACTGTAGGATTATGTTCAAAGAGATCCAGTGGAGAAGTTCCCATACTAAAAATCTTGGACAGTAATACTTCCCCATGTATTTGTCTTGCCCACCATGATCTTTGGAGGAATACTTCTTTCCTCAACAGACACAAAATCCAACCACTCCACAGCTTCAGTCACACTCAATGAGAATTAGAAAATCTGCAGAACCGCCCAAAATCAAATCCTACCTGTGGAATCTTGTAAATGCCCAAGATATCTGCCACATAGGAGGAGGTTTCAGAATCAAATCCTCCAATCACTCCGATGAGATTGTTCTGGAGGCCACACTTGTAGTTAGGAACAAATGCTTGGGACTTGCAGAGCATGTCCAGAGTGACTCGGTACGTCAGGCTTGCACTAGAATAGCTGTCATAGATGTGGAAACCAAGAGTGACGTTGGGCAAGATCTCGGGGTCCTGATTGATCTCATTGATGGCAAACACCAAGGCCAGGATGTGTTGGTAGTACTTCACTATCACTCTGTAAAGTTATATCAGTCTGTAAAGTCTGTAAAGTTATATATTATATCAGTCTGTAAAGTTATATATTCTGTAGCACTTCTGGAATAACTTTTATCACAATATTCGTTCAACTCTCATTGGGTTTAAAAAATCTAACTCGGAGATTTAAATACATCCTTCTGCGACAAACTGCTCCCCACAAGCTGAAATTGAAATGCTTCAAAGCACGACATTAATTAAAACATTAATTTTAAAGTAGTTATTTAAACCAAATGCAGCCAACTATCTATCTACAGCCTATGTGAATGATTCAAACAATCTCAGACTGGAATAATAACAAGATTCATCAAACATGAAGAAAAGGCTTTAGAATTTCCTGAAGAGTCAACAATGGAAAAACTACTCTGGGTTTCCATATGAATAGATAATGTGTAGGCTTCAAAGGATAAAATCAGCATCTTCCATTGGGTATGCCTACCTTAGGGCTCATCCACACTGTCGAATTAATGCAGTTTTGCACCACTTTACCTGCCAAGGCTCAATGCTGTAGAATCCTGGGGTTTGTAGTTTGGTGAGGCACCAGCATTCTTTGGCAGAGACGGCCTTTGTAAACCTACAGCTCCCATGATTCTGTAGCATTGAGCAATGATAGTAATGTCAAATTGTATTAATTCCACACTGTAGATGAACTTTTGGTTTGTCTCTAAGTAAACAGGCTGAGAATTGCACAGTTGAGATACTCTACATATAGGCAATCTACATTATTAGGAGGAATTTCTTCCCAACCTTTTCCCATCAGCTATTGAAAAAAAAGACTATTTCTTGCTCAGCACAACCAGAAGTAATAAGTAAAATTCACCAAATGTTGTATTTCTTTACATATATCCCCATTGTAAAATCAGTGAAGTTTGCCAACATACACGTTAAAATTATTTCAAACAATAATAACTCATAGATGATGAGTAAAATACACATTTGTTCCTTACGCTGGCAGGTCATATGACTCCTGGGAAGGATGCATACTGAATGAAATCTGAGGTTCCATCAGATGGATATGAGATGCAATCCCACCAATAAGGACTTCATTAGGCCGGTGCCACTCATGTGGAATAGGAAGGGGATCCGTTGGTGTGCATTTCATAGTATGCACTTTGCTAATGGTATGAGTGGCTAGGAAGACTGGCAGCACTAAGATCCACATCAAGGACTGCTTGTGTCAATCCTGCTAGGAAAAGCTGAGTTCCAAGATTCTAATGTCTTCTAGCTTACAGTACCAACATTATATTCACCTGTTCAGGTTATTGTAACTCTGCCTGTCTCCAATATCTAATTTTAGTTTTCAACAGTGTACTTGAGTATTTATCATCATTTCAGATTTTCTTTGTTGCATCCTCTGGAAAAGCCACTGTGGCCTTGATGATGACTTGATTACAGTGATTTCGATAATGAGAGGGAGAGAATGACTTCCATGATTTTTCTGTTTTTTGTATCTTCAAAAACTTGATAACATAAAAAAGTTTTAAAGATTTCAACATGACTGACTTCTAATTCAAGGATGGCAACTGATAATTTAAGCAGTCAATGTGGAATTTAGAAAATTTTGGGAACAGAAATACAAGTGCTAGAATAGGCATGCCATTGTCCTGAGACAAGGAACCCAAAATCCTAAATCCACCTTGTTGTGTTCCAACAACTTGTTTCTGACTTAACGGTGACCCTACAATGGGATTTTCTTGGCAAGGAAGTGTGACAAAGGCTGGATCTACACTGCTGTATAGTGCCGTTTGGAACGGCATTATATGCTCAGTGTAGACGAGCGGTTCCCAAATTAAGGTTTGCAAGCTGAATCCAGAGCTCTAAGTTATTTTTGTGGACCTCACTGCTATTGCCACCTGCAGATGCATGCATGGCTGGCATATCCGTATGACAGTGCATGTATGAAGCGACAGCAAGAGCAAATGAATATGAGTGGCAGTGGGGTTTTTGTGGCGGCAGCATGTGCTTGTGTGTGGCGTTGAGTGCGTGGTATGGCAGAGACACGGCACATGCACCCACGTGCACCCTCCCAACATGTGCATACATGCACAATGCATTTCTTTCTTTCTTTTTTTAAAATATTTTTTTATTAAAGGGTTTCATATTTTATACAAACAACATATAGACACAGGGTAGTAACATACATGGGGAAAGGGAGAGTATACACAAAAAAGGGTTAAAAATGACTTCCGTTCTCGTTCCACACCATTCACAATAACTTTTTGGAAGGATCTATTTAACATGGAGCATCCAAAATGCTCTTATTTTTAAATCGTGATAATCTCTTTTATCACCTTATTCGTTTCAGTCTATTATTCAATCTCTAGTCTTAATGTAATCCACAACCTGTGTCCAATCTGTTCTAATGTTTCCCTTACCATTGTTCTGTCTCAGCCAAAACGTAAGTTAATCCATATCTTTAATGTCAAGTATCTTCTCTTGCCATTGGTCCTCTGTTGGTAAGTAATTTGCCTTCCACAACTTTGCAAATATAATCCTTGCCGCCGTTGACAGGAAGATAAGGAGTTTTTCTGTGTTTTCATTATTGAAAGTTTCCTTATCTATAATACCAAATAAATAAAACTCTGGTTTCATTTGGAACTCAACCTTTAAAATCTCTTTACATTTTTTATGGATTAATTTCCAATATTCATTGGTTTTGGGACAAGTCCACCACATGTGAAAAAAGGAACCTTCTTGGTTGGCGCATTTCCAACACTTATTATCCACATTTTTATACATTATATTTAATTTCTTTGGTGTAATGTACCATCGATGTATCATTTTGAGCCAATTTTCTTTTAAGTCAGTTGCATATGTAATTTTAAGCTGTTTTGTCCATAACCTTTCCCATTCCTTTAACTGAATGGGCCTCCCTATGTTTCGTGACCACTTTACCATCGATTGTTTAATTACTTCCTCCTCTGTTACCCAATTCAAAAGCATGGAGTATATTTTAGATATAGTTTTCTTTTCATTTTTAAGAATTTTATCCCATGGTCCTTCCGCAGCACTAAATCCTTTAACCTTATCTTTATTAAAACTTTCCCTCATTTGGAAATAATGTAGCCATAACACATTTTGATGTATCTCAACAATTTCTTCGTGTGTTCTCATCACTGGTACACCTTCCTTTTGTGTTAAAATGTCCTTATATTTTGGCCACTCCATCCAACCTAATAGCCTTCTTTGATTAGCTTCTAGAGGTGACAGCCATAATGGTGTCTTAGTGTACATATAATCTTTGTATTTTAACCAGATTTTCAGTAAGGCGGATCGGATAAAATGATTCCCAATTTTTTTTTCAATTTTGGCCCCTCCATACCAAAGGTATGAGTGCCATCCTTTTCGCAGATCGAAACCTTCTAGTATTAGAGTTGAAGTTTTTGATAATAGCACCCAGTCCTTTACCCATGCCAAAGCACATGCTTCATAATATAGTTTTAGATCAGGCAGGCCGAAGCCTCCTTTTTCTTTTTGCATAATCATTATATTGTGCTTTATTCTTGGCTTCTTACTTTTCCATATAAAATTAGTCAAGTCCTTTTTCCACTTATTAAAAATCTCCATATTTCTTATTATGGGCAAGTTCTGAAATAGATAAAGCATCTTTGGTAGCAAATTCATCTTTACAGCGGCAATCCTTCCCAATAGGGAAAGATTAAGTCTTTTCCATTGTTCTAATTCTTCTTTCATTTTTTCCCATTGTTCCATATAATTATCTTTCAACAGATGGAGGTTCCTTGCAGTGATCCAAATTCCTAAATATTTAACCTTATTGACCACATGGATACCTGTCAATTCTTGTAGATGCATTTGATCCGATTTAGAAATGTTTTTAGTTATGATCTTTGTCTTTTTCTTATTTAGCTTGAATCCTGCCAATTTTCCATATTCTTCAAGAGTCGACAGCCAGTTTAATATATTTTCTCTTGGGTTTTCCACAATGCATATCACGTCGTCGGCAAATGCTCTTGTTTTATATTCTTTCTTTTGCACTTTTAGGCCTTTTAACTCTTTGTCTTGCCTTATCTTCATTAGAAGTGTCTCTAACGCAAAAATGAAGATCAGCGGGGATAATGGGCATCCCCGCCTAGTTCCTTTTTCTATACCAAATTCCTTAGTTGCACTCCCATTTATCCAAATCTTTGCCTTCTGATGTTGATAAATTGCCGCAACGGCATTTTGAAATTGCAGCCCAATATCAATTTCCTTCAGGAGTAATTTGAAATATTTCCAATTAAGGTTGTCGAACGCCTTCTCCGCATCTATTGACAGTAAGGCAAGCTTTTTCTGATGGTTCGTCTCATAATATTCGATCACGTTTAAAATTGTTCTTACATTGTCTCTTATATATCGGTTGGGTAAAAATCCATTTTGGTCTTCTTGTATCCAATCTACTAGAAATTCTTTAAATCTGTTTGCCAGTATTGTTGTATAAATCTTGTAGTCTGTATTGAGTAGCGAAATCGGGCGATAGTTCTTAATATCCTCCGTTCCATCTTTATATATCATTGTTATGTCCGCTGTTCTCCATGATTCTGGGATTTCTTTTTCAGTAAGTGCCTTATTCATTATCTCTTTTAGAACTATGACTATTTCTTCTTGCATCTGTGCTACGGGACCTAGCGCCTCTCTGGCGCTCTAGGCTGCAGTGCCAATCCCTCCTGCTGGACTCAATGCTCCGTCTCCTATCAAAGCTCCATCCTTGCCTCCCAGCACCTCCCTTTCAGCTTCCATGGGCTCATCCTCCACTGTTTCCCTGATCCTTTCCTGCGACCCAAAACCACCTGGGTCCTCATACTGATCGGAATCATCGCTCTCAGGGTCAGCCTGAATTTCCCAGCTATCATAGCCGTCAGGCCATCCATCATCCCAAGCCAAGCTCTCTGTGGGAGAGGAAGGCCCAGCTAACTCATCAGCCCCTTCCTCCATTTCCTCATCAGCCGCAGCTGGCTCTAATGCAAGTGGGACCCCCGGTGCTGCCCCCTGCCCCCCAGGCACGAAAGGGAGCTGGGTTGCTACACATAGATTTATAGAAGCATGCTGTATAACCATCCGGTCCTGGTGCTTTATCATTTCTTAGATTCTTGATTGTTTTTTTAATTTCTTCAGCAGTTATCTCCCGATTGAGCCTTTGACGTTGATCATCCGTAATTTTCTCCAATTTTAGGTCTCCTAAATACTCCATTATTTCTTCCTCTTTGATTTGCTCTTCCTTATATAAATGTTGATAAAAGAGTAAAAATTCCTGTTTAATCTTCTCATCTTCCACTATGAATTCTTCTCCTTTTTTAATTCTTACAATTTGCTGTGATTGCCTTTTCTTCCTTAATCTCCTCGCAAGCCATCTCCCTATTTTATTAGCATTTTCAAAGGAGTTCTGTTTGATACATTTCATTTGTTTTGCCATTTGTTCAGTTTCCAGGTTATGTTTCTCTTTCCTTATTATTCCCAACTTTTTTATTACTTTCTTATTTCCTGGATTTTGTTTTAATCTGTTCTCTAAGAAGGAGAGTTCCTCATCCATCTTTAATAATTCTAGTCTCCTTTGCTTATTCCTAGCAGAATTATGTTGTATGAGATGGCCTCTCATCACTCACAATGCATTTATTTCTTATCTGCCTCTCTTCGTGGCTCGAGGCAGGTTACAACATACTGTATATACTCGAGTATAAGCCTAGTTTTTCAGCCCTTTTTTAAAGCACCCCCTTGGGCTCTTTTTTCCATCTTTCCTTCCAACATAATTCCCCTTCCCTCTTTTTGTCCCTTCCATCCATACTTTCCATCTTCCTTCCTTTTTCCTCCTTCCTTTTGTTTTTCTTCCTTTTCTCTTTCTTCCCTCCCTCATCTCCCTCTTTCTCCTTCGATCCTTTTGTCCTTCTTCCTTCCTTCCTTCCTTCCCTTTTGTCCTTCCTTCCTTCTCTCTTTCCTTCCTCCTTACCTACCTACCCTCTTTCTCCTCCCATCCTTTCCTTCCTTCCTTCCTTCCATCCATCACCAGGCAGCCAGTCCTCTTAGCAGGGAGTGCTGTGCTAGCATTTGGCCCCGAAGTTAGAAAGATTGCCCAGACCTGTTCTAAATCCTCGAGAAAGCGAAATGTCTTATAGCTTAAATCTTGGTACAGGGCTTTCTGTATCAATCTATCTCCCAGTTGTGTTATCTCTATCAGTTCATGAGGGAGGAAGGGCTTTGTTGAATCCATTTCAGTTTTTGCAATGAAGACCTTTAGAAGAAGTTTAGAAAAGCATCCATCCATGTACTGCCCTCAAATTGAACTTTACAATGCATTACCTGAGTGTGTGTTACACTTCAGGGTGATTTTATAAGGCATGGAGTTTGGATTTGCAAATGAAAGTATGAATTAAAATAAGGACACAGCTATATATGGCATCATAGCTCATAGCATCATAGCCCATGCAGAACGTCCTCTCCTTCAGGAAAGCATTGAAGACCTTGTATTTTCAGCAAGCGTTTGGAATAGGATGAGCTGCAGGCCCTGTTACATGTTGCCTCATATGTCCGGTCTTACTGTATATTGCCTTGTTTAGCATATGACTTCTTTGTTTTTGTGTTTTTAGATATGTTTTAAACTGTGTTTTAATGCTGTTTATATTTGATTTTACGTATATGTTGTGAGCCGCCCCGAGCCTTCGGGGAAGGGCGGCCAATCAAATAAGAATAAATAAATAAATAAATAAATATGAAATCCAATATAATTTTTCTCTTCAAAGAAATAGACTTGCAGCACCTGTACATTAGACCTATTCACGTGAATTCAAAACTGATAAAGCAACAGACAAAATATTTTGCTTTAATCAAAGAATTAAGCCCAATTTCAGAGAACCGAAGTATTTTTATTTTCAGAAGGAAATTAGGTGGGTGGGAAAAACATCTCTAAATACATCATCTTTGAATCATTAAAAACATACAGTAGAGTCTTGCTTATCCAACCTTTGCTCATCAAGCGTTCTGTATTATCCAACGCAGTCTGCCACCTGCCCGGATCCACAGCTGTTTCAATACATCGTGATGTTTTGGTGCTAAATTCGTAAATGCAGTAATTACTACCTAACGTTACTGTGTATTCAACTGCTTTTTCTGTTGATTTGTTGTAAAACACAATGTTTTGGTGCTTAATTTGTAAAATCATAATGTAATTTGACGTTTAATAGGGTTTTCCTTAATCCCTCCTTATGATCCAACACTTTTGCTTATCCAACGTTCTGCTGGCCCAGTTATGTTGGAAAAGCAAAACTCTGCTGTAACATATTTAGGCAGATGTTTTAAAAAGTTCTGCAAATCAAAATGAAGTAGAGACAATTAAAATCATAATCCCATTTTTTGCAGATATGCCTGTTTTACTTATTTTTCATTTTTAGTTGGTTCCTATTGTTCAGCTGGGGCCTCAGGACAATTATATAGCATTTAGGAGAAAAGATAAAACCCAATATAGCAGCGCTGGAGGTCAACATAGAGAAAATCTCCACAGCCACCATGTACTTCCCTTTGGTGCTTAGATAACTTGGAGCAAATGACACCCAAACACTGCAAAACACCAGCATGCTGAAAGTGATACATTTGGCTTCATTAAAAGTATCAGGCAGTTTCCGAGCGAAAAAGGCCACAACAAAGCTGACAAAAGCCAGTAATCCCATGTAACCAAGAATCAGATAGAACATATTGGCTGAGCTTTCGTTGCATTGCACTACTATTTCTTTGGGCAAAGCGTTCATCTCCAGACTCGGGAAAGGAGGATTGATACATAACCATATCATGCAAAGGATTATTTGAATGGATGAACAAAAAAGAACGACAGAAGTTGCCAACTTTGTCCCCACCCATTTACTCAGTTTGGATCCTGGCTTCGTGATCATGAAAGCCAGAACGACGGTGATGGTTTTGGCCAAAACCGATGAAATGGCCACAGAGAAAACGATGCCAAAAGCAGTTTGTCGTAGTTGGCAAGTCAATACATTAGGATGACCAATGAACAATAAGGAGCAGAGGAAGCAGAGGAAAAGGGAGATGAGCAGAGTGTAACTTAGGTTCCGGTTGTTGGCTCTTACAATGGCAGTATTCCGATGTTTAACAAAAATTCCAAAAACAAAGACGGTGATCACAGAAAATGACAATGCTAGAATGGCCAAAATGATACCTAAAGGTTCATCATAAGATAAGAAGTTTAGATCTTTTGGTAGGCACCCATTTTTTTCCTTGTTTGGATAATGATCTTCAGGGCATGTGAAACAGTCATTCATATCTTTTAAAGAAAAACAAATCAAAAGGTAAAAAATACTATTTCAAATATACCATTATTTATTTATTTATTTATTTATTTTATTTACATTATTTATATTCCGCTCTTCTCACCCCGAAAGGGACTCAGAGCGGATTACAGGTACACATATTACTGCTGTTTCACAAACACACATATAGATGAACAGAGGCAAACTCTGGCCACCAGGGGGAGCTGACACACTCCTCATCTCTCAGCGTTTCCGGCGTCCCTTGTTGTTCTTCCACATCCTTTCAGCATTCCTGGAGTTCTTTAATGGCGTCATAATTCAGTCAAAATTTGCTTCCCCACTTAATGTGGTACCTTTATCACCTACTTGACAGATGCAACTGTCTTTCGGGCTGCAAAGGTTGACAGCAGGCTACACTTAAAGGTCGAGCACCCACCTCAACCCGGGCAGGCCTCAAACTCATGACCTACTGGTCAGAGAGATCTTATGCAGCTGACACCTAGCCAGCTGCGCCACATTCTCGGTGATTATGTGGTCTATTAAAAATAGATTTCACTTCTGTAGATAACCCACATGCTTATCAGTTGGGATAGGAATTAATAGTTGTACAACAATTCTATTCAAATGTCTGAAATAGATAAATCAATGTATTTTCAGCCCATCACTTTCATGTAATCATTCAATATATGAATTAACTTATTAAGAATATTTTTATATTTATTTTTATCAAACGATGATTGTTGACTTTTTACATGTTCAGTTGTTAACGTATATAAACATTGTAACTGAATGAAAAAATTAACATTTTTTACTATAGTTATAGCCCGCCTTTCTCACCAAGGGGACTCAAGGTGGCTAACAATTACACACTTAGATCAATTTAAAACAAAGTGAACAATTTTTTTTAAAAAAGTAGCATTGTGTCTGGTTAAAATGTCATATGATATTTCCTACCTTTCTTATCTGAAATTTCTCCTTCTGGACATGGACTACAATCGTAGCAGCAAAAGGGCATATTCTCCTTTTTCTCCCTGCTGAAACCTGGATAACAGGGCTCATTACACAAAGCAGTAGGCACTGTCTATTTAAGACAAAAGACAGGAAGCATTGATATATTTGGTTTCTTATTGTTACCAACCAAAAAATAAATCTTTATAATTATACAAAAATATTTGCCCTCTGATGAATACCCCTTGATTATTCTAAGTGAAACTCAATTTTATCAATTTCTCTTATTTTAAATTAGTGCTACTTGATTTATACTTTTACACATGTGGGGATAATGATGTCAGGCATGCACTGCAGTTATCACTGATCATTTGGGATCATGTTTGTATTTTTACTTAGTTGTTTGTTTATTCACCTGGGAGGAAACCCAGAATGAATTTTCAAGGTTCAATAATTTTTTTAGTTATTTCAAGATTAATTATTCCCTAGGGTCCCTAAGGAAAAAAGATAACCCAAGCTTGATGACATGAAACCCATTATGAAGAGGGAGACCTACCTATACCTTGCTGAAATCTGTCCCAAGAGTTTGTGATTAAATTTCAATGTATAAATTTCTTTTATTGTCTTCACTTTTAGTTCACTGACATAGAAGGAGGCACACCATAAGAGAGAAGTGTGTGCTTATCCTAATAATAATAAACTCGGGGCGGCTCACAAAACACTCATGGTGTGACATGCAAAATACAAGTGTAAAACAAAACATATGAGTAGACATTAAACAATCAACACAACATCATAAATTCACAATACACCCTGGTAAAAACAATAAAATACAGCAATTGCTGTAGATAAAACAGCAGTATTCAATCTCAGAAGTATAAAGTGCCAATAAAGAATCTAAAGCTCCCCATTTTTATATTACGGAGAAGGCCCTCTCTTTCGCCCCACCAACCACACTTGAGACGGAGGTGGGATCGAAAGGACGGCCTTCTCGCTAGATCTTAAAGCCCATGCTGGTATATAGAAGGAAATGTAGTCTCAAAGATAGGTTGGACCCGAAGTCCTTTATAGGTAATAACCTGCATTTTGAATTGGGTCTGGAAACTCACTAGCAGCTAGTGGAGCTGCTTTAGTAGGGGCATGGTGTGCTCCCTAAAACTAGCTCCAGTTAGTAATCTGGCTGCTGACCTTTGGACTAACTGCAGTTTCTGAGCCATCTTCAAAGGCAGCCCTATGTAAGGTGCATTGTAGTAGTTCATTCTAGATGTAACTAAGGCATGGACCACTGTGGCCAAGTCAGGTTTTCGAGGTATGTTTGCAGCTGGTACACAAGTTTTAATTGTGCAAAGGCCCTCCCAGCCACTGCCGACACCTGAGCACCAAGCGTCAGCACTGAGTCCAGAAGGACCCTCAGATTGCGAACCTGTGCCTTAAAGGGGGTGTGACCCCATCGAGCACAGGTTGCCACCCAATATCCCGATTGGCCTCGGACTGACCAGGAGGACCTCTGTCTTACCTGGATTAAGCTTCAGTTTGTTGGCTCTCACCCAGTCTGTCACAGCTGTCAGACACTGGTCCAGGATAATAGGGAGCTTCCTTGGAATGTGGTGGAAAAGAGTAGTAGAGTTGAGTGACATCTGCATAGAGATGGCAACCAACTCCAAAACTCTGGTTAACCTCACCTAGCAGTTTCATGTACTGTAGATGTTAAAAAGCATGGGAGAAAGAATAGAACCTTGTGGGATCCCATAGGTCAAAGGCCAGGAGGCCGAGCAAGTGTTCCCCAGCATTACCAACTGGGTACAATACTCCAGGAAACAGTGGACACTACAGAGCAGTGTCCCCAAGAACCATTCCAGAGAGCAAACCCAGAAGGACACCACGGTCAAAAATACAATATAAGATGTTCTCAATAATAATGCAAAGGTCTGAGACCTCAACAATCTCCATTTTGGTCGAAAGAAAACAATCAAAAATTCATCCAGCTTTCTACCTGTGGTTTTCTGATGGTTCTCTTCTTCCTGCTACCACAAAGTAGGTTTCAGGACATGTAAAATCTTAGGACTGATAGACAACCCATTAATGGGGTCATTAAGAAGCGAATAAGGAATGATTTGCTATCTCTACTGTCTCTCTGGCATTACTTTGCGAATGAAGATTCTTAGGAAGGACTCATCCCACGCTTTCTACAAGTGCATTGGTAACTAAGGAGGTTGGATGTGTCCTTCGAGCCTGTGCAATGGATTTTTCTGGTGGAGTGCAGCGTGCACAGAACTGGCCTCACCCTTTCCAAAGGTTCGTCTGCCGGGGCCTAGCAAGCTTAGGATGGTGGCAGCGAGGCCCTCGGGTTGTAGGTTTGATTTGAGTTTCCTTCTTTAGATGGTTGACCTTACAGGGTTAGACGAACACCATCTGCCCAGGTTTGAAATCAGAGTTTTCCTTCTCCTAGGATGGTTGCCAAAAGGTTAGAGAGCCCATCCTACCCGTTGACACTCTTTGTCAGACTCTTTGGTTGTGACCTGTCTGGCATGGGAGGTCCTACCGGTGGCTATGCCACCGCCAGCATAGTTCACAACTTCATTAGGGTACGCAAGCCTCTCCCCCGCGACAAGGGGGCGCCAATGGAGAGGTTTCTCTGCTGTACACCTTAAATATAAAATGCTGTTGAGTAGAATAACTTATTTCCAAAGCTATGAGGGAAATAAAAAGAAATCAGTCTGTTAATACCTGGTTAAATTGGTTTTGCCATGTAATGGTGGTCTCATTAATGGAGAAAAGTCTTTCCAGTGATGCCTGAGGATCTATACTTCCCACCTTCACTTTTGAGAAAGATTGATTGGGGAAAGTAACCCAGTTGATGATATCAAATCCATTAATCAGCTCGCCTTTCTTATCAAAGGACACTTTATCTCCAGCACTGTTGTTAAACGAGATGCTTGCTAAGAAAGAGTGAAGCTAGAACGAAACAAATTAAGTTTTATAAATGTGGTGGAAAGAGACAGTAATATTTGGCTGGTGGTCCTTCACAAAAGGGTCTAAACATCTTGAAGCCACTTCATCCAATTCTATCTTAGAAGGCAACCTTAGAAGCTTCATTGGCAGATAAGACAGGAATCTTCCAAGGAACACCGGGTGACATCGCCTATATTTCACCTGAGAATGATCCTTGTTTGAGTAAATCCCATGAAATAAATGGGGTCACCTTAGGTGGGCAGGCAACATGATTTGCACACGTGCACACACCATCTCACTGAGATAGAAATATGCGATTGGGCAAAAATTTTGATTTATTTCAACACTCCTCATCCCATGTAAGTAAAATGTATGGTACTGAGTATTCATACTTGAGTAAATAAATATCCTAGATCTGAAATCCTAGGTCCTCAGAGGAGGTCTTTCTCAAGATCCCACTATTGTCAGAGGCCCATCTACTGAGGACACATGTGAGGACTTTCTTAGCAGTTGCTTTTAGACTGGTGTTTCCTAAACCTTGGTCTCCCTTTTGTTTGTATCTCAGCTCCCAGGATTCCTAACTGTTGGCCAAGCTGTGTATGGCTGTCAGTTGAAGTCCAAAGTTTGGGGGGAAATCATTTATTTATTTCTAACATTTGTACCTTGTCCTTCTCAACCCCAGAAGAGGGACTCAGGGCGGTTTACAACGGCAACAATTTGATGCTAACATATACAGAATACACACACAATATATCACAACATTACACATTAAATAAACCATTAAGTTAAAATCCATTTAAAAACATTATTAACAACCATGTAGCCAAACCCAATCCAATTCAATGTCCCAAGGCTTTGTCAGAGCCTGTCATTTGTCAGTTCACGTAAACATTGCAATCGCTATCAAGCCTGTTCCCCAAATCCCTAGTCCCAGAACCATGATTTAAGCTTCTTCCTGAAGGAGAGGAGGGATGGAGCTGACTTAATCTCACTGGGGAGGGTGTTTCACCAAGAAGGCCCTGTCTCTTGTCCCCACCAAACGCATTTGCGAAGAAGGCAGGACTGAGAGCAGGACCTTCCCGGATGATCTTAAAGTCTGAGGCGGGACGTAGAGGGAGATACATTTCGACAAGTAAGCTGGGCTGGAACAGTATAGGGTTTTATAGGTCAAGACCAGCACTTTGAATTGTGCTCAGAAGTGGACTGGCAGCCAGTGGAGCTGACACAACTGTGGGTGGTATGCTCTCTGTATGTTGCTCCAGTTAGTAATCTGGTTGCCGCCCATTGGACTAGTTGGAGTTTTTGAACAGTCTTCAAAGACAGCCCCACGTAGAGTGTATTGCAGTAATCTATTTGGGATGTAACAAGGGCGTGGGCCACTGTGGCAAGATGGCGACAATCTTCTTCAACAAGCTGAAGCCAATGGCCACAGATTAATGCTGTTGGGGAAAACTCTGGGCTTTGGGGCAACACACAAAGATCCTCAAAGCCTCTGACACAAACATGTAGTCCACACGTGCTATTGCAAAAAACAATCAACCCCCTCCCAAAACACAGACAACAGCACATGAAATTAAAACATGTTTACTTGTCCTGTCTTTTCATTAAACCCTGTACTGTGCTACTTAGATATGACACCTGCGTGTGTGTTGCACATCAGTGCACAATGCACATTGGTGTGAGCTGTGCATTGCATACTAATGCATATTGTGCATCTTACCAGTTTTGCTTCATAGCAACAATGCAGCAATTTTCTACTGGCTATGGATATTATGCAAGTGTGCAAATCTGATTTCTGCAGATGTACATTTGTTTTTGAAGACACAGAGACCCAACAGGATTCTGGCCACAATCATTGATGACATTAATCTCTATTTTTTATCATGTAATAATTACCTGGAAATGTTGCAGCTTAGATGATATCATATGGCCTCTGCCTCTTATTGCACACTGTTTAGTTCTTGATGAATGCATGGCATGCAGAGCATGTGCAATTACATAGACACCGTTGTAGATGCTGTAGCTTTGACTGGTCATACTCATTTCAAAAAACGTCGCAGGAAGGTTTTCCAGCATTTCCTCCCCAGTGCAGCTTCCCCCATGCTCCTCACTTACACCACAAGTTGGGAATGAGCAGCTGAATGCCTGCTCCCAGAACACCCTGATAAAGCCATCTCTGTCAGAAGAGGGTTTCTGAGCACGAAGGAACTGTTGGAAACCAGGGACTTGAGAGGAATGGATTGCAAAGGACAAGGCTCCATGGAAGACCTGTGCATCCATGTAGTGAAAATGTGGCTCCGTGGAAAAATCCCAGTGAGCTGTCAAAATCCATACCTTGTTTAAACGAATCATTTGTTCGGATGAAACCATATTGAGCCCTGTGTGCAAATCTAACATCATATGAGGATCAGCACTGATGACACAAACATTAACTTTTGCTTCAATGAGCAACATTGCTATGCTCTTGAACTGGCCGTAGAAGTTAATGATGCCTAAAATGTTGCTCTGTATTGGCATTCTTCCCCAGAAGGCAACACATATGCCACTTTGAGGAAACATGTCTTCCAAAGTCTCCACAAACTTTTCACCTTTATTGTCATCCATGGCCAGGATTCCAATCCACTTCCATTGAAAATGAAGAAGCAACTCGACAATTCCAGTGTACTGATGTGTTTCACCAGGGACAACGCGGTAGGCAATGGAACGCTGAGTCACATCATTCATTGGTGGTGCAAATAGGCAATACATGAGCTGAGAAAGAAAAGAAAAATGCCCAAAATGCTTAAAAATATGTGAAGCATTTGAAAAATAAATCCCAATAAGTATTTCTACATGAATACAGCTTGCACTCAGCAACCATTGAGCCAAAAAGCACACCTTGAATTTGTGAGAGAAGGAAATAAAAAAGTATGTTTCTGAGCAGGGATTTTTAAACATTTCCACTTGTGTCTCCTTTTGGACAGAGAAATCTTTATGTGACCCCAGGCATGTAAGCTTATAAAATTCATTTTTAAAAAATCAGACATTTGTTGATGACAATTCAACATTTGCAAAGCTTGCTAAACAGGCTGATTTTCCTTTTTATGAGGAAGTGTCCACTGTAAACACTGCACAACAGATTCATATTAAGGTCAAAACAATCAGAAAACTGTTACTGTTGCCAATTTTTCTGAGACCCCAACATTGAGCTATGGGAACCCCACTTAGCGTTGGGACCCACAGTTTAAGAAGCCTTGTTTTAGATGATTGATTTCACATATGTTTATGTGGTGAACATTTAAGAGCTCGAATACACAAATCGCAATTCAAAACCAACTATAAGGTAAGTGGTAGGCATGGTTAGGTTTGTTCAGAATCTTGGTAATTCGGAATAAATTTGGAAATATTTGCTTTTTGAAGCAATTTTGAAGTTTTTAAGGAAACTGGAGGTCCCTTTACCCTTCTGAAGCTTTTTCCACCATTTCTGTTATGAAGCAGCGAGTGAGTCAGAAATGATTCAGCGTCCCCCCACTTCTGGTCCCTGGCCTAGGCTCAAGCCTGGGAAGTGGTTTAAAACCCAGTGGGTGGCTTTCCTCCCTCCCGTCTTCTGGCATGAGCCTGGGAAGCGATTTAAAACCCAGTGGATGAATTTCCTCCCTTTGCTTCCCCCCTTTCTGGAGTAAAACAACTACTTTCAAAGTAAAGACCATCCAATGAAACAGGAAATAACACTTTGAAACCATTAACAAAGGATTCGGAAGTCTCTGAAGTTTTGAAAAGTTTTGAACTTTTTTTCCTGTGAAAATCGGAATTGACTTTAGATCCGAACCACCAGCGCCCCCTACATCCGAAATGAGTTTTGAACCATTTTTTGGATCAACCAAGCCTAGTAAGTGGGCAAGGGGGTGAGGAGGGGAGAGCAAGTGGGGAAGTGAGTGAGTTCTTTTTCGTGTCAGGAATGACTTGAGAAACTGCAAGTTGCTTCTGGTGTGAGAGAATTGGCCATCTGCAAGGATGTTGCCCAAGTGACACCCGAATGTTTTACCATTCTTGTGGGAGGCTTCTCTCATGTCCCCACATGGGGAGCTGGAGCTGACAAAGGGAGCTCAACCTGCTGTCCTCTGATTTGAACCACTGACCTATTGGTCAGCAGTCCTGCCAGCACTAGGGGTGCGATGTAGGCACACCACCACTATGGACCCCTCGTAGTAAGCAAGTGAGAGGCAGGGGTAAGCAGAATGTAGGCATGGCACCACTATGGAGCCCCCGCTGGTGCAATGGGTTAAACCCTTGTGCTGGCAGGACTGCTGAAAGGTCGGTGGTTCAAATCTGGGGAGCAGGGTGAGCTCCTGTCTGTCAGCTGCAGCTTCTCATGTGGGCACATGTGAGAAGCCTCCCACAGGATGGTAAAACATCTGGGTGTCCCCTGGGTAACATCCTTGCAGATGGCCAATTCTCTCACACAAGAAGCGAATTGCAGTTTTTAAAGTTGCTCCTGACACAACCCCCTCCTCCTCACTATTTTAGAAGATGAATGTGAATTTTCTTCTGGCTAAGCAATGTTTTTGCAGTAACAATGCAAAAAATACACATACATTTTTAAAAAAATTATGTACAGGAGGGAATAATATACTTGGCATTTCTAGGCATATACACTCATTGAGAAAGACTTCTTCAGATCCTTTTCCCCTAGAAAAATCAGAAGACAATCTCACCTGTGGTATCTTATAGAGGCTCAGAATGGTGGCTATGTGGAAAGAGGTTTCAGAGTCAAGGCCTCCAATGACAGCGATTGGGTTCTTCTTCATGTCACAGTTATAGTTGAAAACAGTCTTCTTCTGATTAAAGAGAAGATTCAAGGTGTTCCAATAAGTGATCTGGGCATCATAGTGGCTGTCATAGATGTAGAACCCCAAAGTGAAGTTGGGTAAAAGCTCAGGGTTCTCGTTGATCTCTTTCACAGCATATACCAAAGAGAGGACATGCTGATATTTTTTCAGCAGTACACTAAAGGAGAAAACACATCATATGTGATAAACTATATTCTAGCTCTATTTCACTTTACTGTTTTTGTAGGCACATGTCCTTCAGAGTCCTTTGTACTATCGATAATAACTGCATCGTAATCACTATTGTTTACAATCAGAAGACATCTAGAATTTTCCAGCTGACATCCACTAGGAATTAGCAGCCAATAATGAAAGGAGCAAGGCAGTGACATTTCTGGCTTCCCCCCTGTTTGGATATCAGCCAGGTCAGCAAATGAATAAATGTATCCAATGTTCACTGGAATAATAGGCAAAAACGATGAAGCCAAAGGTATATGATGCAATAAATCAACATTTATTAAAGGCTATTATAGCTGGTGAGTAAATACTCAAGAAAAATCAAAAAAGAAAATAGGTCACGGGCACCTTCTCATCAAAAAACAAATAGTAGGAGGTCAAATGACACCAGCCGTGAATCTGAATACTGTGCCTTTAAGAATAATGGAACTCACTCTCCGATGCGAGAAAGTCATATAAGAAGCAAAATAAATAGCACAAATGCCAAACTGATCTTGGTAAGTAGTCACAACACATATAGCACGCTGAAACGTTCAAAACAATGTGTGATTTGTAATCCTGGGGCCGATGCCCGTAAAGTAAAAGAAAAGGAGCGTGCTGCCCGTGTCCCGGGAAAGGTAAACAAACAGTCGCAGGGAGGAGAGTATCCCGGAGCCGAATGCCAATAGCTGATTCACGCTGGAAACTCAGGCAGTAGATGCAGCGCAAATGCGTGAAGGGTGAGAAGATCCATGAAGACAAATAAAGAGAAGTAGAGCAGGCACCGTCGACGGGTGAATATATAGGACTCCAACCACATTTCGATCCTTCCTCAGGACGGTTCCAAAAGCATTAATTCAATTATCTGTAATATACAATATCAAATAGAGGCTTCAATCCCAAAAAGGTGGGGAAACAGTGATCATGGAAAGAGGCGAAGTAATGGCAGTCGCTTACCATCCATCTTCAGGGTCAATCCCGATGTAGTGGACCGTGTATGCGGTGAGTAGTAAAAGCTAGGGAGTGGTATATATGAGCTAACAAAACTGTAACAGCTGTTACAGTTGATATTGTATATTACAGATAATTGAATTAATGCTTTTGGAACCGTCCTGAGGAAGGATCGAAACGTGGTTGGAGTCCTATATATTCACCCGTCGACGGTGCCTGCTCTACTTCTCTTTATTTGTCTTCACGGATCTTCTCACCCTTCGCGCATTTGCTCTGCATCTACTGCCTGAGTTTCCAGCGTGAATCAGCTATTGGCATTCGGCTCCTGGATACTCTCCTCCCTGCGACTGTTTGTTTACCTTTCCCGGGACACGGGCAGCACGCTCCTTTTTTTTTACTTTACGGGCATCGGCCCCAGGATTACAAATCACACATTGTTTTGAACGTTTCAGCGTGCTATATGTGTTGTGACTACTTACCAAGATCAGTTTGGCATTTGTGCTATTTATTTTGCTTCTTATATGACTTTCTCGCATCGGAGAGTGAGTTCCATTATTCTTAAAGGCACAGTATTCAGATTCACGGCTGGTGTCATTTGACCTCCTACTATTTGTTTTTTGATGAGAAGGTGCCCGTGACCTATTTTCTTTTTTGATTTTTCTTGAGTATTTACTCACCAGCTATAATAGCCTTTAATAAATGTTGATTTATTGCATCATATACCTTTGGCTTCATCGTTTTTGCCTATGGATATCAGCCAGCACAGCAACGCCGTAAATTAAGAAATAGCTTTCTAAGATCTACAGAGATCCTTGCAGGGTCACCTCAGCAAGCAAGAGTTCAAAAGTGGCAGTTTAAAACCTGGGACCTCAGTCCATGGCTGATATTGAATGAGAGACTCCCTCCTGAGCACACAGAAGTCTGAGAAACTTGGAAGGTGCTGAAAAGACTGTGCTTTGGCACCATGAGGTGCAGAGCCAACCTTAAGAAATGGGGCTACAAAGTGGAGCCCACGGCATACAAGTGTGGACAAGAGCAAACCACAAACCACCTATTACAATGCAGTCTGAGGCCTGCCACATGCACAATGAAGGACCTTCTTATAGCAATACCAGAGGCCAGCTACTGCTCAAAGGACATTTAGTATAACGCCAAGTTTATAACTTTGTTTGTGTTTTTTAAATACATGATAAAAAATAAATCTGGAAATTTGGCAGAAAAGGTAAAGCATCTTATCCCTATCTGCCATGAAACCAATTTTTGTACTGCAAATGATAATTAAATCCTTAATTTCCACAAGTATTTACAACTTTTCCCATGATGCAATGAAGGAAAAATATAATTGCAGGCAACTTACTTCTAAAACCAATGCATGACCTCCATATGACATATGCTGTTGTGTGCATCCAAGTTATTTTAACTTATAACATTTGTTCAGAAGGGACTTCCCTTTGACTCCTTTGGAGGGCAAGATTGTCACTTGCCCAGTGTGTGTATACACACACACATACCCATACATATAAACATACACACCACACAGACACACAGCACACATATATGTATGTGTGTGTGTATACACATACATACACACACACACACACACACAGGAACCCCCGGTGGCGCAGTGGGTTATAGCACTGAGCTGCTGAGCTTGCTAGCCGAAAGGTTGCAGGTTCAAATTGGGGGAGCGGCGCGAGTTCCTACTGTTAGCCCCAGCTTCTGCCAACTTAGCAGTTCGAAAACATGCAAATGTGAGTAGATCCATAGGTACCGCTCCAGCGGGAAGGTAACGGCACTCCTTGCAGTCATGCCAGCCACATGACCTTGGAGGTGTCTACGGACAATGTCAGCGCTTCGGATTAGAAATTGAGATGAGCACCAACCCCCAGAGATGGACACAACTGGACTTAATGTCAAGGGAAAACCTTTACCTTGCACACACACCCATATGCACACACACATACATATGTGTATGCTGTGTGTCTGTGTACATACACACATATATCTATCCATATCTATAAACAGCATGGTATACTGGTTTGATTGTTGGACTATAATGCCTTTTGGCTTTGGTGAGCCACTGGGTGACAATTAAGCAAGTTACACTGTCAACCTTAGAAGAAAGCAGGCTGCCTCTCTCAACAAATCTTGCCAAGGAAACCTAGGATGGCTGTAACTTGGAAATGATTTAAAGGCAGACAAGAATGATAACAACAGCCATCATGCTTTGCATTACATTATAATAAAGCCCACTTGTCTGCCAGGTTTCTTTAGAATTGCCTGTGTAGGTGAAACATGGTTATTAGATAATCTAAAATGCTATTCACCAAAGATCTAGATGTGTCGGATCCCCTCCAACATAAGTATTGAAGTTATAGCTAACATACCTGGTGCATGACACATTTATTTATGTATTTATTAACTATATTTATACCTTGTTTTTCTCTCCGTGAGGACTCAAAGTGACCAACAATCCCATGCTTTGGTCATAGTTTAAAAAGCACAATGCAAAAGTTAAAAAACATTGAATCGTACAGTGTGGATGAAGGTAAAAACAGATTAAAATATAATAAATACACATGGAATAAGCATGGAAAATAACCCTTTAGCATTATCCTTGTTCATACCAACCATTTCATCTTCTGTCAACACTCTTGCCAAGCAATGATTGATCCAAGGTTCTCCCTGATTGGATTTTAGTCATATAATTACAATATTTGGTTATTTTGACCCTTTGTGGTAGCATATAGGAACTGTGTAGGCAAAGTGTTTATGCTGCTTTAAAAGAAGGAGATAGAGAAGAAGCTAGAAGAGATACGGTTGGAGCTCAGCATTATTCTTTGAGGTATTAAAAAGACATTGTTGAAGCAAATAGAGCAGTATTTCTCAACATTTCCTAGGGGTCACCAAAGACTATCAGAAAGCACAATATTTTCTGTTGGTCATGGGGGTTCTGTGTGGGAAGTTTGGCCCAATTATATTGTTGGTGGGGTTCAGAATGCTCTTTGGTTGTAAGTGAACCATAAATCCCAGCAACTACAACTCCCAAATGTCAAGGTCTATTTTCCCCAAACTCTATCAGTGTTCACATTTGGGCATATTGAATGCCAAGTTTGGTCCTGATCCAGCATTGCTTGGGTCCACAGTGCTCTCTGGATGTAGGAGAACTACAACTCCAAAACTCAAGGTCAATGCCCACCAAACCCTTCCAGTATTTTCTCTTGGTCATGGGAGTTCTGTGTGCCAAGTTTGGTTCCCTTCCATCGTTGGTGGAGTTCAGAATGCTCTTTGATTGTAGGTGAACTATAAATCCCAGAAACTACAACTCCCAAATGACAAAATCAATAGTCCCCAACCCGACCAGTATTCAAATTTGGGCATATTGGATATTTATGTCAAATTTGGTACAGTGAATGAGAATACATTCTACATATCAGATATTTATATTACAATTCATAACAGGAGCAAAATGATAGTTATGAAGTAGCAACAAAAATAATGTTATGGTTGGGGGAACCACTGAAATTGAGCAATGAAGCCAGTTGTGATCTCTCCCCCCTCCCCGCCCAAAACCTAACTACATGAATATAAATTTTCCTAAATCAGCAATATATGTTATAGAAATCAAGATAACGAACTCTTACAGAGGCACACCTTCCCAATATGGAGCAGGGCGCACCATGAAATCTATTCCTTCATTAAAGGAGAAGAACTGAGACGTAATCCCACCAACGAGAAGGTCCCCTGGTTTATAATACTGGTATTGCAGATGCTTGGAATCATTCATGGCACACATCATCTTGCAGTCTGTTCGAGGCAGCAACAGAAATACCAGAAGGCGCAACAGCAAGAAGTATTTTGTCATGCAGAAGGGAAGTCTTTCTTCCCTTGGTTGAGGATCTGTAATTTTGATAGAGATCATTTTCCTTTCTGTACCTCTGAAGACTTCAGATGACATATAGACAGGCAGATATCTACTCTCTAAACCTGACGGCAAAATTGATGGCTTCAAGGATGATATATACTATTTGTTGACCAAAACTCAAAACTTTCCCCAGCCATGTCAGAGTCTACTTAATATATGTAATTACTTTTTCTTATTGGGGGTGGGGGTGGGGGGTGGTTAAATCAACATTGTTGCAGCAACGGAAAGGCTGGATGATGGTTCTTAGAGAATTATAGGCCAAGCATTCACATTTCCCCAAAGTATTGCACTTGGAATAACATGAAGTGAAATAAACATAGACACGATCTATGCACAGAGAAGCACATTGAAAGCCTAATGGTTATTTGAGCTGCATTGGTTTGTTCTATTTGGTACTTAGTTTCACTTAAAATATTTTTTTAAAAAATCTTTGGGAAATGCATTAGTAAACTTAAAGCATAGAGTACAAAATAGCAACACTGATGTATAAATAATAATATTAATAATAATAGCCAAAGTTATCAAAAATGGAGCCCCCAGTGGCACAGTGGGTTAAACTGTTGAGCTGCTCAACTTGCTAATCACAAGGTCACAGGTTCAAATCTGGGGAGTGGCGTGAGCTCCCACTGTTCGTCCCAGCTTCTGCCAACCTAGCTGTTCGCAAACATGCAAATGTGAGTAGATCAATAGTACCACTCTGGCGGGAAGGGAACGGCACTCCATGCAGTCATGCCGGCCACATGACCTACAAGGTGTCTACGGACAATGCTGGCTTTTTGACTTAGAAATGGAAATGAGTACCAACCCCCAGAGTCGGACACAACTGGACTTAATGACAGGGGAAAACCTTTACCTTTACCTACTAAAAATGGAGTTACACGTAGTTTACCTGCTTGGCTTCTTTGATATCAAGGCACCTCACCCCCACTCCCAAATTAATCTAGACCTTTGATGACTTCATGCAAAGTTATATGAATTAATTTTTATTTTTAAAATCTTTTTCTGCGCCATAGAAGTTTTGCTGTTCCGAAGCTGCCCAAGAACACATGTGATGTCTGAGAATTGCTCGCCCTCAAGTGAATGAAGAGACCAGACACAAAGTCTTCAGGATCACTTTAATTTAAATGATTCACACTGAGTCATCCAATGAAGTTATTGGTTGTGATGGGAATCATCTAGTGAGTTTAGTGGTTGAGAGAACAACCCACCCCAACTTTCTCCCCAACCTTTCTTGGGCAAGACACTGAAACTCCAATGGTTTGCTCATCATGAGTTCCTGTAGGATCTTTGCCCTCAACCCAATCTGCAGAGGAGGTGTTGTGTATGTGATATGCCAACAACAACTACAATGGGAAGTCTGACGACGAAACGGCCCGATTCAGCTAGCTTGGGTAAAGCGCTTGCAGCCATCGGTAACTTTGTTGCGAGTGGTGCTATTACATTTGTTACTCTGTATATCTGTTGCACTTTTGCAGTGCACCGCTCTCCTCTAAGAAGATTTTCGTCCGTGGGACTCATTGATTATAGAGTGGAATCGTCCACGATAATAGGAAGGAACTTTTACTACGGACTTCTTTGAGAACATATGTATGGACTGATGAATATACTCATCCTTCTTTGCGGGTTAACTACAGTGTACCTATATGGCTGGATGGAATGAAATGTTTGATGATTTGACACTATGCTGCCTGCTTGTTATATTAGCAACTTGAAATGAAAACGTTGATAACTGATATTTGATAATACTATATTGATTTATTTGATACCTGTGTTGGTTTTGTTTGGTGTATGTGAAATGCCCCAGGCTGATAGGGGGAAAACTGTTCACTGGTAGTCTCCTTCCCAGCTCTTCGTCCTCACAAATCTTTCACCTACCATACTTCCAAGTTGTCTTCACTTCACCTTCCTCCTAAGGGGCAGGCACTTGCTTATCCCCTCCCCTTGAGAGGCCAAATTTTCCTAAGGGTTTGAAATAAATATTATAACAAATATTCTACTCTCAGTCCCACCACTATTGCAGTACATCAAATAAATAAAAATAGTGTTTGAAGCAGTTGCCAGGAAACAAAAAAGTTGATATTTTTAGTTATGTGAGCCTGATGTTGGACTGTCAGTAGTTTTTATGAAAGGAAGGCAAAATATCTGCCATATTGTATCATGATACTACCGGCCCTCCAGGTGTTTTGGACTTCAACTCCCAGAAATCCTAGCCAGTTTACCAGCTGTTAGGATTTCTGGGAGGTGAAGTCCAAAACACCTGGAGGGCCGGTAATTGCCCACCCCTGAATTAAGCTATATATCCTGTCTTTAGATCAAGAATATTTGTTCCAAACAGTTAAATAGATACAGTATGTCTACCCTGTGTGTCCAAAATAAAACTTAGTTTTTCCCTCTTCTTTTTATCTGTTCCTTAGTGTTAAGTTCAGGCCTCAAGAGAATTATATAACATTTAGGAAAGAAGATACAAGTCAGTATTCCAGCACTGGAGGCCAAGATAGAGAAGATCTCCACGGCCACCGTGTATTTCCCTTTGGTGCTTAGATAGGCTGGAACAAAGGATATCCACACACTGCAAAACACTAGCATACTAAAAGTAATAAATCTGGCTTCGTTAAAAGTATCTGGGAGTTTGCGAGCAAAGAAAGCTACAATGAAGTTGATAAGAGCCAGCAAACCGACATAACCAAGAATAAAGTAGAATATTTTTGTTGAACCTTCATTACATTCCACAACTATTTCTTCTGGTAGAGAGTTCAGGTCCAAGTCCTGGAACGGTGGATCAGTGCATAGCCATACCATGCAAATACTTGCTTGAATACTCGAACAACAGAGAACAGCAAATGCTGTGGACTTTTTTCCAAACCATTTCTTCATCTTGGATCCTGGCTGAGTGGACTTAAAAACCAGAACTACCGTGAGGGTTTTGGCTAAGATAGAAGACATTGCCACTGAGAAGACAATCCCGAAAGCAGTTTGTCGTAGTTTGCAGGTCATTCCATGGGGTTGGCCCATGAACAATATGGAACAGAGGAAACAGAGCAGAAGGGAGATGAGAAGACAGTAGGTAAGA
>JARBWK010000008.1:140344006-140364379 GCA_030556195.1 Anolis apletophallus | reverse complement strand
AAAAAATATAAGGGAAATGTAGGCAAGCTCCCAAACTCTTTTTCAAGATGTTAAATACAAATTCATTGGAAGATATATGGAGAACCCAGAATGGGAAGAGTTATGATTCTACATATTTTTCAGGGAGAAGAAAATCCTGGTCAAGGATAGATTTCATTTTGGTTTCAAAAAGTCTGGCGAGACGAGTGATAAAATCCAAGATACATACAAGAGTAGTATCAAATCACGCACCGACTGAAATAATATTAAAATGGGGGGAGAGACAATATAGATGGAGACTAAATGATTCATTACTAAAGAAAGAAGAGGATATACAAAAAAATAAAGATTTAATCAAGGAATATTTCACAATAAATAATCAAGGGGACACTGACACGTTAACAATATGGGAAGCAAGTAAAGCAGTGATGCGTGGGAACTTTATGGCACAGGCATCCTATAAAAGAAGCAGAAGAGACATGAGATGAATAGACTTCAGAATGAATTGAATATATTAGAAAAGAAACTGAAGAAAATCCTAAGGATAAGGAGGTGGGAGAAAAAATAAAATACAATAAGGCGCAAATAAACTTGCTAACAGTGGAAGAGATGGAAAAGAAACTAAAAATTTTAAAACAAAGAAATTTTGAAAATGCGAATAAAACAGGAAAATGGCTCTCACATCTAGTGAGGAAAAAAACCCAAAAAAACATAATAACAAAAATAACAAGAGAAGGAACTTCATATATAAAAGAGGACGAGATAATTAACGAATTTGTCACATATTACCAGGACTTATACAAAGATGATAAAATAAGTAGGACAGACATACAAGAATACCTAAATAAACAAAATCTCTCCCACATCTCGGATGAAGATAGGGAGCTCCTAAACGCGGACATTACTGAGGAAGAAGTGGCCTCCGCAATAGACGGATTAAAAACTGGGAAAGCACCGGGCCCTGATGGGTTTACGGATGTTTATTACAAAAAATTCAAAGATGATTTAGTACCCCAACTCAAAAAGGTAATTAATGTAGTTATCCAACAAAGCAGGATGCCAGACACATGGGGAATTTCAGACATCGTGATAATTAATAAAGAAGGGAAGGATGCTGAAATGGTACAAAATTATAGACCTATATCCCTCACAAACTTGGATTACAAGATCTATGCAAGTATATTAGCTTCGAGACTTAAACTATTTTTAAATAAGTGGATTAATGCCAATCAGACGGGCTTCCTCCCTAACAGAAAAATGAAAAAGAACATCAGAAATATAATAAATGCGATAGAATATATGGACAAAAATATCGACTCGAAGGCACTCTTCGCGTTTCTTGACGCGAGAAGGCCTTCGACCGAATAGGATGGGGCATGATAGAAAGATTGCTCAACGAGCTAGATATGGGTACAAATTTTATTTCTGCAATAAAAGCAATTTATAAAAAACAAGAAGCGCAAATATTAATTAACGGGCAAAGATCAAAGAAGATTCCGATAAATAAGGGAGTGAGACAGGGGTGCCCCCTATCCCCGTTGATTTTCAACCTTGTGTTAGAAGTATTATTAAAAGACATAATACAGGACAAAGAAATAAGAGGACTAACAGTAAGGAATCAGAGCTATAAAATATATGCTTTTGCTGATGATTTAGTATGTATAGTAGACAATCCCACAGAAAACATGGAAAAATGGATGAAGAAAATTGAATTATTTGGTAAAGTAGCCGGTTTTAAGTTAAATAAAGGTAAATCACAAATATTAGTTAAAAATATAAATAAAAAGGAAGCCCAGAAGATAGAAAAGAAATTTGAAATACCTGTAGTTAACAGCATAAAATATTTGGGTATAATATTAACTTCAAAAAACTGTCAGCTCGTAAAAAAAAACTACGAAAGAACTTGGAAAGAAGTTAAGGAGAATTTGGGAAATTGGAAATGTCTTAACTTGTCTCTGCTAGGGAAAATATCCTTAGTTAAAATGAAAATCTTTCCTAAGTTAAATTTCGTGTTTCAAATGTTGCCTTTTTTTTTTTTAATATTTGTTTATTGGGTTTTCAAAGTTGATACAATAAAATATAGGGTTAGAGATAGAGTTAGTCAGGGGGAAAGAAGAAGAGATAATAATAAAAAAAGGGGAGGGGGAAAGGGGAGGAGGTGAGGGGACAGAAAGCGGGAAATAGAGTAAATGTTGCCTATATTAAAGAACCATACAATATTGAAAAGATGGCAAGCTGAGTTAGCAAAGTTTATCTGGGGAGGGAGGAGACCCAGAATTAAGCAGAAATACTCACAAGAAGCCCCGGAGAAGGGCGGATTTGGCATGCCAGACCTTACTCTTTATTACGATGCTAACTGTTTGGACAATATAAGGGATTGGATAGATTTACGGGATACTAAATTATTAAATTTGGAGGGTTGGGAGAATAGATTCGGGTGGCATGGATATCTATTATATAATAAGTGGAAGGAAGATAAAAATGTAAATAATCATATAATAAAAGCCCCATTATTAAAAGCATGGAATAGACACAAAGATACCATTTTCAGAAAAAGCCCGTTATGGGCCTCCCCATTAGAGGCTCTCCAGATAATAAAGGCAGGGAGAGAAAGGTGGCCTATATATAGCGATGTTTTAAAAAAAGAAAGAAATACCTTTATGTTGAAGTCTCTGGAGGAGTTGAAGGATCTCAAAATAAATTGGTTCCAATACTCACAATTAAAGATGAGATTTAAAGTGGACACTCAAAGTGGATGGGAAATAACACCGACGATAGGAGCCAAGGTACTGACCCAGGAAGGGAAAAAAAGTGTAAGCAAGTTGTATAAAATCTTACTAGCAAAAAGCCATGAAAAATTACCAATAAAAGAGTATATGAAAAAATGGGAAGACAACATAGGCCACCATATTAAAATGGAGGACTGGGAAAACAGTTGGCGTAAATGCCAAAGGTATACTTGTGCACAAGCCCTAAAGGAAAACCAGCTGAAGGTCCTTTACAGGTGGTACATAACCCCCGTGCAACTAGCAAAAATGTATAAAAATGGAAACGATTGGTGCTGGAAGTGCCAAAAAGAAAGGGGTTCGTACTTCCACCAATGGTGGTCATGTGGAATTATTAAGAAATACTGGCTAATGGTGCAGAAATTGGTGGAGGGAATTATAGAGGATAAGATGGACCTAAAACCAGAAATCTTCCTCTTAAATATTGTAGAACCCGGAATGGGGAGAGAAAAGGAAAGGCTACTGTGGCACATTACAACCGCCGCCAGAATTGTGCTGGCCAGAAAATGGAAAAAAGTGGAAATGCCCGAAGAGGAAGAACTATTACAAAAGTTATTAGAATTAGCTGAAATGGACAAGCTGACGTACCTTTTAAGATCGGGAACACTCAACCAATTTAAGGCCACTTGGACACCCCTGGTGGACTATATAAAAGGCAAGAAAAAGATGGACTTGAAAGCATTTTGGATATAGGATACAGGACTGGAGTGCTCTATAAAAAAATCAGGCTTTATATACAACCATGTGAAGAGCGACGCTGCCCGGTGAAGTCAACCGTTTGTTTTTAATTTGTTTTGTGTATGTACCTGTTGTAACCCCACCCTAAACCCACCCCCCCCCCCCCCCCACACTCCCCCGCCTCCCCACGACCCCTCCTGCCCCCTCTTCCCTATATGTTGTGTTTTCTTTTTAACCAATAAAAAATCTTTATATAATAAAAAAAGAGAGTTTTGTGAGATCAGTCGCTCTTGTTGCAACGGTGTAGTAACGGTGAGGCCGCAGACCATATTTTAGTTCTTGTGGACCACTGGTGGTCAACGGACCACAGGTTGGGAACCACTGCTTTAGGGCAACTTCTTTTCCTGGACCTAACCCATTGCTTGGAAATAAATTATCTATCTGTACATGTCAATCATGTGGTTATTATCCAACAACAAAATGTGTGTCTGAATGATAATGTATTTAAGAAATTCTGAATGATAATGTATTTAAGAAATTCATATACTTTATCCTCACCTCGTTTCTTTTTTCTTTTTTTAAAGACATGAATGACTGTTTTGAATGCTCAGAAGATCAATATCCCAACAAGGAGAAAAATGACTGCCTGCCCAAAAAGTTGAACTTCCTTTCTTATCATGAACCCTTGGGCATCTTCTTGAGTCTTCTAGCACTACTGTTTTCTCTAACTACAGCTTTGGTGTTTGGAGTATTTATGAAGCATAAGAACACCCCCATTGTCAAAGCTAACAATCGGGGTCTTACCTACTGTCTGCTCATCTCCCTTCTGCTCTGTTTCCTCTGTTCCATATTGTTCATTGGCCAACCCCATGGAATGATCTGCCAACTACGACAAACTGCTTTCGGGATCGTCTTCTCAGTGGCAATGTCTTCTATCTTAGCAAAAACCCTCACAGTAGTTCTGGTTTTTAAGTCCACTCAGCCAGGATCCAAGATGAATAAATGGTTTGGAAAAAAGTCCACAACATTTGCTGTTCTCTGCTGTTCAAGTATTCAAGCAAGTATTTGCATGGTATGGCTATGTACTGATCCACCGTTCCAAGACTTGGACCTGAACTCTCTACCAGAAGAAATAGTTGTGGAATGTAATGAAGGTTCAACGAAAATGTTCTACTTTATTCTTGGTTATGTCGGTTTGCTGGCTCTTATCAACTTTGTTGTAGCTTTCTTTGCTCGCAAACTCCCAGATACTTTTAACGAAGCCAGGTTTATTACTTTTAGTATGCTAGTGTTTTGCAGTGTGTGGATATCTTTTGTTCCAGCCTATCTAAGCACCAAAGGGAAATACACGGTGGCCGTGGAGATCTTCTCTATCTTGGCCTCCAGTGCTGGAATACTGACTTGTATCTTCTTTCCTAAATGTTATATAATTCTCTTGAGGCCTGAACTTAACACTAAGGAACAGATAAAAAGAAGAGGGAAAAACTAAGTTTTATTTTGGATATACAGGGTAGACATATCTATTTAACTGTTTGGAACAAATATTCTTGATCTAAAGACAGGATATATAGCTTAATCTATAACTGAGTAACCTATTTTTATTTTATTTTTACTAGCCGTCTCCTGTCATGCGTTGCTGTGGACCAGCCTGTCTATATGTGCTTTGTGTGTGTATATATTTGTGTATATGTATATGTGTGTGTGTGTGTGTGTGTGTGTGTTTACGTATATATATGTGTGGTTTTGTGCATGCATTCTGTTGTGGTCCAGACTACCTTAAGAAGCCAGGCAAAGTAAAGTTAGCAGTTAGAGTTTATTTACAAGAGTCCCAAACTTCAATAGTGACCATGCACCAATAGAAGCTATAATAGAAAACAATTCAACCAATGGTACAACATTCAGATGGAGACTAAATGACCAAATAATATAAAACCCGGAAGACCAAGAAGTCAATAGAAAAATATTAACAATTTTTTTAATTCAATACAGTTAAAGATACATCAATAGACATCATATTTGACGCCTCTAAGGCATTTATGAGAGGCCACTTTATCCAACAGAATGCAAAGAGAAACAGGATAAAAATGCAAAAAATTTAGAAGATCGAGACAGAAATCAGCGAAACGGAAGGAAAATTAAAGAAAACCCCCAAAGATCAAAGAATAAAACTACAATTAGATATTCTTCAAAAACAAATAAATACATTGCAAATAGAGGAAATAGGAAAGAAGCTAAATGCAATGAGACAACAACATTTCGAAAATGCAAAAAAATAGGAAAGTGGCTTGCGTGGAGAACTAAAAGGCGGAAACAGAAACAACACATAAACAAAATAGAAGAAGATGGGAAATATTTTGTACAACAAAAAGAAATAGAAACACAGTTTATAAAATTTTTCAAATCCTTGTATTCAGACGACAACATACCAAAAGAAAAAATATCCCAATATTTAGGAAAACAAAATATTAAAAAAATCTCTGATGATCAAAGAGGTATCTTAAACAACAAGATAACAGAAGAGGAGGTAAAGAACGCAATAGAGAATCTCCCCCCAAATAAAACACCAGGCCCACACGGCTTCTCAAACGGATATTACAAAATATTTGCGGATATACTAAAAGAAGTTATGAATAAAGCGCTTGAAGATAAAAAGATTGCAGAATCACGGACCTCTGCAAACATAGTCTTAATTCCGAAAGAAAATCAGGACACCCCAAAAATGAAAAATTATAGACCAATTGCCTTACTTAACATTTACTACAATTTTTTTTCTGGTATACTAGCTAAAAGACTAAAAAAAGTGTTGAAGAATAGAATCCACAAAGACCAGTCTGGGTTCCTACCGGGATGCCAAATTAAAGATAATACAAGACGGATTATCAATATCATAGAATATTATGATAAGCATATTCAAAAAGAAGTGGGCCTTCTCTTTCTGGATGCAGAGAAGGCCTTTGACAAGGTGAACTGGAATTTTATCATCGTATTAGCCAAAGAAATGGACCTGGGATACTATTTTATCAAC
This sequence comes from Anolis apletophallus, assembly GCA_030556195.1. Taxonomy (NCBI): domain Eukaryota; kingdom Metazoa; phylum Chordata; class Lepidosauria; order Squamata; family Anolidae; genus Anolis; species Anolis apletophallus. The sequence continues at coordinate 140,357,911 of JARBWK010000008.1, read as the reverse complement.
GCAATCAAAACAATATATTGTTGCCCTCTAGGCACCTGGAAACCTCCCTTGATAAACCACAGAGTTCAGCTGAGGTACAAATGGTTTATTTAGAATAACTGGTTATAGGAAAGAGGCTAGAAGTCAATCTAAGATGCCTTAAGTAGCACCAATAATATAGCAGCAATAATCCCAGGAAGGTAGCAGTGAATTAGTCCCGTGGCAATCAGGATTTAAAGCAGGATTCAAAGGCAAAATCTCTGGAACGAAGCAAGCGAGGCAAAAGGCTGGGGCCCAAGCGGGCTAGATCCAAGCAGGGCAGCCAGGGAGCTGGACAGGCAAAGTTCTTAGCAGGAAGGCCGCAAGGCCGGTTCAGGAATCCATGGTCTTGGGATGCAAAAGTTGGCTCGAGATGAGGAGCCTTTCCAAGATCCAATGGTTATAGTATTGTGACCCTTTGATCTTGCGACGTAGCTACGTCGAGTGTCATGGTTCCCATGACGGACTGCAGCTGCTGTTTAGCTGAACTCAGCAGCAAAGGTATGTGAGACCAATTAGTGCCCACATCTGTGAAAAGGAGTTTACCCAACTTCTGGTCTCCAGAGTCTCCGCTTATCACCAGGCATAGCAGCCGTGGCCTTGAATGTTTGAACCTGCCTGCCTTGTGCTGGATTCATTTGGGAAAGGCAGACAGGCTTAGAGGATTTTTGGATGCCAACATGGCTGCAGTGTGGTTCGGGAAAAACTAGGGAAACCGAGGCCTGGGCCCTGACATATATAGTCAACAATCGGCAAAATTAATAGTGAATGAGCAGATCTCAAAGGAATTCAAGCTTTACAAAGGCACTAGGCAGGGGTGTCCCCTGTCCCCTCTTATTTTTATTATGACACTAGAGGTTCTCCTAGAAAGTATTAGGAATAATAAAGAAATAAGAGGTTTAAAAATCAGACAGTATCGCTACAAAATATCTGCCTTTGTGGACAACATGATTTGAATTATGGAGGACCCGATAGACCAATTGAACAAATGGTGGGATGAAATAGAGTCCTTTGGGGATGTGGCTGGTTTAAAAATTAATACAGATAAAACCAACTTCCTCACCAAAAATATTAATAACAATAGAAGGGGTGAGCTTCAAGAACTACCAGGGATAAAAATCACAAAAATGGTAAAATACCTGAGCCTACAGATCACAAGTAGCAATGCACAACTTCTGAAAAATAATTACGACAGGAAATGGAAAGAAATAAAAGGGAAAAAATGAAAAAATGGCGCAAACTAAACTTTTCACTATTGGGTAAGATTGCATTGGTTAAAATGAATATTTTGTCAGAAGTACTTTATATCTTCCAAACCCTGCCAATTTTGAGAACTAAAACCACACTCAATGCATGGCGAAAAGACATCATCAACTTTATCTGGGAAAACAAAAAAGCACGAATTAGCTTTAAAAATTTGAGAGACGAAACAAAAAGAGGAGGGCTCACCCTACCTGACTTCCAATTATATTACAACGCAGCAGCAATGACCTGGCTGAGGGACTGGACTACTTTGGAGAAAAAGAAAATATTGGTACTGGAAGGAGAAGATCTACGACAAGGATGGCATAGCTGTCTTTGGAGGGAGAAACAGAAAGTCGAAAAGAATTTCAACAACCACTTTATTCGATCATCGTTGATGAAAACATGGAACAAATATAAAGAGTGACTTTATACAAAGACACCGCTTTGGTTCTCCCCCACGAAAGCTAACCATAAAAGAGAAATCCCTAGTGAAAACTGGTTGACATACAGTATAAGAAAATACTAAATATCAAGAACCAAGAGATTAAATTAAAACCATTAGAGGAAATCCAATTAATAGAACCAAGCACATTGTGGTTCCAATATTGGCAAAAAACAGAAAATTATAAGGAAGATTTTAAAAATGCGGATTTGAATTAAAAGAGACTTTTTGGGATAAAATTATGAAGAGTGATACTAAATTGATTTTAAAAAATTATCAACAATTAATATTATGGGCCACAGAAGAAGACACAATTAAAGAAGTAATGATAAAATGGGCTAAAACAATAGGACATACAATTGACTTAGTAAAATGGGAGGAGATTTGGAATATAAAGCTCAAATATGCCTACACCACAGAAATAAAGGAAAATTGGGTGAAGGTATTCTACAGGTGGTACCTCACACCAGAAAAACTTGCAAAGTATAGTAAAGGAAAAACAAGCTGTAAATGTTGGAAATGCGGGGAGAATACGGGGACATTTCTCCATGTGTGGTGGGAATGTAAGGTGGTGAAGAAATTTTGGTGGGAAGTATATAAAATGATGAACAAAATTCTAAAGGTAAACTTTGAGTTTAAAATTGAATACTTTCTACTAGGAATTTTGGACTTCCAAATAGAAAAAATGATGACAATTTTTTTCTACCTCACAACAGCTGCTAGAATTTGCATAGCAGGAATGTGGAAAGCTAAAGAAATGGCAAGAACACATGAATGGTTAAAAAAAGTCTTAGACAATATCAATATGGACCTATTGACCCTAGCCATCGCCCAAAATCGGTACTCTTCAAAAAAATGAACTGGGAGAACGTTATCGACTACATAAAGAGTATTAATTATAAATATTTGTAAAATGGAGAACAATCCAAAAACCATTGAGAAAGATAAAACTTTAAGTTATGTTGGAAAAAAGTTAACACTATCCAAAGCGATCTGGAAGTAAAGGAAATCTTTCTGTGTATGTTTAAATCGGTATTTTAGATATAATATATATATGTTTTATGTGTTACAGGTCACGTCACTAGTATTTCTGAGACGAGCCTAACTCGTCATGATATGTATGCAGGGGGGGGGGGGGAGATGACTCAGTATGAATCATTTCAATTAAAGTGGTCCTGAAGGGATTTCTGCACCCCCAAATCTCTAACTTTCCTCACTTTTGAAGAAGCTCTGGGGACAAGCTTGGCCAGCTCTGCTCTTTTCCTGTTTTGTGTGACTGTTGGAGTGCTTGGGATCTTCATCAAACACCGGGACACTCCCATTGTCAGAGCCAATAATCGGACCCTCACCTACACCCTCCTCCTCTCCCTCCTGCTCTCCTTCCTTTGTGCTCTGCTGTTCATTGGACAGCCACGCAAGATGACCTGTCTCTTTCGTCAGACAGCTTTCGGCATCATCTTCTCTGTGGCTGTTTCTTCTGTGTTGGCAAAACTATCACTGTGATTCTCGCTTTCCAAGCCACCAAGCCTGAATCCAAGTTGAGGAAATGGTTGGGGAAAGGAATGGCCACCTCCATTGTTCTTTCCAGCCTGCTCATTCAAGCCACAATTTGTACAGTGTGGCTGTCTACCTTTCCCCCGTTTCCTGCTCTTGATGTGAACTCAATGGCTGAAGAAGTCGTTCTGGAATGCAATGAAGGGTCAATCACCATGTTTTATTGCCTCCTGGGTTTTATGGGTTCCCTCTCCATTTGCAGTTTCACTGCAGCTTTCTTTGCCAGGAAGTTGCCTGATAGTTTTAATGAAGCCACATTTATCACCTTCAGCCTGTTGGTCTTCTGCAGTGTATGGATTTCCTTTGTTCCAACATACTTGAGCACCAAGGGGAAATACATGGTGGCTGTGGAGATCTTCTCCATCTTAGCTTCCAGTGCCGGATTACTAGGTTGTATATTTTCCCCCAAATGCTATATCATTCTTCTGAGGCCTGATTTGAATACAAGGGAGCAAGTAATGAAAAGAAAACATTAAAGAAAGTTTATGTTTATTCATTTATTGCCTTTTGTCTTTTATTTGGAATTTGGTTCCTAAGGTGAATAAAATATCCTGATGATCAATGATATTCTGGTACAGAAGAATGATATATATGTAATCATAATTTCATCAGAAGGATGGGTCTTGGTTTGTATTGAAGAATCTGAATATGTAAAACTAATTATGCTAATGTATAGTATATTCCACTATCTGAAATATTTCATGCTAATTTGTTTTATGCTTAAGATTATGCTTTAGGTCTTTTGTTTTCTCGTTTTGGTATGGGCCATTACAAGTCCATGCATCGCTAGGGAATAGACAACTTGTACACTCATCATGACCATAACAGATGCTCAGGAACACCTTTATCATCTCTACATGGGGCTGCCTTTGAAGATAGTTCAGAAGCTTCAACTGGTTTAGAGATCGGCAGCCAGATTGTTAACAGGAGCTACGTACAGGGAGAGACCCACACCCATGTTGCGGCAGCTCCACTTGCTGCCGGTCTACTAAATACAAAGAGCTGGTCATTACTTTTAAAGCCCTAAGCGGCTTGGACCCAGGCTATTTGACCGATCACATCTCCTCTTACAAACCAGCCCGGGCACTGTGATCATCAGAGGGGGTCCTGCTCTCGTTCCCACCTCCATCTCAAGCACGGCTGGTGGGAACGAGAGAGAGGGCCTTCTCTGTAGTAACCCCCATCTCTGGAATTCCCTCCATAAAGAAATAAACCTGGCCCCCTTCCTCCTCCTCTCCTTTAAAAAAAACAACTGAAGACCTACTTTTGTTCACTAGCATATGGAGAGGAGGAGGATTAGATGGTTGAGAGATTATTGCCGAGCCTCTGGTTGAGAACTATTTGTATTGGGGCTTCCTAGTCCACACCAGCCCAGTGACTTCATTTGACTACATAACCAATCCAAACCATTTTGTGAACCTTGCTAGCTGTTATACACTAATGTGGATGTTTTGTTTAGATTTGTGTTATTATATAATTTTGTCTGACAACGTGCAGCTTAATTTATTGTTGTCAAATTTAATTTACTATCATTCGTTGTTAGGTTTTTAATTTGATGTTAGGCTTTAATGCTACTTTTATATGTGGGGTTTTCTTGGGATTTTATATTAGTATCATGTGTTTTATGTAGGCTTTCAAAGTTATGTTGGAATCTGCCTTGAGTCCTCTTGGTGGAATACAAATAAAGTTATTATTATTATTTACTAAAAGCCAGTCGTTTGAGATATATTTCAGAAGAGCTAAAGAGTTAATGTATTGTCAAAGGGTTTCATGGCTGGAATCACTGGGTTGTTGTCGGTTTTTCGGGCTATATGGCCATGTCCTAGAATCATTCTCTCCTGGCGATTCACCTACATCTATGGAAGCCATCCTCAGAGATTATGAGGTTTCACAACCTCACAACCTCTGAGGATTCCTGCCATAGATGCAGGCAAAATGTCAGGAAAGAATGCTTCTAGAATATAGCCATTTAGCCTGAAAAACCTGCAACACCCCAAATAAAGATTTTATCCTTGGATGGAGACAAAGAAGAATGTCTATCCCACGCACCAACCCACCCACCCACTGCACCCCGTCCCATGTTGCTTCTGTTGCAATAAATAAAAAATTGACATCAGAACTCCTTTTCTTGAGTATTCCTTGCATAAGAAAAGCCTATGAAATTCATGGAGGTCATCATAAGTTGACAGGTGATACACAACACACTTCAGTTGCTCCCACTAAAGATTTTCAGTCCTCATCAGACGTAAGCGCCTTCCTCCTGTCTCTCAATAGGTGAGGAATGAGTAGATATGGAGATCTGGGAGTTCTTTCCTTCTCCTACAACCCAGTTATAAGGCGATCCAAAGATTGGGGGCAAGAATAGAGCATTTAGAAAAATGCAGTCTTTAAGGCAGTGTTTCTCAACCTGGGAGTCGGGACCCCTGGGGAGCGTCATGAGGGGGCATCTGAGGGGTCAGAAAGCACAGTATTTTCTGTTGATCATGAGGGTTGTGTGTGGGAAGTTTGGCTCAATTCCATCATTACTGGGGTTCAGAATGCTATTTTATATTATATTAGGTGAACTATACATCCCAGCAACTACAATACCCAAATGACCAGGTCTATTTCCCCAAACTCCACCAGTGTTCACATTTGGGCATATCAAGTGTTCATGCCAAGTTTGCTCCAGAACCATCATTCTTTGTGTCCACAGTGCTCTCTGGATGTGGGTTAACTATAACTCCTAAACTCAAGGTCAATGGCCACCAAACTCTTTCAGGATTTTCTGTTGGTCATGGGAGTTCTGTGTGCCAAGTTTGGTTCAATTCCATCATTAGTGGAGTTCAGAATGCTCTTTGATTGTATGTGAATTATAAATACAAGCAACTACAAATCCCAAATGACAAAATCAATCTCTATTCAAATTTGAATGCATCCTGCATATCAGATATTTACATTACAATTCATAACAGTAGCAAAATTACAGTTACTGTTGGGGGTCACCACAACATGAGGAACCGTATTAAGGGGTCATGGCATTGGGAAGGCTGAGAAACACTGCTTTAAGACAACCTGTTTTCTCATCAGTTTCATGAAGTTTTCTATTGCTTTTACCACTAGTTCCTGGTTCTATATTGTGATCATTCTATGATAGTGCTGCTGTTAATCATTTTGTAATTTAGGTCCACAATTTCCTGGCACTAGAGTTGAGAAACTTAGATGTTGGGTATTAAAAAGTTTGCTGTTTTTTAAAAAGCGAAGTTAAATAATTGAAATACGCAAATGAATGAAACTCAGAAAAACACTCCTTCTACATCTAATCTCTTATCATAACCCATACTTTAGGGGATCATTATCTCACCTATTATTATCTCACCACATAACATATGTACCATGTGTTATGATTCTTCAGAATCATAACACATGGTACATATAAAACAGTGCCTTTTGGAGAAAGACATAAGGTTGACAAGGAAATAGGATTGTGAAGAGGCTATTTCGATTTTTCTTCAAAGAGGCAAGCAGAAGTATCCAGAGCTATGAAGTCTAAAATAGTCTAACCAGATGGATGATGCATGACAATGATCAAAGTAACAATAGCAGATTCGGATTCAAGAAAGGAAAACATTCCTTTCTGTATTACAGGATACTTCATATTCCTGCAACTCCTGCTATTACAGTTGCTGCCTCCAACCGACTGTAAGATTAATCCTGTTTTGTGTACCGCACAAAATCTTCTCCGGGTTCCATACCAATATTATCAGCCAGGGGATCTTGTCATCGGTGGAATGACTTCTCAGATCTTCACTTTCGCTTCTGGAACAGAGTTCACAACACACCCTTTTCCAAATTATGATGGCGAGCCTTAGTAAGATAAAGTTCTGTTATTCCATATGATATGATGTGATGTGATATGATATGATACAAAATAATATAATAAGACTGTTTTTGCATGATTCAAGACAGATATTCCAAGCAATTGCTTATCCAGTAAATTTATTACTTCTGTTTCTTATTTTAAGACAGTGTGATTCATTAGGCTTTACAGAGGAAAGACAGCTTGTGAGATTTATTTCAACAAATTGAATTTTAATTGCTCAGGTTGATACAATTTTCATATTTTATCCTCAAGGCTCCCTGGTATATTCTTGCAATACAGCTTCCATATCTGTCATTGGTCATTTCTGATTTATGGCAACTCTAAGGCAAACCTTTCACTGGGTTCTCTTGGCAAGATTTGTTGATGTACTCTCACACAAAGGTCTGAGAGTACATCACTTTCTCAAAGTCATTCAATGGGTTTTCATAGTCAAGTAGGACTTTCAGCCCTGGGCTTCTAGTCCAACACCCAAACCACTACCCCAAACGGGCTCTCTAACTTTCATGTCCATATCCTATTTAGCTTTGCTGAGAGACAGGATCAAAATAGTTAGTGTGGTGCAGTGCACAAGGCTGAGAAGAAGTATAATCCAAATTCTTTCCTAGTATGGTATTGTTTAGCATGATGCCACAAGGACACATTGTAGCCTCAGACACAGCTGCCTTTTGAAGACATTATTTGGTATTTTTTAATCATATGATTACATGAAAACTTTCAGGGAGATATTGTGAAAATGACTAAGTTCTCCAAAAGTGGAAAAGTGGGTTGTATTTAACTAAGTCAAAGGCACACAGCATTCAAATGTTGTAGGTTTTTCAGGCTGTATGGTCATGTTCTAGAAGCATTCTTTCCTTCACCTTCATCTATGGCAGGCATCCTCATATGGAGTTTTTGTTTTTGACTATTGGTGTGAAGAGCCAAGTCTTTCTCCATTTTTCTGTAGGTGAGGTTGTCTATTTTGTACCAGTCCTGAGAATTTATCTTTTGCCTGATATTGACATGGAGGTGCAACAGTTCCTTGTCTGTATTTGCGAGTCCTTTGCAGATGGTGTGAATTCTCTCTCGTAAGAGATAGCATTTCAGGCGGTCATAGATACGGTGATCCTGTGTTGTTTTGAAAGTCCTTTCGGCTGCAAGAAATTGTGGGATAGTATCTGTGTCTCTGCAGCATAGAAGGAAAGTCAGAGAGCACAGTAGATGTGCTTTCCTGGTCCTTTGTTTTTTCATAGATGCTGGTAAAATGTCAGGAGATAATGCTTCTAGAACAGTGGTTCTCAACCTTTCTAATGCCGTGACCCCTAAATAAAGTTCCTCATGTTGTGGTGACCCCCAACCGAATTTTCGTTGCTACTTCATAACGATAATTTTGCTACTCTTATGAATTATAATACAAATGTCTGATATTCAGGGTGTATTTTCATTGTTACAAATTGACATAATTAAGCATAGTGATTAACCACAAAAACAATATGTTTGGGGGAGTATGGACAATAGATGATGGGATTAGCATCCCATCATCTTCAACAGATGCAGCTCTGACTTCCACAGACCACCGAGACCCCCACGAATTACAGACCTGGACCAAACTTGGCACACAGAACCCCAATGACCATAGAAAATACTGGAAGGGGTTGGGTCTTGCTGGGATGTTTAGTTCCCCAGCCATCAAAGAGCATTCTGAAATCCAACAACAATTAAATTGGACCCAACTTGGCCTGCAGAACTCCATGACCAACAAAAGACTGGAGAGATTTGGGAAAATAGACCTTGGCATTTGGGTCTTGCTGGGATGTTTAGTTCTGGTCAATTTCAAGAATAAAAATAAAAATTAATACCAATAAAATTACATTAATTGAGGCATTCATAGGTTAAATGTTTTTGAATGTTTACATAAAACTGTAATTTAAGTTAAGACTGTCCAACTCTGATGAAACCATTATTCTAACCTTTTTCAATGTAAATGTGCTTACGTATCCTTCCAATAATAATAATAAATAGGATAAAATAATAAATATAATAACAATGAGAATAAAATAATAAATGTAATAACAATAACAATAATTGAGTAAAATAATAAATGTAACAACAAAACAATGGAAAGGGGGTAAGATGGAAAATTAGGACAATTGGGATGGGAAGAGGGCAACTGGGGAAGGGGGAAAGCTTTAGGTGGGAAAGGTTGGGATGGAAAGGGGGCAAGACTGGAATGGGAAAGAGGCTGGAACCTAGGAAAGGCTGGGGTGGAAAGTGGAGAGAGAGGGGCTGGGGATGGGAGTAGTAAAGGCTGGGATAGGAAGGGGGAAAACTGGGAAAAGGGAAAACTGTGGTGGGCAAAGGGCTCTGGAAAAGTTGGGGAAAACTAAGGGAAGAAGGGGGAAGGACTGGGAAGGGAAATTGTGGGTGGGGGATTCTTCCTTTGGGTCTTTGGAAGGGGCTGTCTGAGAGAGCTACCTGCTTTTGCAAGAAATTCAAGGAACTCCTGCAGGAGCAGAGGGGCAGGTACCTGCCTGCTCTGCTTCCTCCTCCTCCTCCTCCTCTCCCTTCCGCCCCCAGAAGGGAGACCTGAGAGCAGGGAGGCGGGAGGGGAATGAGCGCATGGAGGAAGTTGCTTGTTCTCAGGAGAGGGTGTCTCCTCCACGCTTCCACTCCTCTCCCTGCTTTCGAGGTCTCCCTTCTGGGGGTGGAAGGGAGAGGAAGAGGCGGCGACCCCAGGCAGCTGTGGATCGCAGGAGGGGAATGAAAGTACGGAGGAGGTGCCCCCACCTCCTGCGACCCACCACCTGCCTCTCTGCCTGCCTCGATGGGGTGCTGCTGCCCTTTCCCCTCTTCTTCCTCCTTACTTCTCGATGGCTAACTGGAGGAGGAAGAGGAGAAACAACAGCAGCGCCCCTTCTCCTTTTCTTTCTCCTCTTCCTCCAGCTGGCCATCGAGGAGGAACATGGCCATACAGCCCGAAAAACCTACAACAACCCAACTGTTTTATTATTATGACTAGCTGTACCCGGCACGCGTTGCTGTGCCCTATTTTGGAGATGCGAGGAAGTCTGAGTATGTAAGGGTTGGAGTTGTTGTTAGTTATGGTGCTGTCGGGGTCATGGCTGTGTTGTTGTGGGTTGTTTTGGTGGGTGGGATGTTGGAGTCCTGTGGAGTTGTTGTTGTGTGGTGTTGCTGGTGTTCTGCATAGCTTGTGGATATACAATGTTTTTTGTCTTTCCATCTGCTGTGTTGATGTAGAGGTTGATGCGTGTGTGGGTGGGGTACTTTGAAAGTGAGTGGAGGTACTTGAAATCCCATTATCCATGGTGTGTCCTCCTCTAATCTGCAGTTGGATGGAGTGTGGGTCATGGGGGGCATTGTTTGCCAAGTTTGGTATTTATTGGTCTTGGTTCTGGGACACAGTGGTCTGTGGGGAATGATGGGTTTTGAAGTACTACAAATCCCATTATCTATGGAGGTACTTCAAGTCCCATAATCCATGGTCCACCCTCCTCCAAACTGTAGTAGAATGAAGTGTGGGTCATAGGGGCTCTGTGTGCCAAGGTAGGTTGCTGTAAATTCAGGCCATACACAATGTCCCATGAACTGAGGCCTAGTCAGGAACAGCAAGTTAATGAAGCCTTACTGTCAATTCAGGCCATACACAATGTCCAATGAGCTGAGGGCTAGTCGGGAGAATCAAGGTAATGAAGCCTTACTGTCAATTCGGAGCGTAAACAGCATTCCATTAAGTGAGGCCTAGTCAGGGAAATTAAGTTAATGAAGCCTTACTGTCAATTTTGGGCGTAGTCTGTGATTTGTAGGGGTGTAAATTTTCTGAATTGGGTGTTTGTGTTTGTGCCTCAGCCCTTTGCCTTATCCTCCTCTGACAGTTTATTATGGGTCGGAATGTTCATGTTGGCTGGCCAGTACAGGAGTTATGCAAATCTGCCCTTATTGGCAGCCAATCATGTTGTCAGAATGTAGAGGCTGGGAGAGTCGTTGGCAACCCTGGAGGATGCTGGGAAATGTAGTTTTTTACTCGTTGTTTTGGGGGCCTTTCGGGGGAGTTTCTTTGCTACAAACCTACCTTGTCTGAGGCCTATTTCTGTTGGCAAGTTTGGTGTCCCTGCGTTGTAAGGTTTCTCTGTTTGGGACGGTCGTTCTAAGTTGCAAGTTTTCCCATGGACATTCTGAAATCCATGTGGACAATGTTGAATTTTTGAATATTTTGGGTTTCAGAATTCCAGATAAGGATACTTATTAATTCACATCTATTGCATAAATGCTGTACCTTAGTTTTGGAAGAAAGTTGCTAGAAAATGTGTTTTCAGCCAAATTCTTTGATGCACCTTAACCATAAGCAGTATAATAAGTGATATGAAGTGAATGTACTTTCCCAAGCCATAAGGAATAAAAAGTCATATGTGTAAAGAACATCATTTCTAATATCTTGTGTCTTCAACCTTAGCACAATCCTGAAAAATTATCAACATGTCCTGTCTTTGGTATTTGCTGTGAAAGAAATCAATGAAAACCACAACATTTTGCCCAATATTTCCTTGGGGTTTCATGTCCGTGACAGCCACCATGAGGCCAAGACCACTTATCAGAATGCCTTGAGCCTTGTGTTTCATCAAAATAGGACTTTTCTCAACTACCACTGTGACATGCAGAACAGCCCAGTCGCTGTCATTGGGGGATTGGATTCTGAAACTTCCCTTCATATAGCTACTATTTTGGGCCTCTACAAGATCCCACAGGTAAGGGAAGATAGGTTTCGTGTCTCCTTGTGGATGTACTACCGAGATCTTAATGTATATACTTTTATGAGAGAAAGAGATTCTGCATCCGTGGATAATAATAAAATAATAAAACATTATTTCTAGACCGCCCTCTCTCCCGAAAGGGATTCAGGGCGATTTATATACAAGTTATTTAAAATTAGGTTAGAAATCAGTATAAAAATATATTTCAAAAGACAGGATATTGTAACAGGTATGGAACCAAAGGGGGAGGGGAGAGATTGATGAGAGAGGTCGGAAGTACTGGTGGGGGGGCACTAAAGGGGAAGGGAGGGGCACACTGCGAGTCTAGTTGCATTTCAGCTGTAACATGCTGCTCTAACTGCATTCCCAGCAGGGTGGAATAATATTTTTCACTGCGCCCCGGGTATTTTAAAAGCCATGGTCTAATGAGATTAGATCTAAGATCTCTGTAGAACATGCATTGAAGAAGCATGTGCTCAGTTGTTTCCACATGACCAGACTCACAGGGGCATATTCTCTGCTTGAAGGGGGTCTTTTGATACCTCCCCTCCAATACAGCCGATGAGAGGGCATGGCATCTTGCCAGGGTAAAAGCCCTTCGGTATTTGGGTACCTCCAGGTCCGTTAGGTATGCCATGGGGCAGTGAGGTATTTAGTGGCTTCCCTAACAATGAAGGCTGGGGAACAGGCTAGGTCAGATTGGCGCTCTATGTCCAGGATTCATTCCTTTCCGTACGCTAAGGTACACAAGTGGGTTTTCAGAAGTTTCTTAAAAGAGATGAGGGTGGGGACCATTTTTATTTCTTTAGGGAGGGAGTTCCAGAAATGGGAAGCGATCACGGAGAAGACCCCCTCTCTCATTCCCACCAACTGTGCTTAAGACAGGGGTGGGATTGAGAGCAGGGTCTCATCCATTGACCACAGTGAATGAGATGGCCTATATAGGGGGATGTGATTGGGCAAATACATTGACCCCAAACTGTTTCGGGCAGTGGTTCTCAACCTATGAGTTCCCAACTTCTGCCATCCACTACTTAAACTATTTTCAAAACTCCAAAAAGCAAACTGTAATTTTGCTGTTTTATATAAGAAGTTCAAAATACCTGGAGGGCGAGTATGTAAGGGTTGAGTATGTAAGGGTTGGAATTGATGTTACTTATGGTCTTGGTGGGGTCATGGCTGCGTCATTGTGGGTTGTTCTGGTGGGTGGGATGTTGAAGTCCTGTGGAGTTGTCGGTGTGTGGTGTTGCTGGCGTTCTGCAGAGCTTGTGGATATACAATGTTTTTTGTCTTTCCGTCTGCTGTGTTGATGTAGAGGTTCTGTGTTTTCCCAACTCTGGAGCACGCTACGTAGAGTTGTCCATGGGAGAAGCATTCTGTGTCAAGGTCTATGCCACAGATTTGTAGTGTTTGTCCTTGAGCCTTGTTTATGGTGATGGCAAAAGCTAGTGTACTGCAGTGTCTTTCTGTTCTGGTGTTTGTTCTGCCCTTTTTTGTGTGATGTATGTAGCGTTGCGAGTGTGTTGTCCGATGCTGTTCTTTTTAGGAGGCATGGCTTGTCTTTTGGGTCAGCTTATGCCTGTGTGGAAGGAAGGAATGGCATACAAATGGGTTGAGCAGTAGACGCAAGGTTGTGTTATGTGCGTATTGTGTTGTGTGTAGGTATTACTTTTGTGTTATTCTGGGGGTATGTGTTTGTCAGTGGTGCCTGTGTCTCTGGTGCCCTATTTGTCTCCCTCCTGGATCTTGGCCTTGGCAGTTTAATCCTCAAACACCAACTGACTAAACTGAATTCACTCAGCATTCTAATCTAGCCTTGGCTGGCTTTGGCCACCGTTACTATGGTAACTGATGTCGGCCAATGGTTTTCGCTGGTGGCTGCAGAGGATGCTGGGAAATGTAGGCTTTTTTGTATCATTATTTTGGGGGCCTTCTAGGTTTTGGGGGGGCAAAGTTTCTTTGCTAAAAACCTTCCTTGCCTGAGGCCTATTTTTGTTGCCAAATTTGGTGTTTCTGCCTTGGATGGTTTCTCTGCCTAG
>JARBWK010000008.1:140327020-140343906 GCA_030556195.1 Anolis apletophallus | reverse complement strand
TAAGGTGCCATGGAAAACATCTACACCCGTTATTCCGAAATGGGGCGGCAAAAAAAAATCCCAGTGGGCTGTCATAACCCACACTTTGTTGACAGGTCTCTTAACATCGATCACTACCAGATTGAGCACCATCTGCAAATCTAATATCACATGAGCCTCAGCATTTATAACACATACTTTAACATCTGGTTTGGTCAGCAACTTAGCTATATTGAGAAAGGCGTCATAAAAGTTAAGAACTCCCAAAATGCTACTCTGGCGTAACATTCTTACAGTAAAAGCAGTACAGATACCCTTCTGGGAAAGCATATGTTCCAAAGTCTGCAGGAATTTTTCTCCTTCATCATCACCCATGGCCATGATCCCAACCCATTTCCACTGAAAATAAAGAAGGAGCTCGACAAGTCCAATATACTGACGTATTTCATCCGGAACCATGCGGTATAAGAAGGTACGCTGAGTTACATCACTTTCTGCTGGAGCGTACAAACATAACATGATCTAGGAAGAAATCATGCAACAGACAAATGTATGCTGATTCTCAAACACTTGTTCCATTAGAATAATAAGTCTTAAACAAAATATTATTTAAAATAATGGAATTAGCAGAAATGGATAAGCTAACAAATAGGCTGAGAGGGAACCCAATCTCTCAATTTGTTGAAATATGGAACCCATTTATAAAGTATACTAGCTGTACCCGGCACGCGTTGCTGTGCCCTATTTAGGAGATGCGAGAAAGTCTGAGTATGTAAGGGTTGGAAATTATGTTACTTATGGTCTTGGTGGGGTCATGGAGGCATGAATTGCGCACTTTCTATGTGTGCTCCAAATGATGTCATCTGGAAGCATGAGTTGTATTGTCTTATATTGCGGAGGAAGTGTTTTGATTCTGAGGTATCTCCACTCAACAAAGTCTGTAGTGGTTGTGGAGGAGTGGCAAGTGGTGGTAGAGAGACTTTACCGGCTAGGCAGCACATTCCTGGTGTTTCTGCTGGGTATTTCAGGGCTTTGCAGTGTGTGCAGATGTGCGTTAGGGTGCCAATGTCGGCCTCTGGCGCCATGCTGTAGTCTTCTGCAGCGTTGTATCTGAAGGCTAGGCGGTGGAAGTGGTTGTGGTGTTTTTGAAGTTTGGTTTCAGTGTTGCGACGTTGTGTTTCTGCGCTCCTTGTGTGCTGCTGTTGTGTTGCATTTCTGTGTCTTTGTTGTTCCTGGCTGCGCGCTTCTTCTTGTCGTGCAGTTCTTTGCATTTGGTTCTCAGCTGTGCGTCGTGCAGTGACCTGTTGTCTGTGTCTCTGCTGCGCAGTGTGTTTCTGTTCTGGCGTTTGTTCTGCCCTTTTTTGTTTGATGTATGTAGCGTTGTGAGTGTGTCGTCTGATGCTGTTATTTTTAGAAGGCATGGCTTGTCTTTTGGGTAAGTTTCTGTCTGTGTGGAAGGAAGGAATGGTTTTTGTTTGTGGTGTCGGTAGGTGTTGTGTGTACGGGGTCCCGTAAGGTTGGTGGGGTGGGTTGTGATTGGAAGTTGTGTTGTGTTGTGTGGGTAGGAGTTCCTGGAGAATTGCTCCCTCATAGAGTTTGGTTTTGACAGTTTAACCCTCAAACACCAACTGACAACCGAAATCTCTCAGCATTTTATCCTAGCCTTGGGTGGCTCTTGCCAGGGTTGCTATGGTTACTCTTTCTCCCTGACAGTTTATTATGGGTCGGAATGTTCATGTTGGCTGGCCAGTACAGCAGTTATGCAAATCCGCCCTTATTGGCAGCCAATCATGTTGTTCAGAATGTAGAGGCTGGGAGAGTCGTTGGCAGCCCCGGAGGATGCTGGGAAATGTAGTTTTATTTTTACTCGTTGTTTTGGGGGCCTTTTAGGTTTTGGGGGGGAACGTTTCTTTGCTACAAACGTACCTTACTTGAGGCCTATTTCTGTTTGCAAGTTTGGTGTTTCTGCGTTGTAAAGGTTTCTCTGTTTGAGGTAGTCGTCTCATGACGGCTCTTGCTTTATATATATAGATAAAAAACAAGAACAATGTAGACCTAAAGGGATTCTGGTTATAAGTGTCAAGTTGACTACTTACTATAAAGCTTAAAAATGTATAAGCCTTCTCTCACCGGGTGAAGTCAACCCGTCTTTTGTGTTTGTTTTAATCCTTGTCAGTCCAAGTATATGAGACCCCCGACTGTTATCCCACCCTCACCCCCTCCACCCCCCTTCTCCTGTCGTTACAAGTTTGTGAAACTGTATATGTTTTGTTACTGTTGATGTCATTTTAATCAATAAAACTTTTTTTAAAAAAAAGAATAACAAGTCTTATTTTTAAACTGGGAGAAGGAGGAATACATTTTGAGTGAAAAAGCCAGATGATAGAGGAATAATCAATGTGCTGTGGAGTAGTTATACCAAAATATAGCAGTATAACAGTATCCCCTCGGGTTTGGTTTCAGGACACTTCCCTCTCGTAGATACCAAATTCTGTGGATGCTCATCCCATTTTATACAGTGGTATAATCAAATGGGTATCTCTTATATAAAACAGCAAAATTACAATTTGCTTTTTGGATTTTTGAAAATATTTTAAGTAGTGGATGGCTGAAGTTGAAGCTAAACCCAGACAAGACAGAGACACTCCTGGTCAGTCGTAAGGTGGATCAAGGTGTGGGACTTCAGCCTGTGCTGGATGGGGTGGCACTCCCCTTGAAGACACAGGTTCGCAGTCTGGGGTATGATTCTGGACTCATTGCTGACCCTGGAACCCCAGGTATCGGCGGTGGCCAGGAACGCCTTCGCACAGTTAAAACTTGTGTGCCAGCTGTGCCCATACCTTGAGACACCAGACTTGGCAATGGTAGTCCACCCCTTAGTCACTTCCTGTTTGGACTACTGCAATGCTCTCTATGTAGGGCTGTCTTTGAAAATAGTTTGGAAGCTACAACTAGTCCAAAGATCAGCAACCAGATTACTAACTGGAGTATCATGCTGGGAGAGAACCACTTCCATGCTACGGCTGCTTCACTGGTTGCCGGTCCATTTCCAGGCTAAATACAAAGTGCTGGTCATTACCTATAAAGCCCTAAATCAGTGGTTCTCAACTTGTGGGTCCCCAGGTATTTTGGTCTACAACTCCCAGAAATCCCAGCCAGTTTACCGGCTGTTAGGATTTATGGGAGTTGCAGACCAAAATGCCTGGGAACTCATAGGTTGAGAACCACCGCTCTAAACAGTTTGGGTCCATGCTAATTGTCCAATCAAATACCCCTATTTAGGCTATCTCGTTCACTGTGGTCAACA
This sequence comes from Anolis apletophallus, assembly GCA_030556195.1. Lineage (NCBI taxonomy): Eukaryota > Metazoa > Chordata > Lepidosauria > Squamata > Anolidae > Anolis > Anolis apletophallus. The sequence continues at coordinate 140,340,620 of JARBWK010000008.1, read as the reverse complement.
GAGGAGGCCCTGCTCTCAATCCCACCCCTGTCTCAAGCACAGTTGGTGGGAATGAGAGAGGGGGCCTAGTCCATGATCGCTTCCCATCTCTGCAACTCCCTCCCTAAAGAAATAAAAATGGTCCCCACCCTCATCTTTTTAAAGAAACTTCTGAAAACACACTTGTGTACCTTAGTGTACGGAAAGGAGGAAGACTAAGATACTTGAAGGCACCGGAACGTTGGTGAATCATTTGCACTACATGACGGCTACTATCAGGGCCGTAGCCAGGATTTTGGTTCGGGGGCTGAGACGGGGTGGAAGAGGTTTTACCCTAGCAAACCTTTTGTATTGTTATCCCAATAACCCCATGAAGGTGGGATATAATGAGCATGGTGAACAGATCATGATATGAATAAACATAACAGTTTAAATAATGTACCTGTAAGGCCTTCTCGCGGACCACCCTGAGAATTTCGGGGGGGCTGAAGCCCCCTTAGTCCCGTCCCCCCGGCTACATGCCTGGCTACTATGTATATTCAATAAACACCTGTTAGCCATTTCAAATGCAATTTATTTTAACTGCTTTTAATGATATATGTTTGATGTTCTGTTGTAAATGAGTCTCCAGTTACTACAGGTAGTAGCATGGAGGAAGGTGCTGAGGCAGTAACATCAAGCAGTAGCTCAGTTTGGGGCGCGGCTCTGGATGATCTGGCTCCTACAGCTGGGGTAAAGAGAGTGGCTAGTGCCTCAAGCCTTGACTCAGACAGAGAACAGAGGAGAAAGATTCAGCATCTACTTAGGGAACCTTCTGAGTCTGATACATTTGAAGGGTTTCCAGGGAATGCAGAATTACAGTCAGAAGAAAGTGATACAGACCTAGATTCAGCATTGGTGCAGGAAGTGCGAGATGTATGCAATGCAGACTCGGGGGACAGCACATTTCTGGGGTTTCAGACGGATCAGGACTGGCCATCTTCTCATTCAGAAGCTGAGTGGGGCCCTCCAACCCAGCCAAAGAAGAGCTTTGGCTGGGTTGGAGATCTGGGCATGGTGCAACAGCTGCAGGGAATGGGAATGCTGCTGCTTTGGAACAGGGCGGGTTCTCTGATGACTCTGATTGATAGTGCTATAAAAGAAGTGAGTATTTGGCTTGAACCCCACGGTGGTCAAGGAGTTGATATTCTGGTTCATGTATCCTGTGTTTCCTGTGTCTTGGTTCCTGGTTTCCAGATTACTCGTGAGTTATTGGGTTCTTTATCCACTTTGTTATGGCAGCTCTAGCTGATATTGGGAAAAGGTGGGGGGTTTTGGGATTCATGTCTGCTTTTTGTGTTTAGCTGCTGCCGTGTACCTCTTGACCTTCACTGTGACTGCTGTGAGTTTCCTGCTACAGAGTGTTTGGTATAGTATTACATGGAGGGAGGAAGATGCTGTGTTTTATGGGGGGCTGTGAATTATGTGTTTTCTGTATACTTAGATCCTGTCGACTCTGGAACGTCTCCTTCCTTCCTGTATGTTTGTCTCCTGTCCTATGATCTCTGGATTGACGTTGGACCACGCCTTATGGACATCCCTTTGACTGAACCCCGCAGAAGGACGTCTGCTGTTTGTTTTTGAGTTCTTTTCTTTTCAGCATTTTTGGTTTTGGGATTTTTATACAGCCGAAGATAGGCTATTTTTTGTTATTCCAACACCCATTTGATGTTTAAATAAACTTTTGTTATCTTTTAACTCCTGGACTCAGCCACGGCCATCTCTGTACCACAACATGTTCATTTATGTCTTAGTTTTATTGTCTAATTGGCTTATTGCTACCTAGAGCCCATTTCAATTTTTTTCATTGTACATTTACTATTGTTATTGTAAACTCACTTCTGACATAGTAAATATTGTTATTGTGCATTATTTTGTTATTTCAGATGTTGTTTGTACTTTGAAAGGCATTGAATGTTTTTCTGTCTCTGTATGTAAAACACCTTGAGTCCCTTTCAGGAGAGAGGGCGGTCTAGAAATAATGTTTTATTATTTTATTATTATTTGTGGATGCAGAATCTATGGATACAAAGGGTTGAATCTCTTTCTCTCATAAAAGTATATACATGAAGATATCTGTAGTGCATCCACAAGGAGACACGAAACCTATTTTTCCTTACCTGTGGGATCTTATAGAGGCCCAAAATAGTAGCTATGTGAAGGGAAGTATCAGAATCCAATCCCCCAATGACAGCGACTGGGCTGTTCTGCATGTCACAATGGTAGTTGAGAAAAGTCCTCTTTTGATGAAACACAAGGCTCAAGGCATTCTGATAAGTGGTCTGGGCCTCATGGTGGCTGTCACGGACATGAAACCCCAAGGAAATATTGGGCAAAATGTTGTGGTTTTCATTGATTTCTTTCACAGCAAATACCAAAGATAGGACATGTTGATAATTTTTCAGGATTGTGCTAAGGTTGAAGACACAAGATATTAGAAATGATGTTCTTTACACATATGATTTTTTATTCCTTATGGCTTGGGAAAGTACATTCACTTCATATCCCTTATTATACTGCTTATGGTTAAGGTGCATCAAAGAATTTGGCTGAAAACACATTTTCTAGCAACTTTTTTCCAAAACTATAGTACAGCATTTATGCAATAGATGTGAATTAATAAGTATCCTTATCTGGAATTCGGAAACCCAAAATATTCAAAAATTCAACATTGTCCACATGGATTTCAGAATTCCAGGTAAGGATACAGTGATATTAGATTGGTCCCATCCCACCTGGTCTTCAGGAGGAAGGTAAAGACGTGGTTTTGTGCACAAGCATTCGGAGAATAGGGTGATGGGATTTGATTTTAATCTTGCAGTCCAAACAATGTCCAAGGGAAAACTTGCAACTTGGAAAGTATGATTTGGCACTCTGTTATGTTTTAATTTGTTTTATAGTTTTATAATACATACTTATTAATTCACCTTCACGTCTGATGGTTCGGTCAGTGTAAACAATCTTTGTTTCATGCATAAAATTATCTTCAATTTTGTTAATTTTGTGTTTAGTCTCATCATCAAGATATATTTATTATGTATATGTAAGTAATCCAAAACATAAAAAACCTTAATATGAAACACTTCTAGTCCCATGTATTTCAGATCAGGAATGATGGAATGAATTGTTTATTGTACTAACCATAGGCCATGACATAAAATATACAACCTCTAAAAGTACAACAAGCACTTTCCAAAATAAACATTAAAGCATGTTCCATATACCGGCTTTTAAAAATTACAGCAGTAGTGACATGACAACAATTACAATGTCTGATTCGCATCATCCCAAAATATCTCCATTTCCTTTTCTAGCTTCTTCAGCAGAGTTTACTATTTTGGCTTGAATTTTTTGAGCTGCAACTGTAAATGTAGCAACCTTTAATGTAATCTTTTTGGAATAATCTGCTAACAAATCACAGATAACTGCTGACTGTTGCCATGCTGCCCTTTCTTTCAAAAGTGCTCCCAGGAGATTGTTTTGAGGGTCATTATACAATGAGCAATGTAGTGTGTTAAATCCTCTCTTTCCCCAAACCCATAGATAAAAAGAAGTTGGGCATGATGGATCCCTCTATGTCTTCCCTTAGAACCAGCCTGATGGCATTGTTCGAAAGCGCAGAGCTGTAAATGCTTTTCTAAGGGTTACAGATGTTAAATCTTGAAGATATGGTTGACAATATTGGTCACTCTTTAGTAGAGGATAAGGCATATGCAACCTGTATATCATGAATGGAGCTGGATGATGATCACTATTATCATAATAATAAAACAGTTGGGTTGTTGTAGGTTTTTCGGGCTGTATGGCCATGTTCTTGAAGCATTCCCTCCTGACGTTTTACCTACATCTATGAAAAAACTAAGGACCAGGAAAGCACATCTACTGTGCTGTCTGACTTTCCTTCTACGCTGCAGAGACACAGATACTATCCCACAATTTCTCGCAGCCGAAAGGACTTTCAAAACAACACAGGATCGCCATATCTATGACCGCAATCTCTTATGAGAGAGAATTCACACCATCCGCAAAGAACTCGCAAACACAGACAAGGAACTGTTGCACCTCCATGTCAACACCAGTCAAAAGATAAATTCTCAGGACTGGGACAAAATAGACAACCTCACCTACAGAAAAATGGAGAAAGACTTGGCTCTTCACGTCAATAGACAAAAACAAAAATTCCATATGAGGATGCCTGATATAGATGCAGGTGAAATACCAGGGGAGAATGCTTCTGGAACATGACCATACAGCCCGAAAAACCTACAACAATCCAGAGATTCCGGCCATGAAAGCCTTCGACAATAAAATATTTGAATGCTGTGTGCCTTTGAATTAGCTAAATGAAACCCAGTTTTCCACTTTTGGAGAACTTAGTCGTTTTCACAATATCTCCCTGAAAGTTTTCATGTAATCATATGATAAAGAACCAAATAATGTCTTCAAATGGCAGCTGTGTCTGAGGCTATAATGTGTCCTTGTGGCATCATGCTAAACAATACCATACTAGGAAAGAATTTGGATTATATTTCTTCTCAGCCTTGTGCACTGCACCACACTAACTATTTTGATCCTGTCTCTCAGCAAATATAAATAGGATATGTCCATGAACAGTTAGAGAGTCAGTTTGGGGTAGTGGTTTGGGTGTTGGACTAGAAGCCCAGGGCTGAAAGTCCTACTTGACTATGAAAACCCATTGAATGACTTTGAGAAAGTGATGTACTCTCAGACCTTTGTGTGAGAGTACATCAACAAATCTTGCCAAGAGAACCCAGTGAAAGGCTTGCCTTAGAGTTGCCATAAATCAACATCAGCCAAAAGATAAATACGCAGGACTGGGGCAAAATAGACAACTTCACCTACAGAAAAATGGAGAAAGACTTGGCTCTTCACACCAATAGACAAAAACAAAAATTCCATATGAGGATGCCTGCTATAGGTGCAGATGAAATGTCAGGAGAGAACGCTTCTAGAACATGACCATACAGCCCGAAAAACCTACAACATTTGAATGCTGTGTGCCTTTGTGCCTTTGACTTAGCTAAATATAACCCAGTTTTCCACTTTTGGAGAACTTAGTCATTTTCACAATATCTCCTTGAAAGGCTTCATGTAATCATATGATAAAGAACCAAAGAATGTCTTCAAAAGGCAGCTGTGTCTGAGGCTATAATGTGTTCTTGTGGCATCATGCTAAACAATACCATATTAGGAAAGAATTTGGATTTTAGTTCTTCTCAGGCTTGTGCTCTGCATCATACTAACTATTTTGATCCTGTCTCTCAGCAAAGCTAAATAGGATATATACATGAAAGTTAGTGAGCCTGTTTGGGGTAGTGGTTTGGGTGTTGCACTAGAAGCCCAGGGCTGAAATTCCTACTTGACTGTGAAAACCCATTGAATGACTTTGAGAAAGTGATGTACTCTCAGACCTCCTCTAAACAAATGTTGCCAAGAAAACCCAGTGAAATGTTTGCCTTAGAGTTGCCATAAATCAGAAATGACCAATGACAGACATGGAAGCTGTATATGCAAGAATATACCAGGGAGCCTTGAGGATAAAATATGAAAATTGTATTTAACCCATAGAGCAATTAAAATTCAATTTGTTGAAATAAATCTCACAAGGAAATTCCATGTTCATTTCCTCTGTAAAGCCTTAATGTAATCACCTCACTGTCTTAAAATAAGAAACAGAAGTAATAAATTTACTGGATAAGCAATTGCTTGGAATATCTGTCTTGAATCATGCAAAAACAGTCTTATTATATTATTTTGTATCACATCACATCATATGGAATAAAAGAACTTTATCTTACTAAGGCTCGCCATCATAATTTGGAAAAGGGTGTGTTGTGAACTCTGTTCCAGAAGCGAAGTAGATGAGCTGAGAAGTCATTCCACCGATGACAAGATCCCCTGGCTGATAATATTTGTATGGATTCCAGAGAAAAGCTTGTGCGGTACACAAAACAGGATTAATCTTCCAGTCGGTTGGAGGCAGCAACTGTAATAGCAGGAGTGGCAGGAATATGAAGTATCCTGTAATGCAGAAATGAATGTTTTCCTTTCTTGAATCCAAATCTGCCATTGTTACTTTGATCATTGTCATGCATGAGCAATCTGGTTAGACTATTTTAGACTTCATAGCTCTGGATACTTCTGCTTGCCTCTTTGAAGAAAAATCAAAATAGCCTCTTCACAATCCTAATTCCTTGTCAACCTTATGTCTTTCTCCAAAAGGCACTGTTTTATATGTACCATGTGTTATGATTCTGAAGAATCATAACACATGGTACATATGTTATGTGGTGAGATAATAATAGGTGAGATAATGATCCCCTAAAGAATGGGTTATGATAAGAGATCAGATGTAGGAGTGTTTTTCTGAGTTTCATTCATTTGTGTATTTCTTTTTATTTAACTTCACTTCTTTCTTTTTTTAAAAAAAAAGCCCAGCAAACTTTTTAATACCCAATATCTAAGCTTCTCAACTGTAGTGCAAGGAAACTGTGGACCTAAAATACAAAATGATCATAGAATGATCACAATATAGAACCAGTGGTAAAAGAAAGAAAACTTCATGAAACTGATGAGAGAACAAGTTGTCTTAAAGTCTGCATTTTTCTAAATGCTCTATTCCTGCCCCTAATCTATGGATCATCTTAAAACTGGGTTGTAGGAGAAGGAAACAATTCCCAGATCTTCATATCTACTCATTCCTCATCTATTGAGAGACAGGAGGAAGGCGCTTATGTCTGATGAGGACTGAAAATCTTTAGTGGAAGCAACTGAAGTGTGTGGTGTATCACCTGTCAACTTATGATGATCCCCATGAATTTCATTGGCTTCTCTTATGCAAGGAATACTCAAGAAAAGGAGTTCTGATGTCAATTTTTTAAATTTACATTGCAACAGAGGCAACATGGGATGGAGTGCGGTGGGTGGGTGGGACAGACAATCTTCTTTGCCACCATCCAGGGATAAAACCTTTAGTTGGTGTGTTGTAGGTTTTTTGGGCTATATGGCTATGTTCTAGAAGCATTCTTTCCTTACATTTTTCCTGCATCTATGGCAGGCATTCTCAGAGGTCGTGAGGTTGTGAGATGTCATAATCTCTGAGGATGCCCCAAAAATGCCACCCAGAAACATGGTGGATCGGCGCAGGAGAGAATGCCTCCTGGACATGACCATAGCGCCCCACCCCCGCAAACCTACAACAACCCAGTGATTCCAGCCATGAAAGCCTTTGACAATGCATTAAATCTTTAGCTCTTCTGAAATATATCTTGAATGTTTGGCTTTTAATAAATAATAATAATAATAACTTTATTTGTATTCCACCAAGAGGACTCAAGGGGGATTCCAACATAACTTTGAAAGCCTACATAAAATACATGATACTAATATAAAATCCCAAAAAAACCACATATAAAGCCTAACATCAAATTAAAAACCTAACAACAAACGGCAGTAAATTAAATCTGACATCAATAAATTAAGCTACACGTAGTCAGACAAAATTCTATAATAACACAAATCTAAACAAAACATCCACAACAGCCAGCAAGGGTTCACAAAATGGTGTGGATTGGTTATGTAGTCAAATGAAGTCACTGGGCTGGTGTCAACTAGGAAGCCCATTTGGTTCCTAGTTCTCAACCGGAGCCCCAGTAATGATTTCTCAACCATCTAATCCTCCTCCTCTCCAGATGCTAGTGAACAACAGTAGGTCTTCAGTTGTTTTTTAAAGGACAGGAGGAGGAAGGGGGCCAGCTTTATTTCTTTATGGAGGGAGTTCCAAAGGTGGGGGTTACCACAGAGAAGGCCCTCTCTCTCGTTCCCACCAGCCGTGCTTGAGATGGAGGTGGGACTGAGAGCAGGGCCTCCTCTGATGATCGCTTCCGAACTACAGTATCTTCAAAGGCAGCCCCATGTAGAGATGATAAAGGTGTTACTGATCATCTGTTATAGTCATGATGAGTGTACAAGTTGTCTATTCCCTAGTGATGCATGGACTTGTAATGGCGCATACCAAAGCGAGAGCACAAAAGACCTAAAGCATAATCTTAAGCATAAAACAAATTAGCATGAAATATTTAAGATAGTGGAATATACTATTTATTAGTGTAATTCTAAACCTAGTATTAGTCTTACATATTCAGATTCTTCAAGACAAACCAAGACCCATCCTTCTGATGAAATTATGATTACCTATTTTATTTCTTTGCATTTGTCCACTACGCCCCCCCCCCCCCAGCGGCTCGGGGCGGCTCACAACAAATCAATCATTACATAATAAAAACAAGCAAAACAGATAAAAACAGCATTAAAAACAGCATAAAAACGACACTAAGTCGTGAACTAAACACAACAGCAGCAGACACAGTTACAAGGTGGCTATGAACACACAGGTTAGCCAAATCCGTAGGTCTGCTGGAATAGCCAAGTCTTACAAGCCTTCCTAAAAGGGAGGAGGGCCTGGATGGAGCGAACGTCAGCGGGCAAAGAGTTCCAAAGAGTCGGAGCCACGATCGAGAATGCCTGCCAACGAGTCGCAGTCAACCAGTAGATCTTAGCACTAGGGATGTATCATTCTTCTGTACCAGAATATCATTGATCATCAGGACATTTCATTAACCTTAGCAACCAAATTCCAAATAAAAGACAAAAGACAATAAATGATTAAACAGGAACTTTATTTAATGCTTTATTTTCATTACTTGCTCCCTTGTATTCATATCAGGCCTCAGAAGAATGATATAGCATTTGGGGGGAAATATACAACGTAGTAATATGGCACTGGAAGCTAAGATTGAGAAGATCTCCACAGCCACCATGTATTTCCCCTTGGTGCTCAAGTATGTTGGAACAAAGGAAATCCATACACTGCAGAAGACCAACATGCTGAAGGTAATAAATGTGGCTTCATTAAAAAAAATTTTTTTAAAAGATTTTTTATTGTATTGTTATACTACATTTACTCTTACTTTACATTGCTTTAGTTAAAATACATTTTCTTCCCCCTGACCCTCCCTCCCCCGTTGACAAGTTAGTCCTTCATTTATTTGAGCCATCGTTGCATTCTGTCCAGTTTTTTTCCCCAATGTTCATCTTCTGGTTTAGCTTCCTGTATCCAGTTTTTGAAGGGTAACCATATTTCTTTGATTTTCTTCTGCTTTTCTGTCCATAGTTTTTCATTTCTTATAATATCCATAATTTCCAGCTGAACTTGTTCCCACACATATTCATACCATTTTTCAAGGGTCCATTTCTTTTTTTCTTTCCACCCCAGGCAATCACGGCATGTGCCGCTCTAAACATCATCATAACTAATTTTTGTTCTTGCGCTTTGATTTTACTATCCCCGCATATCCCTTTTAAGAGAATATCCATATTTAAATCATTTTTTTATTTTTGTATATAGTTCGATCTTCCTAAAAATTTGATTCCAGAACCTTTGTATCTCCTTACACTCCCACCAGAGATGTGCGTACCAGGCTTCTCTACTCCCACAGTGCCAACATTTCGGATTTAGACCCTGGATCATATGTGCCAGTTGGATTGGTGTCCTGTACCATTTTGTTATTACTTTCTGCTCTAGTTCCCTATATTTTTCTATTTTTATTTTTATTTAGTCCAATCCGTATCCTATCTATTCTTTCTTTCGCTTTCCACTGGATCTTTCTTTTAATATCCTATCTATTATATTTTCACCCGAATTGCTATCTTCCTTTTTTATTTGTTCCCAAATGCCTCTCAATGTTAGCCAAAATCTTTCTCCTCCTAAGTTTTTCAACTGACTCCATTCCATTAGTACATTCTTTTTAGTTATATAAGTCTTTTATTTTACAATATCCCCACTGTTCCAGTTTCTTGATGACGCTCTTATCCTCTTTGTTTCTCAGACTCCCTATCGGGCTTCCTTTGAGAAAAATGGCATCCATTTCTTTTTCCATTTCTCCCATATTTTTAAAGCTATTTTCCTCGGGCCTATTGTTTTCCCTATCACCTCTTTCAATTTTTGTGTGAAAATTCCATATTCACCTTGACCTTTGTTTACTTCATTTTCTATTCTTATCCATTTTGCTTGATTTTCTTCTTCTAGTTCTAAAATTGTCTTCAGTTGAAAAGCTTCATAATATTCTTGAAATTTTGGTATCCCCATCCTATTTCTTTGTTTGGCATATATAATTCCTTATTACTTATTCTTGGTCTCTTCCCCCAAATATCCACTTTCTAATATCTCGATCCCACTTTTGAAATGTTTGTTGTGAAATATCTAATGGCAGTGTTTGAAACAAATACAGTATTTTAGGAAGTATGCACATTTTAATTGCCCTAATTCTCTTTGATATATTTAAATTTTTTTCCTTCCAGTTTTTCATTTGCTCTTGTATTTTTCCCCATATTTTCTTATAATTGAAGTCCCACAGCCTCTCTGACCTATTAGTTAGAAAAATACCCAAGTATTTTATTTTCTTTTTTGCTATTTTAATGTCTTCCCTTCTCTGAATATCTTCTAATAATCCTTTCTCCAAATTAAATCCCAACAATTCTGATTTTGTGATATTGATCTTTAGTCCTGAAAACTTATGAAAGTCTTCTAATATTATTTCCAATTCTTTTAGTGATTCTATTGGGTTTTCTGTTATTATCAGTAAATCATCAGCAAACAAATTTACTTTTACAACTTCATATGTGGCTTCATTAAAATTATCAGGTAACTTCCTGGCAAAGAAAGCTGCAGTGAAACTGCAAATAGAGAGGGAACCCATAAAACCCAAGAAGCAATAAAACATGGTGACTGGCCCTTCATTACATTTCAGAATTACTTCTTTCAGAATTTGAAAAGGAACTGTATGCTAATGAAGAACATCCTATTGGAAAAATATATAAAGTATTACCGAAAATGGAAATGGAAACAGAACTGATAATGTGACCAGCTACTGGTCAAAGGACATATAATATAATTGCAAAGTTTTAAAACTTCGTCTCTTTTCAAAAATGCAGTACAACTGTTTGGTTCGCTCCTGACACGATAAATAAATAAAATGATTAATCTTAACCTGATTGTGGGCTTAACAGTCCCAGATAAATGCCCTTCCCTTAATTATTTAGTGATGACTGCCATGTCCCCACCCTGACTTGGACCCTTGCTTAGACTATTGTACCACACTTCCCCCAAAATATAGCTTTGAAGCACCAATGCTATATTGTTATTCTTTTCACACATCGCTATAGTGGTATCATCACCACCACCACCACTATTGACCTCATGCTTGGTGCATGGCGCCTACAATGCTTATACGTGTAGGCCGTATCCTGATTCTTCTTTTAATTTGATGTCACACCTGGGCTTAAAGGGAGTGACTACGCAAATTATGTGGCACAGCTGGCTGGGAGTCAGCTGCATAAGATCTCTGACTAGAAGCTCATGAGTTCAAGGGCTGCCCGGGTCGGGGTGAACTCTTGACCAATTGTGTAGCTCGTTGTCTGTCTATATATGTTGTATGTCTATGGCATTGAATGTTTGCCTGTATATGTGCATTGTGATCTGCCCTGAGTATCCTGTGGGGTGAGAAGGGCAGAATATATATGAAGCAAATATAGAAGAGGTGACTGCGCAGGAGCCGGAGGAGACGCCGTGAAGAGGAAGTCAATGAAACTTCCGACTTCCGGTCCATCAACGGTAGGGTTGCCATATGTCCCTTATGCTAAGGGACGTCCCTTATTTTGGCCCTAAAATATGTGTCCCATTTTTTCAGGCCCTGTCCCTTATTATTGACTAGCAGGATAGGACTGGGCGGGGTTGATCAGAGGAAGGCACGTGCTGTGGTTTCCACAGCAATGCCTGCCCAGGGATTCCAACTCACAGGGCAGGCTGACAATTGCACGCTTGCGAGTGTGTACCTGCCTGCATCCCCGTTGGAAGGAAGAGGCGATACAGAACTTTTTAAAAGTACAGTAGACTCAATTAACTGTTACCCAAGGGGAATGTTAGATAATGTTGGATAAATATAGTTTCTGGTTGCTTGAGAGTTACTCTTAAAATAGGTTTAGCTGTGTATCCCAATACTATACAATGCTGTGTATCCCATACTACACTATACCATTAACTATTGACATAATAATCATGAAGATGTACTGTCTTATAAAAATTGTTTTATTTTAATGTTTAGACAGTGCACTTTTAAAGTCAGCAAACTAAAGTACTAAATACAGATGGAGAAAATAAGGTACAGTAGTTCTAATAACGTTTTTTCTGCATGACAAAACATGCAGAAACATACCATGTCCTGTTAAGAGGGTGTAAGTCTGTTTCTTTTGTGAGTTTCAATCATTATCTTATTCTGTTAATAAAACTATTTATACCTAACGTTTGAGTTTCAAGTTTTTAATGAAGTGTCCCTTATTTTTGTGGAAAATCACGTAAATGTCCCTTATTTCTTATATCAAAAAGTGGCAACCTTAGTCAACGGACCATCCGGAGACAACAGTTCCCCAGGAGGCATGCGTTCCCAGGGTGATGGACTTCTCTTCGGCAAATAAAGACAACACGAAGGCTCACCGAGATCACCGAGCCACCCCTATTAACTGTGGGGTGACTATTGGAGACCGGGGCAGCTTTGGAACAAGTCCGAACATTACTTTGCGGAAGAGTAAGAACAAGAAATATAGATCTAGAACTTTTTGGGGACTGGGGTTCGGGAGCTGGGTTAGATCCAGCTCCCATAGCCCTACGGCTGGGGCTAAGAAGACCCAGGCCGTCAAGGTTCCCCTTGTCTACGATCGATCCCTCCTTGAGCCCTGCAACCAAGGTCCAGCTAGGTTTAGCTAGGAATGACACAATTTGTTTGTTGTAGTTAATAGTACTTGTGTATTTTATAATTGTTATATCTACTTGTTTATGTTTTACTTCTATTTGGCTGTAAACCGCTCCGAGCCCTCGAGGAGTGGCGGTCTAGAAATTTGAAGTAATTAAAGCAGTTTTGGTGCTTCTCCGTGCAGAGGTACAGTCAGAAAGCGATGCTGCACACGTGTAGAGCCTAGAAAGTGGGTTTCAGTGCCAAAAATCAGTCAGGCACTCTCTCCGTAATTGCAACAACATGATTGGTGCTTCTAGCAATGGCTCTGATTAGCCAAAGAACATCTCGTGCTTGAACGTAGATAACGTAGGCAGAGATTGGCCACACAGTGCGGTGTGAGGCGTACTTGCCTTAATGCCAAAAGGGAAACATCTGCGCATGGGCAGGAGGGTTCCCATTGTTCCCATTGCTGGCAAGGGTTCAGCGGAGAAATGTTGCTAACTCGGGTACATTGAGGCCTGAGCTTACAGATATGTGCTGTGGGAAAGATGCTGCTATGATGCTTTTGAATGTGAATGATGGATTAACAAATGAAAATGCTTAAATGACATGATGCTTTTACTTCTTATGTATAACTGGTCTGTGTGAAGATGATTCGATGTATGAACCAATGATTTTTGTAAAGAAGGGTGGGCTTTGTGGATTCCTCCATGAAGGGTATAAATACTTTGTACTGAGGTTTCAGGGGGCCGTTTGCCCGTGAGCAGGACCTT
>JARBWK010000008.1:140312199-140326920 GCA_030556195.1 Anolis apletophallus | reverse complement strand
GATAGACAGTTATCCATTAATGAGGAGAGCATTACATGGCACAGCCACTTTAACAAGGTAAATATGAGACAGGTACTTCTACTGCACAAACATAGACGGCATTCCCAGGTAGCTACCTGGAAGAAAAGAGCTGAACTTGGAATTGTGTTTCATAGAATCATAGAATCATAGAGTTGGAAGAGACCTCATGGGCCATCCAGTCCAACCCCCTGCCAAGAAGCAGGAAAATTGCATTCAAATCTTCTAAAGAAGGAGCCTTCACCACACTCCGGGGCACAGAGTTCCACAGAGTTCCACTGTTGAATGGCTCTCACAGTCAGGAAGTTCTTCTTAATGTTCAGATGGAATCTCCATTGTTCCATTGCGTCCTAGTCTCCAGGACAGCAGAAAACAAGCCTGCTCCCTCCTCCCTATGACTTCCTCTCACATATTTATACATGGCTATCATGTTTCCTCTCAGCCTTCTCTTCTGAAGGCTAAACATGCCCAGCTCTTTAAGCTGCTCCTCATAGGGCTTGTTCTCCAGACCCTTGATCATTTTAGTCACCCTCCTCTGGACACATTCCAGCTTGTCAATATCTCTCTTCAATTGTGGTGCCCAGAATTGCACACAATATTTCAGGTGTGGTCTAATCAAGGCAGAATAGAGGGGTAGCATGACTTCCCTGGATCTAGACACTATAATCCTATTGCTGTAGGCCAACATCCCATTGGCTTTTTTTTGCCGCATCACATTGTTGGCTCATGTTTAACTTGTTATCCACGAGGGCTGCAAGATCCATACTGCTCTTGAGCCATGCGTCCCCCATTCTGTATCTTTGCATTTCATTTTTTCAGTGGAGTATCTTGCATGTGTCACTGTTGAACTTCATTTTGTTAGTTTTGGCCCATCTCTCTAATCTGTTATGATCATTTTGAATTCTGCTCCTGTCCTCTGGAGTATTGGCTATTCCTCCCAATTTGATGTTGTCTGCAAACTTGATTATCATGCCTTCTAACCCTTCATTTAAGTCATTAATAAATATGTTGAACAGGACCGGCCCCTGCGGCACTCCGCTCGTCACTTCTTTCCAGAATGAAGAGGAAGCATTGGTGAGCACCCTCTGGGTTCGTCCACTTAACCAATTACAGATCCATCAAACTGTAGTTTTGCCTAGCCCACATTGGACTAGTTTGTTTGCCAGAAGGTCATGGGGGGCCTTATCACAGGCCTTACTGAAATCCAGGTATGCTACATCCAAGGCATTCCCCGCATCTATGCAGCTTGTTACTCTATCGAGAAAGAGACCGCATTAGTCTGGCATGACTTTTTAAATATAAATCCATGTTGACTATTAGCAATGACTGCATTTGTTTCTAAGTGTTTGCAGACGACTTCCTTGACGATCTTTTCCAGAATCTTGCCTGGCATCGATGTGAGGCTGACCAGACGGTAGTTGTTTGGGTCATCCTTTTTTTAACTTCTTGAAGATTGGGACCACATTGGTCCTCCTTCAATGTGCTAGGATTTCTCCCGTTCTCCAAGAACTCTCTAAGATGATTGCCAATGGTTCCGAGATGACTTCCGCTAGTTCCTTCAATACTCTTGGGTGTAGTTGATCTGGCCCTGGGGACCTGAACTCATTTAGAGTGGCCAGGTATTCCTGGACAACTTGTTTTCCAATTTCGGGTGTGATGTCCTCTAGTCCAGTGTTTCTCAACCAGTGTGCCGAGGTACACTAGTGTGCCGTGAGAGATCATCAGGTGTGCCTTGGGAAATTGGCACTCTCCCCCCTCCTAGCAACCCCCTCACAGGTTTCCAAGAAGCAAATTGAACCTCTCCGCTTGGGATTCCCCCCCCCCCTATTTTACTGGATTTTTCAAGAGTTGCCCCCCCCCCAAGGAACTGTTTATAACAGCTTCATGACATGCATAGTTAACTGGAAGCAAGTTTCACTCAGGGTGACATTTCACAAAGGTCTGGAGAACAAGCCCTACGAGGAGTGGCTTGAAGAGCTGGGTATGTTTAGCCTGAAGAAGAGAAGGCTGAGAGAAGACATGATAGCCATGTATAAATATGTGAGAGGAAGTCATATATATGTTGTGTTCATCGAAACAGGCCCAGGTTTCACACTGAGAGTATAAATACATTCAAAGCATATTAACTATATGTATTACTGTGTTAGAGTGTCATTTTGTGTCATTTTGGTTGGTGGTGTGCCCCAGGATTTTGTAAATGTAAAAAATGTGCCGTGGCTCAAAAAAGGTTGAAAAACACTGCTCTAGTCCCTCATCCACTCCATCTTGCTGAGGTTGAAGATGACTTTCTTTTTGTGAGAAGACCGAGGCAAAGAAGGCATTAAGTAGTTCTGTCTTTTCACTATCCCTTGTCAACATTGCCCCATCTTCTCCTCGAAGAGGCCCTATCGCCTCCTTGTTCTTCCTTTTTCTACTGACTTAAGAAAAGAAGCCCTTTATATTGTTTTTAATGTCCCTGGCAAGCCTGAGCTCATTTTGTGCTTTAGCCTTTTGGACCTTTTCCGTACAGGAGTTGGCTATTTGTTTGAATTCTTCTTTGGCGATTCCTCCCTTTTTCCACTTCTTGTGCATGTCTCTTATAAGTCTTAGCACATTTAGAAGGTCTTTGGACATCCATTCTGGCTTCTTTGCACTTGTCCTATTTTTTCTATTTGTTGGCACTGTTTGCAATTGCGCATTGAGTATTTCACTCTTGAAAAACTCCCATCCATCCGAGATTCCCTTGTCTGTGTCCATGGAATGCTGCTCAGGATTTCCTTCATTTTTTGGGCGTCAGCTCTCCTAAAGTCCAAAACGCGGTTTTGACTTGTCTTAGTTTCGGCCTTCCTTTGTACCTCAAACTGCAGGAGCACATGGTCACTTGCTTCGAAGGATCCGACCACTTTAACTGCATCGATCCGGTCCTCTGTATTTGTTAGGATGAGATCGAGAGTAGCCGACCCCCTTGTTGCCTCTTCTACCTTCTGGACCATGAAATTGTTTGCAAGGCAAGAGAGGAATTTGTTGGCTGAGTTTGTTTTCCAGCAAATATCAGGATAGTTGTCTTGTTTATTTCCCATGCTCTGTGCATTAGCATAAAGACAGGTGAGCCCCTGAGATCTTCCCCTGAGCTGTTTATTTGAGATTATTGTGCTTTCGGTACTTGGTCCTCATTGTGTTTGTGCAGCCCTCCGTTTAGCCTTCTGGTAGTTCCCTGACATTGTGGGTAAAGTACTGTTTGCAAGGCTGTTGTTATTATTGCTATTGCATTGAGATACAGAATGTTTCATTTTCCATGCCCACTTTTACTATTAGGAATGTAGGAATGTAAAAGTAAAAGTGAGCATGGAGGTTTTTTTGCTTGGAAGAGTGTTACCTGTGATGATGAAGACAGTATAGAGCAGCGGTTCTCAAAGTGTGCTCCATGGAGCCCTTGGGGCTTCGTAAAGCATAGTGAGAGGCTCTGCAGTTCTCTCCCCCTTCCACCCTCCCTCCAAGCCTTCCCTCCTCTTTCCTGCTCCTCCCCTCTCCCACCTCCCTTGCTGTGAAAAGTCTTTTTTCCTCACCTCCCATGCCATCAAAAGCCTTTCCTCACTTCCCTTGCCACCAAGAGCCTTTTCCCCTCAGCCCCCTCACTGCCAAGAGCCTTCTCCCCCTCCTTTGCTATCAAAAGCCTTTTTCCTTCGTCCCCCTTGCAACCAAAAGCTTTTTCCCCTCACCTTCCTCACCATCCAGATTTTTCCCCTCTTGTCTTCCTTGCTTCCAAAACCCTATTTCCCTCCCACCGCTCAGGCAGTGCTTTGACTGTGCTTTTCCTGCATTACAAAAGGGAGTTGAACTGGATGGCCCCTGGGGTTTCTGCTCCTATTCTTATTCCTATTACAAAGCCTGGGTGGCCATCTGTTGGGGGTGCTTTTATTTTTGTGGCATGGCAGATGACCCCTGGATTCTTTTACTATAATACTGTTAAGTTTAGGTTGTTTAAAATTGTTCTTGATTTTAAATATTGTAGTGTTCCTTCTCCACGCTTTCTTCCACATATCAGGTTTCTGAATGTTGAGAAACAGTTTTCTGCTGAATGTTGATTATTGAATTAAGGTTGCATATTGATAACTAAAGTAATCACAATTGAGATGTTGGTTAAAAATTGAAGACAACAAAATAAGGAGAGTGCAGTAATCTCATAGCCAAGGGATGAAATGCACTTGGCACATGACTTGAAGTGATTCAGTTCTTTTTGTTTATTGAAAAAGTAAAAAAACTTATATCAATGTTCTGTCTTTTTGTGTGAGTAGACTATACCCATTGCCCTATGTAATCCCCCCTGCCTTCCTGGCTACATCAAACAAAAGAAGGAAGATGCACCATTCTGCTGCTACTCATGTGATGGATGTCCAGAAGGGAATATTTCTAATGAAACAGGTAGGAAACATCCTGCTATCATTTGCACTAGGAATCGTCGTCCATATAGTCATCAGAGGTATCATATATCCGCCTGAATTCTATTGGCAGGGACTACCAGAATAGATCTAGTGCAAGGCTGTCCAACTTCTACCAGACCTTGGGCCGGAATTCCAGTCACTGATCACCTGGGGGGGCAAGCCCCCGGCTCCGCCCCCTCCCCGGCTCTGCCCCCTCCCTGCCCCTGGCTCCGCCCCCTCCCCACCCCAGCTCAAAAATATACAATTAAATATTATATTATTTAAATAAGGGGGGGGAGGGAGGGATGGAACACATGAGGGGCATAAATATACAATTAAATATTATATTATTTAAATAAGGGGAGAGGGAGGGATGGATGGAACACATGAGGGGCATAAATATACAATTACATATAATAATAACATAAAGGGAGCCCCAAACGCCCCTTCCCAAACGCACAGGATCCAGGAGTAGCCAGACCACGAGAGAGGCGACGACCGACCGAGGCAGCAGCCGAAGAAGCTCCAAATCGCGTCTGTGTGGGCCGCAGGGATTCAGTAGCCGAGATTTCGGCAACAGGAGGAGTATCGCGAGACTACGCGAGCCACATGGGATTTTGATCGAAATCCCATATGGATGGCGTAGTCTCGCGACACTTCCTCCGGAACCCGGAAGTGGGTAATTTTTAAAATTTTTATTATTTAATTTATTTTTCTATTTTTATTTTTTATTAAAAAGCTGAGCGGGCCGCAGGCAAGGGGCTGGCGGGCCGTGTGCGGCCCGCGGGGTGCCTGTTGGGCAGGCCTGATCTAGTGAATCAATTGTTGAAAGCTTAGTCAACATTTATGTAAATCCTATTGTTTCACCAGAACTAACTTACATGTCCCCACATTTTGATTCTAAAGTATTTTAAACAATTTTTAAGGGATCTGGGTCGTATCTAATAATAAGTGATGAAATTTTATAACTTTTTTCCCTTTTGTTATTTAAAAACCTACAAGAGCTAAGCAAAATGCTTCCTGGTGGTGGAGGAGACCCCACGGGGGCTTGGGATGGTTCTTCTCCATCAGCCACCCAGCCTTACCCGAGCAAGCCCTGTCCTCCACCAGGGCTGGGGTAAGCAGTGTCTGGCGGAAGAGGAGACCCTGCTGAAGGCAACAGGCCCTACTTAAGATAGCAAGTACTCTAGCACCCCAGGCCCAGCTCAGGGCAGGGCTGACTTGCAGCCCTCACAGAGGTCTCTTCCTCCACCAGGCACGTGGCTCAACATGAGAGGGTGGCCAATAGAGAGTGGGAACTCTCCAACATTAGCATCAAAAGGGTTATGAATCCATTTTTGGTCAATTTTAGATTCAATTTGGCTATTTGGGGTGCTGATTCAGAAAATTGCATTGGATAGACCACATCAGCTCTAGTTTCAGATACAGAACATATGACATCCAGTAGTCGCCATCTGCTCACCTGCAAAAAAACCATATTTAATTAGCTTTGGTACTAATAAGAGTGTTTTGTGAGATCAGTCACTCTTGTTGCAACAGTGTAGTAACGGTGAGGCCGCAGACCATATTTTAGTTCTTGTGGACCACTGGTGGTCAATGGACCACAGGTTGGGAACCACTGCTTTAGGGCAACTTCTTTTTTTAAGGAAGACCTCTCCTGGACCTAACACATTGCTTGGAAATAGATTATCCATCTGTACATGTCCATCAGCCTGCAGGGAGGAGCGGAATATAAGATGGATGGAATAAATAAATCATGTGGTTCTTATCCAACAACAAAATGTGTGTCTGAATGATAATGTATTTAAGAAATTCATATACTTTATCCTCACCTCCTTTCTTTTTTCTTTCTTTTTTAAAGACATGAATGACTGTTTTGAATGCTCAGAAGATCAATATCCCAATAAGGAGAAAAATGACTGCCTGCCCAAAAAGTTGAACTTCCTTTCTTATCATGAACCCTTGGGCATCTTCTTGAGTCTTCTAGCACTACTGTTTTCTCTAACTACAGCTTTGGTGTTTGGAGTATTTATGAAGCATAAGAACACCCCCATTGTCAAAGCTAACAATCGGGGTCTTACCTACTGTCTTCTCATCTCCCTTCTGCTCTGTTTCCTCTGTTCCATATTGTTCATGGGCCAACCCCATGGAATGACCTGCCAGCTACGACAAACTGCTTTCGGGATTGTCTTTTCAGTGGCAATGTCTTCTATCTTAGCCAAAACCCTCACGGTAGTTCTGGTTTTTAAGTCCACTCAGCCAGGATCCAAGATGAAGAAATGGTTTGGAAAAAAGTCCACAACATTTGCTGTTCTCTGCTGTTCAAGTATTCAAGCAAGTATTTGCATGGTATGGCTATGCACTGATCCACCGTTCCAGGACTTGGACCTGAACTCTGTACCAGAAGAAATAGTTGTGGAATGCAATGAAGGTTCAACGAAAATGTTCTACTTTATTCTTGGTTATGTCGGTTTGCTGGCTCTTATCAACTTCATTGTAGCTTTCTTTGCTCGCAAACTCCCAGATACTTTTAACGAAGCCAGATTTATTACTTTTAGTATGCTAGTGTTTTGCAGTGTGTGGATATCCTTTGTTCCAACCTATCTAAGCACCAAAGGGAAATACACGGTGGCCGTAGAGATCTTCTCTATCTTGGCCTCCAGCGCTGGAATACTGACTTGTATCTTCTTTCCTAAATGTTATATAATTCTCTTGAAGCCTGAACTTAACACTAAAAAACAGCTAAAAAGAAGAGAGAAAAACTAAATTTTCTTTTGGATACACAGGGTAGACATTTCTATTTAACTGTTTGGAACAAATTTTCTTTTTTTATAAATTATTTTTTATTAAAGTTTTTAAGAGTACAATAAAAGAGCAGAAACATTTTAGGTGTATAAGAAAGTAGGAAAATATAGGAATACAGGTGTAAAGAGAAAGCGACAGGGTAAGTTGGATGGAGTGGATAGGGTAAGATGGGTTAATATATACGGGGAAGAAGGGGGATAGGGAAGGGGGGGGATTCTTGGGGTAGGATATAATTGTTGACTTCCAATCTTCTTCACGTCAGTTCGTTGGTGTTTCTTATTGCAACATGTATCTTGAACAAAATTGGCTAACTGTTTCTTAGAATCTTCCTAAGAGCAATTGTAGTTACTTTTGTTTTATGTCGATGATCCATTTCAAATTTTCTTGAGTAATATAATGCTTTATCAAAGTCCAATCTATTTTTGGTATCATCAAGCTCTGCTTTATACCCAAATATTGGGTTAATTGACCATATTCATAATCTCTGTGATTTTCATTAGGCTTTGATCTTATATTGAGATCTTCTTTGTTCTCCAGTATCTTGCATAATTTTTTCTGCCCGCTATCGCTAGATAGTTGAAAAGTTTCCTACTTCTGACTCATCTACTTCTCTGTGTGGTGCCAGAGACGCTGTTGTCCATCCAAAATCTATCTCGTAACCTTCGGGGGATTTTTTTCTTAGTCTCTTGCTTCCTGATTTTGACTGAAATCCATCTTCTTTAGATTGTTCCTATTTTCCAGTTTCTGATATTTTGTCCTTCTTTAAGTCTTTTGATAGTTTTTTTATAAAATCCTTTGGTTTTATCTTTGGAGGTTATCCAGTATCTTTCTTCGTTGTATGTTAGCATAAGGCCTTCAGATCTTTCCCAGTGATACCTTATATTTCTTTTCTTGAGTTCTTCTGTGAGGAATATATATTTCCTTCTCTTGTTTAGGGTTATTCATGGGAGTTCTTTTAATATAGCCACTTTCATTTGTTTGTAATGAATTGGATTAATCGCATTATTTTTTTAAAAATTTCACCTCTGATCTTCCGTCTTCCAAATTTAACTAATACGTCCCTTGGGACTTTGTTTCTTCTTGCATAATTTGTGTTAGTCCTGTAGACCTTCTCAATGTTGTCTTCCATTTGTTCTTGAGGGATATTGAGTGAGTCTGCCATTAGTTTTACAATAATTTGGCAGATATTATCTTTAGAATCTTCTTGTAAGTTCCTAAATCTTAATTGGAATTCGAAATCATGCTTCTCTATCAATCATTGTCTTTTTTCGAGTTTTGTATTTGCATCTTTTATTTTCCAATTTTATTTTTTACTTTTTCTTGTTTTTTCCATTTTCTTGCTGTCCTGTTGACATCTCCTTTTTATTGTATCTACTTTGCCTTTAATATCCTTTTGAAGATTTGATATTTGGTCATTAAATTGCTGTTGGAACACATCTTGTTTCTCAGATAATTTTTGAATCTCTACTAATACATCTCTTAAATCAATCTCACCTGGAAGTGAACCTCTTCTTAAGATGGCAAGTTTCTTTTTCTCCATTTAAATTGTTGGTGTTGTCATATTATTCAATAATCAATTGTTTATTTCATTCAATAAATATGTTATCAAATTAATTAATTAGTTAATTAATAAAGTTATCAATTGGTTGATTAATTGATTTTTAATTAAAATAATTTAATAATTGATATCAATTTATTTATTATTTATTTATTTATTAGTCAATTTTATATTCCGCTCCTCCCTGCAGGCTCGGGGCGGATCACAACAATAAGGATAGAATGCGCAATACAAATGCACAACGAATTTCCATAAAACAGTTAAAACACAGTCATAGTCAATAGCCAACTGATTACAGGTCATCAATCATAGATTTGGTAACTTCATAAGTTCCTTTAATGTATCAATTAGTAGATTCTTTGTGAAAGACAATAATATAACTACTTTGGAGATAAATGAATTATTAATTAATTTTATAGTAATTATTCTCAAATTATTTAGGATATGTCTTCTTTATTTTTCTCTCTTCCATTGTGTTACGTGTTCTATATTTTAAGAAAAGAACTGGTTTTTAGTACCTACTTCTGTATTGTCAGTATGTCCACCAATTTTGCTGTCTTCTTAGTTCAGTTCCTCTGTGTAGCTCTATGTGTAGCTCTATGCCCTTCTTTGTCTACCTCCTCCTTCTCTTTTCCGCTCAGGGTTGTTTATGAAGAAGGACACCACTAGATTAAACAAAGTCTTCTTCAAGGTCAGTTTTTGTTCCTTTGCCTCAGGCTTTGTACACTTTGCAATAATGGAGTTCAATTAAAACAATACCCAATTACTTCTAAATCCTCCTTTTGCTTCTTCCTTACTTTGGATAGTCAATTAACCCTATCAAATTTGAGGTTTCTTTGTGATCAAATTCTCTTTCTCTTTCTCCCATCTGTTTTTGCTCTTATGTTTCTGCTCTTTTGTAAATGTCCATTAGCCTTGTTCCCCTTAGTGAAGAGATTTTATTCTTTGCAACATACTGTACATTTAAAGTTTCTTCTTCTCCTCTCCTCTCCTCTCCAGTACTTGAGTTTAAAATGTGTATTGGTCTGCTGTAAATCGAGTCTCATCCGAGACTCGGGTCACCTTGCTGTGGTCCGCTATACCCGGTGGGCTTTTCCCCAGATCTTTGAGCACCACCCTTGAGGGGTGACATCTCTTAGACCATTGGGGTTATGCCCTGTGGGTTTTGCTGTATCCCCAATTTCATGCAGCTGAGGAGAGGGAGCCATACGCTCTACCCAACCACCATGCTCAGCTGGCACCTTGGGAGCTCTCAAGATGCCTGTCCAGCAGCCATGCCGTCCACATTAGAAGTCCTGAAACACATATTCTTGATCGGAAGACAGGATGTATAGCTTAATCTATAACTGACAATCCTATTTTTATTTTTATTTTTTACTAGCTGTCTCCTGCCATGCGTTCCTGTGGACCAGTCTGTGTATACGTGCTTTGTGTGTGTATATACTGTATGTGTGTATATATTTGTGTATATGTGTATATATGTCTGTTTGTATATATGTGTGTGTGTGTGTCTGTGGTTTTGCGCATGCGTTGTGATGTATTTTTATTTTTTTAAGTCTCTTCCGCTGTGTTTTCATTGTTTTTATGAGTGATGGTCACTTGTTGGCCTGATAGGTCCATTGTGTCCAAATTTGGTGTCAATTCGTCCAGTGGTTTTTGAGTTATGTGAATCCCATAAACGAACATTACATTTTTATTTATATAGATTTCACATTTGTCATCAGCTAGTATTCTCTTATCTAAATAGTAATACCTAAGCTTGATCCTGGTTCCAATGCATATTTGTCCATGTTGTGAGAGCTGCAAAACTCCTTCTCACAAAGTAGAAACTATTCTTTTCTGTCATGGGAAGCTTTAAGTTAAATTGCATAAAGCGGCCTAAACATTATGTTTTTGACTTTAGTTTTAAGAATCAAGTCTGCTGTTTTTGTTATGTTTGGAAACTTCCTGGATTTATTTCCCCTTGAAAAGTGTTCTAATCTATATCCCTTGTGATAGTACCTGGCTCTTCTGTATTTAATGATGCTACTTTAATTACAGTTGATGTTGCAGGTATCATGATACAATATGGCAGATATTTTGCCTTCCTTTCATAAAAACTACTGACAGTCCGACATAAACTCACATAACTAAAAATATCACCTTTTTTGTTTCCTGGCAGCTGCTTCAAACACTATTTTTATTTATGTGATGTACTGTAATAGGGGTGGGACTGAGAGTAGAATATTTTTTATAATATTTATTTCAAACTCTTAGGAAAATTTGGCCCCTCAAGGGGAGGGGATAAGCAGGTGCCTGTCCCTTTGGAGGTAGGTGAAGTGAAGACATCTTGGAAGTATGGTAGGTGAAAGATTTGTGAGGCTGAAGAGCTGAGAAGGAGACTACCCGTGAACAGTTTTCCCCCCTATCAGCCTGGGGCATGTCACATACACAACACTCCTCTGCATATTGGATTGAGAGCAAAGATCCTACAGGAACTCATGATGAGCAAACCATTGGAGTTTCAGTGTCTTGCCCAGGAAAGGTTGAGGAGAAAGTTGGGGTGGGTTGTTCTCTCAACCACTAAACTCACTAGATGCTTCCCATCACAACGAATAACTTCATTGGATGACTCAGTGTGAATCATTTCAATTAAAGTGGTCCAGAAGGGATTTCTGCATCCCCAAACTTTCCTCACCTTTGAAGAAGCTCTGGGGACAAGCCTGGCCAGCTCTGCTCTTTTCCTGTTTTGTGTGACTGCTGGAGTGCTTGTGATCTTCATCAATCACTGGGACACTCCCATTGTCAAAGCCAATAATCGGAACCTCAGCTACACCCTCCTTCTCTCCCTCCTGCTCTCCTTCCCTTGTGCTCTGCTGTTCATTGGACAGCCACACAAGATGACCTGTCTCTTTTGTCAGACAGCTTTCGGCATCATCCTCTCTGTAGCTATTTCTTCTGTGTTGGCAAAAACTATCACTGTGATTCTTGCTTTCCAAGCCACCAAGCCTAGATCCAAGTTGAGGAAATGGATGGGGGAAAGAATGGCCACCTCCATTGTTCTTTCCAGCCTGCTCATTCAAACCACAATTTGTACAGTGTGGCTGTCTACCTTTCCCCCATTTCCTGATCTTGATGTGAACTCAATGGCTGAAGAAGTCATTCTGGAATGTAATGAAGAGTCAATCACCATGTTTTATTGCTTCCTGGGCTTTATGGGTTTCCTGTCTATTTGCAGTTTCACTGCAGCTTTCTTTGCCAGGAAGTTGATAGTTGATAGTTTCAATGAAGCCAAGTTTATCACCTTCAGCATGTTGGTCTTCTGCAGTGTATGGATTTCCTTTCTTCCAACATACTTGAGCACTAAGGGGAAATACATGGTGGCTGTGGAGATCTTCTCCATCTTAGCTTCCAGTGCCGGATTACTAGGTTGTATATTTATCCCTAAATGCTATATCATTTTTCTGAGGCCGGATATGAATACAAGGGAGCAAGTAATGAAAAGAAAGCATTAAAGAAAGTTTCTGTTTATTCATTTATTGCCTTTTGTCTTTTATTTGGAATTTGGTTCCTAAGGTTAATAAAATATCCTGATGATCAATGATATTCTGGTACAGAAGAATGATGTATATGTAATCACTAGGCATGCTAAAATTGAAACGGAAATCTAATTGATTCGTTAGAAATTCGTAATTAATGGGACTTTTGTTGTTTTACGGCTCGCTGTCGTGAACCCGGAAGTAGACTTCCTTTTACGGCACTTCGCGGCGCCATTTTTGTCTCTGGGCCGTAAAGCATTCGTATGGCTTCGTTGCCCTTTTTAAGCGTGTTTGTCATTGGCTGAGGAGAAAGCCCCCGCGCGCCTCTCTGCCTCTCTCTAGCCTCGATCCAGGCTAGAGAGAAGCAGAGGGTGCGGTTTTTTTCCAGCTAAAATATAAGCCGACCCAAGCCTGGGTCGGCAGCTAAAAGGAGCCCTCCGCCCTCCCCTCCGCCTCTCTCAGCCTGGATCCAGGCCCAGAAGCCTGGCCTTTCGACTAAAATGGCCGACCCAAGCTGGAAAGGGGCCCTCTCTAGCCTGGATAGAGGCACCCCTCTGCTTCTCTCTCTAGCCTGGATCCAGGCTAGAGAGAGGCGGGCCTTTCAGCTAAAATAGCCGACCCAAGCCTGGGTCGTTTATATTTTAGCTGGAAAGGGATCCCCTGTCACACCCCTCTGCTTCTCTCTGGCCTGGATCCAGGCTAGAGAGAGGCGGAGAGGGCGCGGGCTGGAGGCAGCCTTCCAGGCCAGCTCCAGTTGGGGCAATATAAGCCGACCCAGGCTTGGGTCGGCTTATATTTTAGCTGGAAAGCGCTCCCGCGCACCCCTCTGCTTCTCTCTAGCCTGGATCCAGGCTAGAGAGAGGCGGGAGGCCCGTGGGGCGCCTTTCCAGCTAAAACAGGCCGACCCAGGCTTGGGTCCGGCTTATATTTTAGCTGGAAAGGAGCCCAGCGCACCCCTCTGCTTCTCTCAGCCTGGATCCAGGCTAGAGAGCGGCGGAGCGCGCGGGGCTGAAAAGTGGCCTGGCGCCCCTCCGCTTCTCTCTAGCCT
Organism: Anolis apletophallus; assembly: GCA_030556195.1. NCBI lineage: Eukaryota > Metazoa > Chordata > Lepidosauria > Squamata > Anolidae > Anolis > Anolis apletophallus. The sequence continues at coordinate 140,313,573 of JARBWK010000008.1, read as the reverse complement.
CGATCCAGGCTAGAGAGAGGCGGAGAGGCGCGCGGAGCGCCTTCCAGCTAAAATATAAGCCGACCCAGGCTTGGGTCGGCTTATATTTTAGCTGGAAAGGCGCCCAGCAAGCACCCTTCTGCTTCTCTCTAGCCTGGATCCAGGCCAGAGAGAGGCAGAGAGGCCCGCGGGCGCCTTTCCAGCTAAAATATAAGCTTCGACCCAGGCTTGGGTCGGCTTTATTTTAGCTGGAAGGCGCCCAGCACCCTTTTTCTGCTTCTCTCTAGCCTGGATGCAGGCTAGAGAGAGAGGCAGAGAGGCCCGCGGGCCGCCTTTCCAGCTAAAATATAAGCCGACCCAGGCTTGGGTGGGCTTATATTTTTAGCTGGAAGGCGCCCGCGAGCCTCTCTGCCTCTCTCTAGCCTGGATCCAGGCTAGAGAGAGAAAGAGCCCCAGGGCCCCTTTCCAGCTATAAGAGCTACTACCTCTTATGTTATACATGTACAGCTCCACTTAATTGCACTGCAGAGGTGAAGGGGAATGTTCCCCCCTTGATTTTTAACTGTTTCCCTGCTTTTCCTACTTTAGAACCAATTTAGAATTTCGTTAGTAATTAAGTTACATTTTAGAACTTTTTGCAAAAATTTTTGTAAGTATTTGATATACTAATCAAAAAAATCCCCCCCCCATTTGATTTTAGAATTGCGATTTTAGGATTCTAAACCAAGCCTAGTAATCACCCACTGCACCCCATCCCATGTTGCCTCTGTTGCAATGTAAATAAAAAATTGACATCAGAACTCATTCTCTTGAGTATTCCTTGCATAAGAAAAACATATGAAATTAATGGGGGTCATCATAAGTTTACAGATGATACACCACATACTTCAGTTGCTCCCACTAAAGATTTTCAGTCCTCATCAGACGTAAGCGCCTTTCTCCTGTCTCTCAATAGGTGAGGAATGAGTAGATATGAAGATCTGGGAGTTCTTTCCTTCTCCTACAACCCCAGATTGGGGGCAAGAATAGAGCATTTAGAAAAATGCAGTCTTTAAGGCAGTGTTTCTCAACCTGCGGGTCGGGACCCCTGGGGGGAGCGTGTCATGAGGGGTCAGAAAGCACAGTATTTTCTGTTGATCATGAAGGTTGTGTGTGGGAAGTTTGGCTCAATTCCATCATTACTGGGGTTCAGAATGCTCTTTGATTGTAGGTGAACTATAAATCCCAGCAACTACAATACCCAAATGACCAGGTCTATTTCCCCAAACTCCACCAGTGTTCACATTTGGACATATCAAGTGTTCATGCCAAGTTTGCTCCAGAACCATCATTCTTTGTGTCCACAGTGCTCTCTGGATGTGGGTGAACTATAACTCCCAAAATCAAGGTCTATGC
>JARBWK010000008.1:140092387-140306921 GCA_030556195.1 Anolis apletophallus | reverse complement strand
GCTCGCCTGGTTTGACAGGCTGTTTCCCCAAGGATAGGCTTTACTCACTTCTTATTTCCTCAGTTCACGCGGTATTTCCTTGTTTTCCTCTATGCCGCCGTCTTCTCTTCGTTTCTCGCGAGACTCTGTTGATCTCTCGGGGATCCGGAATTCGTCACTCTCGCGAGCTCTGTGTATTCTCTCGGAGTCTCACTGAATGCTCCCAAGACCCCTCGGGTTTCCTGCAGGGATCATGAAGATTGTTTACAGAAGATGGCGGTGGCGTGCTATCTCGGCGGCGTTTTCAAGGTCAGCTTTGCTTTTGCTTTTTGCCTAGTTTTCCAGACTTGCGTAGCCCGTCCCCTCACCCTGCTTTCGGGAGCTTGTCCTTTATTTCTGCTTACCCTTCCTTATGTGCGGGTGGGGTTTCTCCCTTCTGCTTCGGCTCTGACCGTCTCGACCCCGTCCGGAGGTCCCTGATGGTCTCTGTTAGTTGTAGCGCCTTGGAAGCTCTGTGCTCTCTCTTCTTAATTTAGATTGTAAGGTTAGTTGTTGTTTGTTGATGTGAGCTGGTGGCTAGGAGAAATATCGGAAACCTGTCGGTTTCAGTTCCATGGATGTCTGCCTGCCCCCTCGCTCGCCGTTGCCGGGTGTACTAGGTGCACCTCCTTGAGGGAGAAGCCCCTTCGACACCATCGGCCGGTCAAGCAAAGGTTCGCACCCCCTTTGAGCCTCGTACCGCTCTTCTAGGGAAGGGTTTAACGGCCCTTGACAGACTTATCCTGGAGTGCTACTCGGAGCCCCGAGTGACACGTCTTCTCCTGTGCAGCCACCAACCGGAAGTCCCTGTGTATAAAAGAGCACAGGTTGAACACTGGTATTCCCTGGAGTCTCCAGGAACAAAGAAGGTGTAAGTGCAAATAGGATAAACCTGATCATTAAACGGGAGTGCTCTGGGACATTGCAAAAATATGTTTATCACAACTCCACAGGTGTCTTTTCAGATCATACCAAATTTAACAGGAGTCATATGGGTCATAATTATGTCTATAAAAAACCCATGTTCAAGAAGCAAAAAAGTTTCCAAAAACAGAACTTCTAGGAATTACATGGTTGCCCAATATTTACACAAGTTGGAGACTGTGGGGTTGATGTTTCCAAAAGTAAGAAGATTGACTTTGCTGGATTTGATCACAGGCCTAGATAGCCCATTTACTCATGCTGAGTTTAATCCTGGGGGTTATTTACAATGTGAAAAATATGGTTTTAACTGTGATGGCTCAGTTGTACCTGGTAATTTTGGTGGGTGGGATGTGTACCTGTTGCGGCCTAAGCAGAGCTTGGCCTGTTTACATTGGGGGTGTAGGATTACATCTTATATGTCTTTGCAAGGTTATCAGGCCTGCAATTTGTTTCTAGGCCTCTTGGCAGTTTTTAGCTGAGGTTGTTGATTTCCTGGGTGGGAGGGGCTCATCTTCTTCGGTTTTTCCTGGCAAAATTTACTTCAGACCTTTCCATCCAATCAGCGCCTTAGATTTTGCCACCAATTTTTCTCCTCAGGGTTTCTCCAATTTGAAAGGTGATAAAAGGGGGGAACCTCTCTGATTTTACTTCAGTGACTACCAGGGACTTGTGACAGAGTTTGCGGGGCTGTCACCTTCTTTTAATAAACAATTGCTGCCTTCAACCAGCCTTGGACTCAGCATAGGAAGGACTCGGCCTTCATCTTATAGGAGTCCAGTGGCTGGGGGTCTGCTTACCACTCGTGGTGGCTGACCAGAGTGAGAGAGAGAAGGAGAGGCGTTCACCATCCATCCTTCACAGACTGGAGAAGAGGATTACATAAGACTGCTTTGGATTCTTCAAGCCCATGAACTTTGTAATTGATTTGGAGCCAGACACTTACAGCTTTGTGTCCTGTTAAAATAAACACAGCTACCTTTCTTCAAGAAGCTTTGTTCTGTGAAGTCTTTGGGCCCTCTCCCTCAGAGGAAATCAATCCTCATCCCCTGGGCATAGGATTTTTATTTATGTATTTATTTATTTATTATTACTTCAAATTTCTAGACCGCCACTCCCCGAGGGCTCGGAGCGGTTCACAGCAAAATAGAAGTAAAACATAAACAAGTAGATATAACAATTATAAAATACACAAGACATGACATATACTATTAACTACAACAAACAAATTGTGTCATTCCTAGCTAAACCTAGCTGGATCTTGGTTGCAGGGCTCAAGGAGGGAGCGATCGTAGACAAGGGGAACCTTGATGGCCTGGGTCTTCTTAGCCCCAGCTGTAGGGCTATGGGAGCTGGATCTTACCCAGCTCCCGAACCCCAGTCCCCAAAAAGTTCTAGATTTATATTTCTTGTTCTTACGCTTCCTCAAAGTAATGTCCGGACTTGTTCCAAAGCTGCTCCGGTCTCCAATAGTCACCCCACAGTTAATAGGGGTGGCCCGGTGATCTCGGTGAGCCTTCGTTATCTTTATTTGCCGAAGAGAGGTCCATCACCCTGGGAACGCATGCCTCCTGGGGGACTGTTGTCTCCGTATGGCCTGTTGACGAACCGGAAGTCGGAAGTTTCATTGACTTCCTCTTCCGGCTCCGGTGCAGTCACCTCTTCTATATTTGCTTCATATATATTATGCCCTTCTCACCCCACAGGATAATCAGGGCAGATCACAATGCACATATACAGGCAAACATTCAATGCCATAGACATACAACATATATAATAATAATAATAATAACTTTATTTCTTGTGAGTCGCCCTCCACCGATGGTGCTCCGGGCGACTTACATCATTTAAAAATACATCTAATTAAAAACACGGGTTCAAAGAATCACAAAGGGCCCAATCCCCAAGATTAGTCAATCCCCAAACGCCTGGCGGAAGAGCCAAGTTTTCAGCTCGGACAGGAATCTGGCTGGGGCCGATATGGCCCTAAGAGCAGGCGGAAGTGTATTCCAGATTACAGGAGCCACCACAGAGAAAGCTCTCCGTCGGGTCTTTGTCAGCCGGGCCTCTCTCACCCCTGGAATAACTATACAGTCACCATTTATTTCACGCGATGGTCTTTCACTGTGTTGGTCTATTAACCGGTCGCCCAGATAGGCTGGTACGGTTCTTTGTCGTGCTTTGAAAGTTATCGCCATGAGTTTATAGACCACTCTGAACTCTGTAGGGAGCCAGTGAAGAGCTTTTAGGATTGGCGAGATATGGTTCCTAGCCGAAGCCCCGGAGATGAGTCTGGCCGCTGCATTCTGGACAAGTCTCAGCCTCCGAGTCGTGGACAGCGGTAGACCCGCATACAGGGCATTGCAGTAGTCAAGACGGGAGACTACGGTGGCATGTATCACGGTCTTCAGCGCCTCTGATGGTAGGTAGGGGGCCAACCGTCGGGCCCTGCGGAGATGAAAAAAGGCGCCCTTGGCTGCAGCCTGGATCTGGACTTCCATCGTCAGCCTCTCGTCCAGGATCACTCCCAGGCTCTTCACCGCCGGAGCGGGGACAGGGGCTCGCCTTCAAAGAGTGGTAATGGTGAGTGAGGGTCGGGTCGACCGGGCCAGAGGATCTCCGTTTTGCCGGATTGATTTTTAGTCTGTGTGCTCTAAGCCAGTTTGTCACCGCCCTTAGTCCCTGACTGAAGCTTTCAGGCACCGACGACATCCCTGGATCGAGCTTCAACAACAGCTGTGTGTCATCGGCGTATTGGTAGCAGCTGAAACCATGACTCCTAGCAATACTGGCCAGGGGCTGGACATAGATGTTAAAGAGGGTGGGGGACAAGATAGCACCCTGAGGGACCCCGCACTCCAACCCGCATTTCCTGGAGACTTGGCCCTGCCACTCGACCCGCTGCGAGCGGTCCCGCAGGAACGATCCTAGCCAGGTCAGAGCCTTATCTTGATCCCGGAAGCAGCCAGGCGGCGGAGTAGCAGATCATGGTCGACGGTGTCGAAAGCCGCGGTTAGATCTAAAAGGACCAGGACTGCCGAGCCCCTCCGTCCAGCTGGCGGCGGATGTCATCCGTAATCGCTACCAGGACGGATTCCACTCCGTGGCCCGCGCGGAATCCCGACTGGGACGGGTCCAGGCCCCCGGATTGGTTTAAAAAGTCACGCAGCTGGCTTTCCACCGCTCGCTCTAGTAGCTTACCCAGGAAGGGCAGATTGGCAACGGGGCGGTAGCTCGCCGGTTCGTCGGGGTCGAGGTTCGCCTTTTTCAGGAGAGGGCGAACTCTGGCCTCCTTCAGGGACTCTGGGAAAGTGCCTGTATCCAGGGAGAGGTTCACCAGGTCCCTCAGAGCGTCCGATATGGTGTCAATGCAGGACTTGATTAAGTGCGATGGGCAGGGGTCCAGGGGGCAGGTCGTCGCTCTTGCCACGGACACCAGCTTTTTCACCTCTTCCGGCGTTAGTGGCCTGAATTCGGTGAGGCAATGCCCACTGGTCTGAGAATGACCCCGGTTTTTCACACTCTCATCCTCTGGAACGGGCGGCAGGTCACGCCGAAGTGCCGTGATCTTCCCTATGAAATACTCTTGGAGATCTTCTGCTGTTACCCTAGAGTTTTTGGGGTCACTCTGTGGAGATGCTAGAAGGCTCCGGACTACTTTAAAGATCTGTGCTGTACGGGAGCCAGCAGCTGAGATCTGAGCGGCGTTGTAGGCCTTCTTAGCCTCTCTGGTTTCATGTTCATACAGCCTATGCAGTTCTCTATAGGCCGCTCTATTTGCCCCGCTGGGTTTTTTTTCTCCAAGCACTCTCCAGTTGTTTCCTCCGGCACTTCATCTGCTTTAGATTCGACGTGAACCACGGTGAGCGGGTTTTTCGGGGGCGAAGGGAGCGCCTAGGTGCCACCTGGTCGATGGCCCTCGAGAGGACGCTGTTCCACCTGGCAACCAGATCTGCCAGCGATCCTCCAGGGACCTCCAAAGGTTCCAAGGCAGCCGTAAATGCCGTCGGAGTCATCAGACTCCTTTGCGAACTAAGATGGTCTTTGGCTCCGACCTTTCTGTGAGAAGAGTGTCGATGTCTGCCCTCACGGTCAGGTGGTCCGACCAAGGCACTGTTCTGGTTTCTCGGTGTTTTATAGCTAGACCGTGGCTAAAGATCAGGTCCAGTGCGTGGCCAGCTTGGTGTGTGGGGCCCGTTTCGGTCCTGGGGAGATCTAGAGCATCCATGTGTTGGAGGAACTCCCTCGCGTTAGATGTGAGTGGATCTGTGTCCGGGTGGATGTTAAAATCACCCAGTACGATGAGCCGGGGGAATCTCAGAGCCCAGTCCGCAATCAGGTCCAGCAAGGTAGACGTGGCCTCCTTTTGGGCCCCAGGGGCTCGGTAAACCACCAGAATCCCCGTCTTTTCTCCCATTCCTAGTGTTGCTCCCAGGCACTCTATGCCCGCCATCTCTGGTGTCTTGAGGACCGAGGTAGTAACAGTGTCTTTTACCACCAAGCCCACTCCCCGCCCGGCCGGTGGATCTTGGCTGGTGGAAGGCTCGGAAGCCTGGGGGCTATCTCCTGAAGAAGGACACAATCACCGTCCTGTGTCCAGGTCTCTGTGACGCAAGTAACATCTGCGTCCTGCTCTGCGATGAAGTTTCGCAGCGTGGTCAGCTTATTACAAATTGACCTCGCATTGAGGAGCAGGAGTGAAGACCAGAGAGTGGTTAATGTTTGAAGGCGGTCATGGCAGATTATGGGTCGCAGCCAGGTTGAAGAGCGTCTGCGTCCCTGTTTGATGGTAGGTCGGCTGCTAGTCCCCCGTCTCCCCTGTCCGCCAATCAGTGGGATGGGGCACACGGGAGCACTCGGACGAGCTACACAACGAGCTACACAATTGGTCGAGAGCTCACCCCAACCTGGGCAGGCCTTGAACTCATGAGCTTCTGGTCAGAGATCTTATGCAGCTGACTCCCAGCCAGCTGTGCCACATAATTTGCATAGTCACTCCCTTTAAGCCCAGGTGTGACATCAAATTAAAAGAAGAATCAGGATACGGCCTACTCGTATAAGCATTGTATAGTGGTGATGATACCACTATAACAATGTGTAAAAAAAACAATATAGCATTGGGGCTTCAAAGCTACCTTTTGGGTACAATAGTCTAAGCAAGGGTCCAAGTCAGGGTGGGGACATGGCAGTCATCACTAAATAATTAAGGGAAGGGCATTTATCTGGCACTGTTAAGCCCACAATCAGGTTAAGATTAATCATTTTATTTATTTATCGTGTCAGGAGCGAACCAAACAGTTGTACTGCATTTTTAAAAAGAGACAAAGTTTTAAAACTTGGCAATTATATGAAATGTCCTTTGACCAGTAGCTGGCCACTTTATAAGTTCTGTTTCCATTTCCATTTTTGGTAATTCTTTATATATTTTTCCAATACGATGATCTTCGTTAGCAAACAGTTCCTTTTCAAATTCTGAAAGACGTAATTCTGAAATGTAATGATTATGGTTGGTTTAGAACCCAAAAATCACGGTTCTAAAAACCAATGGGGGGGGGGGGATTTTTTTTATGCTTAACGTAATGACTTACAAAAAAATTTCAAAAAAATTCTTAACTGTTTTGTAAGTAATTACGAATTTCATAATTAGTTCTAAATTCCCCAAAGCAGGGAAACAGGACTGACACTGTTTTAAGCACAGGCAAATCAAGGGGCAACATTTCCCTTCTTCTCTGGAGTGCAATTCACTGGGACCTATTATAATTATTATTAAATGCCTGGGCCTCCGTGGAGTGAAATATAATGAATTAATATTATTAATATATTATTATAATAATATGCCTGGGTTTCCTTGCAGGGAAATATAAGGAATTATTATTATTATTATTAATATTATTATTATTTATTATAATAAAAGGCCAGGGCCTCCTTGCAGGAAAATATAAGGACTAGCTGTACCCGGCACGCGTTGCTGTGCCCTATTTAGGAGATGTGAGAAAGTCTGAGTATGTAAGGGTTGGAATTGATGTTACTTATGGTCTTGGTGGGTGCGTGCATGTGTATATATGTATATGTGCATGTATATGTGTGTGCATGTTTATATGTGTGTAGGTATACAGTATATGTGTGTGTATGTGTGTATGTATGTGTATGTAATATGTACTGTATATATGTGTGTGAAAGGGGGGAAGAATGACATGGGAAAGAGAGGGTGGAAGGTGGTGAAGGCTGGGAATGGGAAGTGGAGGGAGAGGGGCTGGAGAATGGGGAAGTTAAGATTGGGAGAGGAAGGAGGAAACTACAAAAAGGGAAGAGTGGTGTGGGGAATGAGTGGCAGAGAAGTGTGTGTGACTGTGGGGGGGGGAGTGAGACGGGAAGGGAGGAAGAGGTTTGCCCTGGTCAAGGAGAGAGAAGCCTGGGGTCGCCTCTTCCTCCTTTCCCCATTCCTCGAAGGGAGAAAGCATTGAGGGGAATGGAAGCAGGGAGGTGAAGGAGATCTTGGAGGGGGAAGGAGAAGCAGCAGCGCACCTCTTCCCGGGCTGCAGCCTCGCAACTCTGCCGGGGGAATTCTGCCTCTCCGGCTCCTGGGAAGGCCTGGAAGCGGCGGCCGCGTGGAGCGCCTCCTGTCTGCGTGCCTCTCTCTAAGTTTGAGGGGCTACTGGTGGGGGCAAGAAGCAATTTAGGTATGTGAATCATGCAATAAACAAAAGTTATCAAAAATAGTATTCTATTCGCAAGTACATCAATTTTGAATAAACAATCCGCAATGGGAACATAAAGTGCAGTGTTACAAGTACAGAGCGATTACACAATAACAAAGTACATCACTGTGAGAACCAAAATCAAAATTAGGTCCAGTGTACAGAGCACATGCAATTAGTCACAATAATCATATACAAGAGTCTGTAGCTGAGAGAATATTGTTGGTATTCTCTCAGTTCCTGGGTCGCTACTACAAGTCAATAACCAGTTAATACCTGTAAGTTGTTCAAATGAGGTAGGGAGCCAGGAGGGAAGTCCGTGTTTGACGGAAGAAGGGAAACACGGGGACCGCTTGAAAGTGCCACGAGCATGCAAAGTGCACGCGCAGGTTCGTACAGTGGTGAACCGCTGGGCAGGCTGGTCGCTGTAGTCCGTGTAAGACGCTAGCTTGAAAGAATGAGGGCAATGAGCAGGCACGGCGTCGCTCAATGGCATGCCGCAAAGGAGCTTGGTCCTTGTAGTTCTTCTAAGCCCAGATAGCGTTCACTGTTTAACAGAAGCTGACGGTGCAGAAAAGGGTAAACGCTGCCCCACGAGAGTCTCACCGAGGTGAGAGAGGTGGGGAAGGCTGCCTGACGGCGGGAGCTCACCCCTAAGCCAGCGGAGGGGCGTTTCGTCTCAAGGACTTTTTCAGAGGCTGTAATAATGGGGCGTCCTCAAGGGTGCAATGTCTAAATAATAAATTAAGTACATTTAGTAGACCCAAATGAATGGTGTAGGGGGAGGCATGAGGAAATCCTTAGTAACAGTAAAGTAATTACCTTCATGAGCACTTCAAAGTCACAAGGAGGACGGACCATCCCACGGGCAGGAAATGGTACCGGGGGTCAGTCATAGGGAGGTTTATATACAGATTCTTAAGGAAAGGATTTAAAGGAACATGTGTTTATTTGCTGAGAAGGGCGTTGATGGTTAATGGGTCATTAAGACCACCCTTGTGTTTCTCAGTGGCCAACTGTACTATCCAGAATGTTTCTCTTTGTCTCAAGAAATAAATTTTATCTGTATGGGGTGGGCATTTAACTTTCTCAATAACTTGAATTTTAATCTGGTCAAATGTATGGTTGTGTGTGGTGCAATGAGAGTAAAGTGTTGAGTCAGTAGATTTTAATTTAATTCTTGATTTGTGCTCTAAGGCACTCTCTCTCAGACTCCTGGTGGTGTAACCAGTGTACTGCAAGGAGCAGCTGCACTCTAGTAAATAAATGATTCCTGTGGTTAAGCAATTTGCATAGGATTTCAATATAAATTGTCTGTTATTGGTGGAACTGGTCACTGTTTTCTGTTGTTTAATATTTTTGCAAACGCTACAAGAGCCACATGGGTAAGTACCGACTACTAGGCTGCTCTTCAAGGTGGGTGTTTGTAGGTTGGAGTGTGACAATATGTCTCCTATGTTTCTTGTCCTTTTATGAGCAAGCATAGGGAACTCTTCGAGACCCTGTATGCCTGACACTAGCGGCCAATAGCGTTTAACTATTCTGACCATCTGGTTTTTGTGTGGGCTTAGTGTGAGGGGCCACACTATTCTGTTGGTGTCCCTTTTAGTTTTTGGTTGAAAGAGAGACCGTCTGTCAAGGCGGTCTGCTCTCTGTCTGGCTTTAATCAGTATTCTGTCAGGGTAGCCCCTGTGGCTTAGGTCATTGAGAAGTATGTCCGCCTTTTGAGTGTAATGTGCTTCATCAGTGCAGTTCCTTTTGAGTCTTAATAGTTGGCCGTAGGGCAAGTTATTTTTTAAGCTATGTGTATGGTAGCTCCGGTAGTGGAGTAAGCTATTTTTTTGAATAGGTTTTCTGTAGTTCTTTACTCGGATGGTAAAGTCAGAGATATAGGTAGTCACATCCAGGTAGTTAATTTGTTGGCAATCATGGGAGTAAGTAAATGAGATGGCTTCATGCCATTGATTTAGCCAGTTGCCAAAAAAGGTCAAATCTATGTCTCCCTGTATTATAAAGTACAAGTCATCGATATATCGATAACAGGTACGTATCTTGGTAACTATGGGGTCTACGTGTTCTGCAAAAAGCATTTTCTTTTCAAGATAAATCATAAAAATGTTGGCTACTGTAGGGGCTGTACTTAAGTAAATGTATTTAATTTATTATTTAGACATTGCACCCTTGAGGACGCCCCATTAATACAGCCTCTGAAGAAGTCCTTGAGACGAAACGGCCCTCCGCTGGCTTAGGGGTGAGCTCCCGCCGTCAGGCAGCCTTCCCCACTTCTCTCACCTCGGTGAGACTCTCGTGGGGCAGCGTTTACCGTTTTCTGCACCATCAGCTTCCGTTAAACAGTGAACGCTATCTGGGCTTAGAAGAACTACAAGGACCAAACTCCTTTGCGGCATGCCATTGAGCGACGCCGCGCCTGCGCATTGCCCTCATTCTTTCAAGCTAGCGTCTTAACCGGACTACAGCGACCAGCCTGCCCAGCGGTTCGCCACTGTACGATCCTGCGCGTGCGCTTTGCAGGCTCGTGGCACTTGCAAGCGGTCCCCGTGTTTCCCTTCTTCCGTCAAACACGGACTTCCCTCCTGGCTCCCTACCTCATTTGAACAACTTACAGGTATTAACTGGTTATTGACTTGTAGTAGCGACCCAGGAACTGAGAGAATACCAACAATATTCTCTCAGCTACAGACTCTTGTATATGATTATTGTGACTAATTGCATGTGCTCTGTACACTGGACCTAATTTTGATTTTGGTTCTCACAGTGATGTACTTTGTTATTGTGTAATCGCTCTGTACTTGTAACACTGTACTTTATGTTCCCATTGCGGATTGCTTATTCAAAATTGATGTACTTGCAAATAGAATACTATTTTTGATAACTTTTGTTAATTGCATGATTCACATACCTAAATTGCTTCTTGCATTTACCAAGGTGTAGCCCTTCGCTATTATATGCTACTGGTGGGGGACAAAGCGGGCATGGCCATGGGACTACAGTTCCCAGAAGGCCCCGCACAGCGAATTTGTGCTCCTTCGCCCTCCTTGCCATTGAGCCGTGCGGTGCCTTCTGGGAAGTGTAGTCCCATGGCCGTGTCGGCTGCCTCCGCTGTCTCCCTGCTGCTTCTGAAGATTCTGAAGATATATTATTATTAATATATTATTATTTATTATAATAAAAGGCCAGGGTCTAATTTCCCTGGGGTTTAAATGGCTTTTTTCCTCAGTCCTCCCAGCCGCCCTAGGAGTCGCGCTGTGGATCTCTATGGTTCCGGCTGCTTTTTCACTTCCTACAGGAAGGCCTTTCAGTTAAACTAGGCTCCGAGCATGGAAAGGCCCCGATCTGACTGTGAGTAATGTCTTGAAAGCTATTTTGGAGGGGATAATTTTCCTGTTAGGGGGGCATCCAAAATAATTACAATAATAACGAAAATTTGGGCCCAGGAAGTGCGTTAAACAAAGTCCACTTCCGGTTTGGCGGGGGAAGAGCGGAAAAGCTCAAAATTAGCATTTTGAACGGATCTAATATGAACTAAATTATTTTCTTTTTCCGAAAGCCCAACCCTAGTAATGAAGGGCCAATCACCATGTTGTATTACCTCCTGGGTTTTATGGGTTCCCTCTCTATTTGCAGTTTCACTGCAGCTTTCTTTGCTAGGAAGTTGCCTGATAATTTTAATGAAGCCAAGTTTATCACCTTCAGCATGTTGGTCTTCTGCAGTGTATGGATTTCCTTTGTTCCAACATACTTGAGCACCAAGGGGAAAATACATGGTGGCTTTGGAGATCTTCTCCATCTTAGCTTCCAGTGCCAGATTACTAGGTTTTATATTTATCCCCAAATGCTACATCATTCTTCTGAGGCCTGATATGAATACAAGGGAGCAAGTAATGACAAAAAAGCATTAAAGAAAGCTCCTGTTTATTCATTTATTTTCTGTCTTTTATTTGGAATTTGGTTCCTAAGGTTAATAAAATGTCCTGATCATCAATGATATTCTGGTACAGAAGAATGATGTATATGTAATCATAATTTCATCAGAATGATAGGTGTTGGTTTGTCTTGAAGGATCTGAATATGTAAGACTAATATTACGTTTAAAATTATGATAATATATAGTATACCAGCTGTACCCGACACGCGTTGCTGTGCTCTATTTAGGAGATGCGAGAAAGTCTGTCACGCGTTGCTGTGGGTATGTGTGTGTTGCCTCCTTCCTTCTGTCTTGTCTTTCCCTTTCTGTTTATGTACAGATGTGTATGTTTGTGTGCATATGTATATGTTCATGTGTATATGTGTGTGTGTGCATGTCTGTATGTATATATGTGTGTCTGTATGTATATATGTGTGTATGTATGTATATATGTGTGTATGTATTTACAGTATGTGTGTGCATGTGTATAGATGTATATGTGTGTATGTATATATGTGTGTGAATGTGTATATATGTATATATGTTGTAAATGAGCCTCCAGTTACTACAGGTAGTAGCATGGAGGAAGGTGCTGAGGCAGTACCATCAAGCAGTAGCTCAGTTTGGGGCGCGGCTCTGGATGATCAGGCTCCTACAGCTGGGGTAAAGAGAGTGGCTAGTGCCTCAAGCCTTGACTCAGACAGAGAACAGAGGAGAAAGATTCAGCATCTACTTAGGGGACCTTCTGAGTCTGATACATTTGAAGGGTGTCCAGGGAATGCAGAATTACAGTCAGAAGAAAGTGATACAGACCTAGATTCAGCATTGGTGCAGGAAGTGAGAGATGTACTGTATGCAATGTGGACTCGGGGGACAGTACATTTCTGGGGTTCCAGACGGATCAGCACTGGCCATCTTCTCATTCAGAAACTGAGTGGGGCCCTTTAAGCCAAGAAGAGCTGTGGCTGGGTTGGAGATCTGGACATGGTACAACAGCTGCAGGGAATGGGAATGCTGCTGCGTTGGAGCAGGGCGGGTTCTCTGATGAATCTGATTGATAGTGCTATATAAGAAGTGAGTATTTGGCTTGACCCTCACGGTGGTCAAGGAGTTGTTATTCTGGGAATGAGGGGAATGAAAGCAGGGAGGCGGCTTTTTGATTTTGGATGGTTTTTTCCTCCTCCAAAGAAGATATTGAAGGGGGAAGCAGAAGCAGCAGCACACCTCTTTCCGGGCCGCAGCCTCAAAACTCCGCTGCGGGGATTCCGCCTCTCCTGCTCCTGGGAAGGCCCTGAAGCGGAGGAGGAGGAGTGGGTGCACGTCCCCTTCCCACAAGCTGTGTCCGCCAGTGCCGCCGCCATTTCCCCTCCCTCTTTGCTGTCCCTTCTTCTTTCCAAGCCGAGGTGGGAGCTCAGGGAGGGCTTGCGGTGGCGCCATTTTGTGTGGGCCAATGTTGGCCAATGGGATTGCCTGGTGGCCGCGGAGTTCACAGAAGAATGTAGTTTTTTTAATTGTTTTTTTGCGGGCCTTCTAGGTTTTTTGGGGGGAGGGGAGTTTCTTTGCTATAAACCTTCCTTGCCTGAGGCCTATTTTTGTTGCCAAGTTTGGTGTCTCTGCCTTGGATGGTTTCTCTGTCTGTTGCAGTCGTTCGACGACGGGACCTCCTTTATATAATAGATTCCACTATCTGAAATATTTCATGCTAATTTGTTTTATGCTTAAGATTATGCTTTAGGTTTTTTTGTGCTCTCGCTTTGGTATGGGCAATTACAAGTCCATGCATCACTAGGGAATAGACAACTTGTACACTCATCCTGACCATAACAGATTATCAGGAACACCTTTATCATCTCTACATGGGGTTGCCTTTGAAGATAGTTCAGAAGCTTTAACTGGTTCAGAGATCGGCAGCCAGATTGTTAACAGGAGCTACGTACAGGGAGAGACCCATTCCCATGTTGCGGCAGCTCCACTTGCTCCCACAGTGAGGGTGCCACTGCCCAACATGAAGGCCTCAAGTGCTCCCCGGGTACAGGTGCTGCCACTTGCCAGGACGGATATTAGCTTTCCTCCTGGCAAGGGCATAGCCACTCACCATGAAGACCCCCAAGCCATGGTCTTCAAGTGTTTTCTCAGCAAGATGCCGCTGCCTGCCACAAGACCTCCTGTGCATCGCTGACCATCACATGCACTAAATTTACATGGGTACAGGGCGAGCCCCCATTTCCCATTGCGGTGCTCTACTGTCCTTTCAGCTGGGGGAAAGGGAAGCAAGCAAGGCTTTGCACCCCCTTCTTCCTCTAATTACAACTTCACAGGTGATGTAGGAACACTATTGGTGGGTGTGGAAGGTCCCAGCTCTCATAAGCAATGTGAGGGTTCCAGGGGCTGCATGCATTACAGATATGCCCGCCCTATCCTGCCCCTCCCACCCCCCGCTTTAAGGTAGTCCCAGGCACGACTATGTTTGTTAAAATTTCCTTCACCAGGGTCCCCCAAGCCGGCGAGGAGGAGAAACCTAACTGTGTGGCCATGTTGTCTAACCAAATGTTCTTCTCAATGGAGAATCAAGGCAGGATCACCAGCAAGAGAAGAAAAACAGAAAATGCAGGCCTTAATCTCTAGAATGAGAACCAACTATAATATATTTTCTCAGATAGCAGAAGAAGCTCAGACTTGGCATTTTCTTAGGGCTTCAATTGTCCCCCTATCCAACAGAAGCCCTAGCAAAATGTAAAGTCTAAGCATATTCTGGTCTTAACACATATTCCAGCTGTCACCCATCCTAATAGGGAAATTGTGAAAATTGAATACATTGAAATTTCTGTCTCAAAATGGAGACTGTCAACAAAAGGGGAGGGCAACATCATTCAACTTACCCTGTGAAGAAAATTCACAGGTCAGTCTTAGAGTCCACGCTCTGGATACATCCCGTAGAGACTACTGCAACGCACTCTACATAGGGTTTCCTTTGAAGACTGTTTGGAAGCTTCAAGTAGTCCCATGGGCGGCAGCCAGATTGCTAACACGAGCGGCGGTCAGGGATCACACAACACTGTTGTGCTAGCTCCACTGGCTGCCAGTCTGCTACCGGGCACAATTCAAAGTGTTGGCTTTAGCTTATAAAGTCCTAAATGGTTCCAGCCCAGCTTACCTGCCCGAGCATATCTCTCTTTATGAACCATCTAGGACTCCAAGATTGTCTGGGGAGGCCCTGCTCTTGGTTCCACCTTCTTCGCAGATGTGTTTGGCGGGGACAAGAGACAGGGCCTTCTCCGTGGGGGCCCCTCGGCTGTAGAAGGATATCAGACAAGCCTTCCTCCTATCTGCAAACTACATCTTACTGCATCCAGTGTTTATTTATTTTTTAAAAATTAACATTTACATTTGGCCCGCCCGAAATGGTTTTAAATTGTTTGTTATTACTTGTGTTTGAGTTTCATAGATTGTATTGTTTTTATAATTGCTTTGTGTTGTCGTTGTGTGTTGTTGGCCTTGGCCTTATGTAAGCCGCCCCAAGTCCCTTTGGGGAGATGGGAGCAGGTTATAAATAAAGTTAATAAAATAATAATAATACTGAACCATCCGCTATTAACATTCTCCTATATTTTTCCATACTTCTAATATATTGCTCAACATTGGGTTTCTAATTTCCCTAGTTTCTTTTCTCGTAAATTCTTTAAAACATATATTCCATATTTCTTCCTCCACTTTCTCCGAATCCCTTCTTAGCCAATCTACACCCTTTTTTATCATTCATTTTGTAACCAATCTCAGTCTGCTTGCTTCATAATACTTTTTTAATATTAGGGGGTGCTAATCCTCCCTCTTTTTGCGATCTGTACCATAACTGTTTGTTCAATCTATTTCTTTTATTACCATTAAAATATTTATTTATCACTTGTTGCCATCTATTTAGCTCTTCTTCTGTAATCTCAAGTGGCAGCATTCTAAATATAAAATGTCTCTTTGGAAGTATTTTCATTTTTACTAATGCTATCTTTCCAAACTAAGATAAATGTATATTTTCATACTCTTAATTTTTTGAACTACTTTTCTCACTGCTACTACATTTATCTCTTCCATTTAGTTTAAGTCCTTTGTTATTATTACTCCAAGATATTTTAATTTATTCTTATGTTCTGTGAGTTTTTTGGGCTGTATGGCCATGTTCTAGCAGCATTCTCTCCTGACGTTTCACCTGCATCTTTGGCCAGCATCTTCAGAGGTTCTGTTGGTAGTGAAGCAATACTCATGCCTCTTTCTTTCCTGAATCTAGCTTGGATATCTGGAAGGGTTTTTTTTGCTCCACATATGGTAAAAGTCTTGCTTGTACAATCTTGAACATTATGTTGCTTGTATGAGAAATTAATGAAATGGTCTTGTGGTTACTGCAATCTTTAGTGTCCTCTTTCTTGGGACTGGACTATATATTTATATGGAGAATTAATTACAATATCCCTTGCTGCTGGTGTTATCTCATTGCAACTAGAATGTTTTCAAGGAGAGCCCTCATCATTTTTTTTAAAACTGGAGATGAGATGAGGTAATCGTCATCCTTCTTGCTGGTCACATGGGTACCCTTTGTTGACACTGCCAGAAGCATCCTAGGCCAGGAAAAGGGAGGAGAGAGTGTTATGGAACAAAGATGGCAGTGGCTGAGTCCAGGGGTTAAAAGATAACAAAAGTTTATTTAAACAACAAATGGAAGTTGGATGAACAAAAAATAGCCTAACTTCGGCTTTAAAAAACCACACTAATCCCAGGACACCCAAACAAAAAAGATGAGGAGAAGAAAACTCAAAAACAAACACCAGACATCCTTCTGCGACGTCCAATCCAAGGAATGTTCATGAAGCGAAGTCCAAAACCGGTCCAGGAGTCATAGGGCAGGAGAAAGGCATATGGAAAAGGAGGAGACGTTCCAAGGTCGACAGGAGCTGAGAATACAGAAAGCACATAATTCACAGCCCCCATAAAACGCAGCATCTACCTCCCTCCATGTAATACGATACTAAACACTCTGTAGCAGGAACTCACAGCAGTCACAGCGAAGGTCAAGAGGTACACGGCAGCAGCTAAACAGAGAAGCAGATATTGAATCCCAAAACCCCCCACCTTTTCCCAATATCAGCTAGAGCTGCCATAGCAGCTCTCCCAAGGAACAAAGTGGATAGATAACCCAATAAACTCACGAGTAATCTGGAAACCAGGATCAAAGATACAGGAAAACAGGAATACAGGATACACGAACCAGAATAGCAATTCCTTGACCACCATGAGGGTCAAGCCAAATACTCACTTCTCTTATAGCACTAACAATCAGAGTCATCAGAGAACCCGCCCTGTTCCAGAGCAGCAGCATTCTCATTCCTTGCAGCTGTTGCACCATGCCCAGACCTCCAAGCTAGCCAAAGCTCTTGATTACTTGAAGTGCCCTCCTCAGCTTCTGAATGAGTAGATGGCCAGTCTTGATCCGTCTGAAACCCCAGAAATGTGCTGTCCCCAGAGTCTGCATTGCATACATCTCTCACTTCCTGCACTACTGCCGAATCTAGGTCCGTATCACTTTCTTCTTTTTTTAAAAAAGTTTTATTCAGTTTCAAAGTAGTTAAAAGGGGGGTACATTCACAACATATAGGGAACAAGGGATGGCAAGGAAGGGAAGGGGGAAGTATACATAAGGGTAAAAGTGAGGCACTGTGGGGGATAGGGGGGACAAATACAAAGCTAGGGGGAACACAACATACCCAAAAAGTTACATCTGCAACATCTTATATTCGTAGAGTCATCCATTAAACATGTACAGTTCTTTGTGCACATCATCCTACGTTTAATGTCTATGTAGTGTGGGTGTTGATTGAAAAGAGATAGGTCACGCGGAGCAGGGTATTCTTTCCCTTACTTCTGGTTTCAAGTGTGTAAGGTAGAAGAGAAGAAACTATAAAGAAAGAAAAAGAGAGATGTTGGAGAAACAGCGGATATTTTTACTACCGATTTGATTCTCTCCTGACTATTGGTCATAAATTATTCTCCTAAATCTAAATCAAATTTACATTCTTTTGCGAAGTAACTCCTGAATAACTCAAACTTGTCTGATATAGTGTCATTATTTAAGGTGTTTTCTTTTAGCCTCTCCGTAAGGTACTCCATCTGGAGTGTGTCTACAATTTTAAGGAGCCATTCCTCTTTAGATGGGCTCTTGGTCGATTTCCAATGTTTTGCCAGAATCGTTTTGGCCGCCGTAATAAGTAAAATAAAATTTTTAGCTTCAATTGCACTCAGACTTGGGTGGGTTATCCCTAAAAGAAAGGCTTCTGGGGTCTTTGGTATTTTTTTCTTTAAAATCCTTTCTATTTCCTTATGTACCATTGACCAGTACCCCCTTGCTTTTTCACAAAGCCACCAAATGTGGAAAAACGTACCCTCTTTCTCTTTGCAGAACCAACAATTTGGTTTTGCATTTTTATAAATTTTCGCTAATTTCATTGGGGACATGTGCCACCTATACACAATCTTTACCCAATGTTCTCTATAACTGTAGCAGTGGGAGATATTCGCGTTTTCCTCCATATCTTGTTCCATGTTTCGGGATTAATCGTAAAGCCCACGTTCCTAGACCACTTTAATTTATAGTCCTCTGTAAACTTTTTGGAATTATCTTGGGTTAGGAGTATTTTATATATTTTACTCACGGTTTTTGGCTTCCTATCTGTTAATATCTCACTTAGTTCATTTTGAACTTGTTCAAATCCTATTTTTTTTATCTTGTTTGAAAATGCTACTTACTTGTGTATAAGGGTACCAGTTTAGTTTGAGGTTCTCGGAGTCTAATTGTTGTTTTGTTTTTAATTCGTATTCTCGCCCGTTCCATTTAAGGAGGTCTTTGTATGTGATCCACGGCTCATCATCTAGTTGTCTCAGTCTAAGCGCTTCAACAGGAGATAGCCCGAATGAAGTGGTTTTTGAAGTTTGCATCCATTTTTATTTTATTATAAAATAAGTATGCATGCATCCCAAACTTAAGGTCAAAGCCTTCCAGGTTGAGGAGCCTGTTGTCTCGCAAAAGGCACCACTCCTTGAGCCATGCTAGGGTATTAGAATCATAATACAGTTTTAGATTCGGGACACCGAGTCCCCCTTTTTCTTTGGCATTCTGGATTATTTTCATTTTTACTCGCGGTTTTTCCTCCCCAAATAAAATTGGACAACGTCCTGTTCCATGTCTTAAATATGTCTAATTTTTGAATTATAGGTAGGTTGGAGAAGAGAAAGTTCAGTTTGGGTAGGATCGTCATTTTAATGCACGCAATTCGTCCTAGAAGGGATAGTTTGATTTTATTCCATTTTGATAATAGGTTGGAAATCTCTTTCCATTTAGGGTCATAGTTATTTTTGTAGAGTTGAGAATTTTTGGCTGTCAACTGTATGCCTAAGTATTTAACTTTGTTTGTTATTTGGAATCCCGAGATTTTTTCAAGTTCTCACTTTTCTTTTTCGTTTAAATTTTTGACTAAAATCTGGGTCTTATCTTTATTTATCTTAAATCCAGCATGGGCACCAAATTGCTCTACTTTTTCTATCCAAGGGCCTATTGAATTTAATGGGTCTTCTAAAATCTGCATCAAATCGTCTGCGAAAGCTTGGATCTTTATGTTGTCCTTTTTAATCTGAAGGCCTTTTATATTATTGTCAGAGCGGATATTACTTAGGAGTATTTCAATTGTTAGAATGAATAGGAGGGGGGACAGGGGACAACCCTGTCTCACCCCCTTATATATTCCTATTTTCTGAGTCTTTTTTGAATTGATTATAATTCTGGCTGATTGTTTTGAATAAATTGCTCCGATAACATTTTCAAATTGGTAACCAAAATCCATCTCCCGCATTAATGTTTTAAAAAAATTCCATCTAACCCTGTCGAACGCCTTTTCAGCGTCGACAAAAACTAAAGCTACCCCCTTATTAATGTTTTTTTCGTAATACTCAATAGAATCTAAAACAATTCTGATGTTTGAATTCAAATGTCGGCCAGGTAGGAAACCGTTTTGATCTTTCTTTACCCATTTGTTCATAAATGTTTTTAGTCTATCTGATATAATAGACATAAAGATCTTATAGTCTACGTTTAATAACGCAATAGGTCTATAATTGGCCGGGTTCAAAGGATCCTTTCCGGGTTTTTCAATAACTGTTATATTTGATTCCAGCCAAGATTCTGGAATTGTTTTCTTATTAAGAATATCATTAAACAGTTTAAATAGAATCTCGCTTAGCTCGTCTCTATGGGCCTTATAATACTCTGCCGTAAAGCCGTCAGGTCCTGGAGATTTCCCAATTTTGGCTTTCTTTATTGCTAATTCTATCTCTTTTTTAGAGATTGTTTTATTCAGGTTTTCTCTCTCTTCCTCCGAAATTTTTTCCAATTTTTGTTTACTAATATATTCCTGTATTCCCTGGTTATCTGATGGATCTTCTTTATAAAGTTCCCTATAGAACTCCTTGAAAGCTAATCTGATGTCATCTTCGCGTGTAATTGTCTTTTGTTTCCAATTCAATTTTGTGATATTACTTTTCCTCCTTTTTTCCTTCAATTGCCATGCCAACAACTTTCCAATTTTGTTTGCTTTTTCAAAGTATTTTTGCCTAGTATATTTAATATTTTTTTCTATTTTCCCCATCTCGTATATCTCCAATTGTTTGTTAAGTAATTCTAACTCTTGTTTGATTTTATTATTATTGGGTTCCTTTTTTTAATTTTTTTTCGCTTTCTTCAATCTTTTGATTCAGTTCGAAATGTTTTTTTTGAGAACTCTTTTTCTTGAATGCCTGCACTTTTAGGTAATACCCTCTCATATATGCCTTTGAGGCATCCCAAATAATATTATTTTTGTTGTTGTCGTGGCAATTAATTTCAAAAAAATCCTTTAGTGCTTTTTTACTGGCTTCTGTTTCTTTCTTATCTTTTAGGAAATTCGCGGGGAATCTCCAATTAAATTCTTTCTTTTGGTTGAAAAGTTCCAATTCAATCTGGGCATGATCAGAAAATAAGCGGGGGGAAATCTTTGCTTTCTTCATATGAATTGCACTTTCCTTAGATATTAAAATATAATCTATACGCGACCAGGACATGTGTCTGTTTGAGTAAAATGAGTAGTCTTTCTCATTTCCATTAAGCCATCTCCAAGCGTCAATTAGATTTAAATCTTCAATCAAATTAAAAAAGCTTTGTGGGAGTTTACTCCTACTCTTTTTCTCATTTATATTATTAGACTTTTTATCCACTTTAGGATCAATAACTCTGTTAAAGTCTCCTAATAAAGTAAAGTTATCATAGTTTCTTTTGTTAATTTTTTTTCTTAATTCCACAAAAAAATTAAATTTAGCCTCATTCGGCGCATATATATTACATATTAGCCAGGTTTTTTGTTCTTTTTCGATGGCTACTCCTATATATCTTCCTTTATCATCTTCGAACATTAATTTAGGATTTAGTACAGGATCAATGTATAAGACTACTCCTCTTCTTTTTTTTCCCGATGCCGACACAAATTCTAGCCCTAAGGCTGCATTTTTTAGATAACCTGTCTCTGATTTTTTAATGTGCGTTTCCTGAAGGGCAATTATATTAGCTTTTTTCTTTTTTAAATTATGAAAAGTTCGCTTTCTTTTACCCCCATTGTTAAGTCCATTAATATTCCAGGAAATGCACCTTAATGACATCTTATTCTACATTAGAGTAAGTCCCTTCGCCTTCTGTGTAGTCTGGGGAGTCTTCTTCTGACCTCTCCTCGATTTCCCCTTCGTCATCAGTCCGGTCGTCAATCCTCTCTTCTTCGTTCTCCTCGGGATTAAAATCTTTGGCTGGTGTATTAAATTGGTACTGCCCTTGATAGATATTATCTTGTGTCTCTTTCAGATGGTCTCCGTGCTGTCTTAGGAAGTCGCTTGCTTTTTCTTCGGTTGTTAGCCACCATTGTTTTCCCCTATATGTTGCCATCAGGCCTTCGGTTTTTTCCCATCTAAATTTAATTCTGTTCTTTTTGAGTATATCCGTTAGAAAATAATATTTTTTCCTGCTCTCGCGTATTTCTTGGGGGAGTTCCTTTAATATCAAGACTTCTTTGCCTTTGTATTGGCCCTGTCTATTCTTCTTCCACCTCAAAAGTTCATCTCTTATCCTTTTGAGGGTGTAAGTGGCAATAACATCTCTTGGCGTTTTGTTACGTTTTGCATAGGCAGAATTTATGCGAAATACCCTGTCCACCTTCCCCTCCAGATAGACCTCAGGAGTGTCTAAGATTTTTGCTGTGATTGCCACTATAATATCTTTCAACTTCTCTCCCTCTTCTTCCTCAATTCCACGGAAGCAAATTTGAAATTCCTTTTGATGAAATTCTAGTTGAGTTTGTTTGGTTTCAATTTTTTGCTGTCTTCGTTTCTAATTGTCTTCTCTTGGTAGAGTCTCCTTTTTGTTTTGTTTTTAAATCGTTTAAGTCTTTTTTGACAACCTCCATCTCTTCCTTCATCTCAATTAATTTTTTGTTTGTGTCGTGTACGTCTTTCTTTATTCCTTTCATTTCACCTTTGATGTCTTTTAAGTCACTTTTGATCTCCTCCTTCATCTTCTTTCTATCATCTTCCCCTTTTTGGAGAAGTTTTCTTATGTCTTGAAGTTCTGTTAGTAGTTCTTTAAAGCCTAGCTCACCCATTCCCATTCCCGAGCCTCTTCTGGGAGGGTCTCCTCTTTTGTCCTTATCTTGACGGATTTTTAAGTTCGCCATGGTGACTCTTAAAATAGATGGAATATCTATTTGCTTCTTGTTTAGAATGCTCTGTATGTGTTCATTAATTGATGAAGCTTAAAGTTTGGAGTAGTATTTTCTTTGTTGAATTTTGATAACAGTCTGTTGCTAACTTGGAATGAGTGCTAGGTCTTGAGTGTCTTATCGGGAATCGCTAGGGGCTGGAGATATAAATTAACCTCTTATGCCTTCTAATGTCCTCTTATGTCCTCTTGTCTCACGGAAGGTTATTCAGTATTTCAGCTTTAGGTTCAGGCTAGAGCTGGAGCTGATGGCTCATCTAGCCTTCCTATCTTCTTTTATTTTTGCCTATATTGCCTTCTTTTAGGTGGTAGTAAATCAGTAAATTAAATTGGGTCGTTTACAATGTGGCTTGGTCACCTCCCACGAGCTCCCTTGTTGACAGTACCTTCCTTTACTTTCCAAAGACCCTCCGTCTCTTTCCACTATCTTCGGCTGGTGCCCACTGATTCAGAATTCAGGTTGTCTAGTGGTTTATAACTCTGTAGTTTTCTTCGACCCGCCTTCGTTTCTATTTCCTGGTTGGCAATCTCTAAGCAGCGTCTTACAAAGCTCTTCTTATTTCGTACTTCTATGGGTCGTCTCCGCTCCTCCTCCCACGTCTCGCAAAGTTACGTCGTCAGTTCTTCCTCCTCCTCTCCCGTCCGTCTCTTAAAGGGGACCATGCTACAGATAACTCAAGCAGGTGCGTCTGTGGGTTCTCTTTCCTTATTTAATTGCCCGGCGTACAGTTTGGTTATTTTGCTATTCTTTTATTTCTTTCTTTAGCTTATTGTGTCCCTTATAGTGAGGACCGGAGGGCGGGAGAGTTATGCCCTTCTTTGTCAAAGGGCTCGCCGGCAGCAGTTCCTTCGGCTCCTTACAACCCTTTCCAGCTTACCCCTTAACGGGGTCTTGGCCGGATGGGTCGGCTCAAGGCTAGGAACCTGGACCTTTCCCCCCTTCTGTCTGGGGGGTGTTGGTGAGGGGTTCCCCCCCCCCTCAACCGCGTCTAACGGCTTCGCTTCAGGTGAACCGCACGGAGCTCACCTAAAACGCGACCTCTCCTGTCTTTGTCCGGAACCGGAAACCCCCGTATCACTTTCTTCTGACTGTAATTCTGCATTCCCTGAAAACCCTTCAAACGTATCAGCCTCAGAAGGATCCCTAAGTAGATGCCGAATCTTTCTCCTCTGTTCTCTATCTTCGTCAAGGCTTGAAGCACTCGCAACTCTCTTGACCCCAGCTGTAGAAGCCTGATCCTCCAGAGCCGCACCCCAAACCAAGCTACTGCTTGATGTTACTGACTCAGCATCTTCCTCAATGCTACTACCTATAGTAACTGGAGGCTCACTCACAACAGAGAGTGCCTTTATTTATTTATTTATTTCCAACCCGCCCTTCTCTACCCCCGAAGGGGCACTCAGGGCGGCTAACAAAAGGCGATAATTCAATGCCGCATACATAAACAGAACAACAACATATCAAAAATACAACAAAGCAGATTAAAAACAGTTACAAATCAAATACCCCCATAATCCCCGTTCCAAATTCATAGACTGTCCAGCCAATCCACGGTCCACCAACACAACCCTACCCTACTCAAATTGTCCGTCCGCTGATCCACATCAACCAAAAGCCCGGTTCCAAAGCCACATCTTAGCTTTGGGACATAAGGGGAGATACGTTTGGACAAGTAAGCTGGGCCAGAACCATAAAGGGCTTTAAAGTTCTAAACCAGCACTTTGAATTCCATATTGAACTCCATATTGCCCTTCGAGATCACTACGGTCTGAGGATGGTAATCTTCTGGAGGCACCTTCGGCCAAGCTGGCACGTTTGACATCTACTCGTCGGAGGGCGTTCTCTGTTATAGCCCCCATGCTATGGAATGCCCTCCCGGCTGAAACCCGGGCAATGAAGGACCTGCTTCCGTTCAGGCGGGCTTGTAAAACCCACCTGTTTAAGCAGGCCTTCGGCGGGTAGGTCAGCACATTCCACTCGTGCCATGGTCTTAATCTTGTACTGCTTATTGTTGCTATTGTTTTTATTGTTTTTAATTGCTTTTATTGCTCTACTGTTCTTGTATTTTATTGTGCCTTTGGCTCTGTAAGCCGCCGCGAGCCTCCGGGAGTCGGCGGCATAGAAACCCGAAAATAAATAAATAAATAAAATTCTGCTCGGAATTGGATAGGTAGCCAATAGAGCTGGCACAACAGAGGAGTAGTGTGCTCTCTGTTTGTTGCTCCAGTTAGTAACCTGGCTGCCAACCGCTGGACTAGCTGAAGTTTCCGAAAAGTCTTCAAAGGCAGCTCCACGTAGAGTGCATTTCAGTAATCTATTTGGGATGTAACAAGACCACTGTGGCCAGATCAGACTTCCCAAGGTACGGGCGCAGTTGGCGCACAAGTTTTAACTGTGCAAAAGCTCTCCAGGCCACCACTGAGACCTGGGGTTCCAGGCTCAGCGATAAGTCCAGGATCATTCCCAGACTGCGAACCTGCGTCTTCAGGGGTGTGTGACCCCATCCAACACAGGCTGTAACCCTATACCCTTTTTGGCCTTTCGACTGACCAGGAGGATCTCTGTCTTGTCTGGATTTGGACATCATCTGCATAAAGATGACATCGCATTCCGAAACTCCAGATGATCTCCCCCAGCGGCTTCATATAGATGTTAAACAATATCGGGGACAATATTGAGCCCTGTGGGACGCCACAAGACAACGGTTGTGGAGTCGAACAGGTGTCACACAACAACACCTTTTGAGAGCATCCCTCGAGAAAGGACCGGAGCCACTGCAGAACAGTACCTCCAAGCCCCATATCTGCAAGGCGTCTCAGAAGGATACTGTGGTCAATGGTATCAAAGGCCACTGAGAGGTCCAGCAGAACCAACAGAGACACACTCTCCTGTCGAGTTCATGGCGTAAATCACCTACCAAGGTGACCAAGGCTGTCTCAGTTCCATGTCCTGGCCTAAAACCAGACTGTGCCGAATCAAGATAATCAGTGCCTACCAGAAACCCCTGGAGTTGCGAGGCCACCACACATTCCATGACTTTGCCCAAATAGGGGAGATTGGAAACTGGTCGATAGTTCACTAATTGAGTGGGGTCCAGTGATGGTTTCTTCAACAGCGGTTTCATAAGATCTTGTTTTAAGCTGGCTGGAATTTTGCCCTCCTGTAAGAAGGCATTAACCACCACCTTCACCCACTTTGCCAACACCCCCCCCCCCCCCGGCTTCCTTTATCAGCCAGGATGGGCAGGGATCTAGGATGCATGTGGTAGGGTCTCAAGGATCTTGTCCAAGGATCTTGTGAATTCATCAAAATCGGACAAACAAGTGCTGAACCACTGCTATTTGAAATGAGTTCATCAAAATCGGACAAACAAGTGCTTGTGTTACATCCTCAGAGACTGCTATTAAAGTGGTATTGCCACGTCATAGGACCTCAAATAGGCACCTAGACGTGGACGGGCTGATCTGCTACTTTTCCGACGCCACATGCTTTCTAGCCTCCTCTTCTTTCACTCATCGCTGCCAGCTCCTCAGTGAAGCAAGGGGCTGGTTTAGCTTGGTAACTCGAGAGGGGGCGTTCCGGAGCAATCGTGTCTATTGCCCTAGTCATCTCACTATCCCAGAGAGAGACCAGAGCATTGACAAAATCACCTACTGAGGAGGCGGGAAAATCCCCAAGAGCCATCAGGAATCCATTAGGATCCATAAGCCTCCTAGGGTGGACCATTTTAATGGGTCCTCCACCCCTGCAGAGGTTAGGAGGCGCAGAGATCAGAATTGGGCACACACACAATCAGGTCATACTGGTATCAGCAAAGGTGCCCATGATGACAAAGAGCTCTGACACAGCTTTTGTGGCTAGTTAGTGGCACTGGCACTATCTGGCCTTTCCCTGCACTGTTGAGTGGAGGAAAAGGTGATGGCATCGGAGTCCTATTGGACAGTGGATCAGGTTGTGTGATGTTGCCTGGTGGAAACATTACTCTGTTGTGCCCCAACTGACAAGAGAAATGACCCCCATTGCTTGCAATGGCTGATGCAGCATGTTTACAATCATAGCAATACTACACCAACCATGAATGTGTGGACATGAATTGCTTACAGCTATGTAGCCCTAGATTATGAATCCAGAACGGTAATACTAAGTTCTAATTGTGTTCTTTTCGGAGAAATCATAATGTCTTTGCGCAAATGCATACACAATCAACCATGTTTTTAGAGAAGGAGTTCTCATGTGAATTTTAAAATTTACATTGCAATCTAGGCAACATAGGGCGGTGCGCTTGGGGGGGGAGGTAGACAATCTTTTTTGTCCCCATCTAAGGAGAAAAGCTTTAACTCTTCCAAAAATGTATCCGAAATGACTGGTTTTTGGTTGATACAGGTGTTCCTGATCATCTGTTATGACCATGATGAGTGTACAAGTTATCTGTGCCCTATTGATGCATGTACTTGTAATGACCGACACCAAAGTGAGAGAAAAAAATGAACATAAAGCATAATCTTAAGCATAACAGAAATTAGAATGATATATTTCAGATAGTGGAATTACATTATCGTAATTCTAAACCTATGTAATATTGGTCTTACATATTCAGATTCTTCAATAAAAACTAAGACTGGGACCCATCATTCTGATGAAACTATGAGGAAAATACCTTTTGTACCAGAATATCATTGATCATCAGGACATTTTATTAACCTTAGGAAACAAATTCCAAATAAAAAACAAAATATGAGGAATGAATAAACAGAAACTTTCTTTAATGCTTTCTTTTCATTACTTGCTCCCTTGTATTCAAATCAGGCCTCAGAAGAATGATGTAGCATTTGGGGATAAATATACAACCTAGTAATCCGGTACTGGAAGCCAAGATGGAGAAGATCTCCACAGCCACCATGTATTTCCCCTTGGTGCTCAAGTATGTTGGAACAAAGGAAATCCATACACTGCAGAAGACCAACATGCTGAAGGTGATAAACTTGGCTTCATTAAAACTATCAGGCAACTTCCTGGCAAAGAAAGCTGCAGTGAAACTGCAAATAGAGAGGGAACCCATAAACCCCAGGAGGCAATAAAACATGGTGATTGACCCTTCATTGCATTCCAGAATGACTTCTTCAGCCATTGAGTTCACATCAAGAGCAGGAAATGGGGGAAAGGTAGACAGCCACACTGTACAAATTATGGCTTGAATGACCAGGCTAGAAATTACAATGGAGGTGGCCATTCTTTTCCCCAACCATTTCCTCAACTTGGATTCAGGTTTGGTGGCTTGGAAAGCGAGAATCACAGTGATAGTTTTTGCCAACACAGAAGAAATGGCCACAGAGAAGATGATGCCGAAAGCTGTCTGACGAAAGAGACAGGTCATCTTGCGTGGCTGTCCAACAGACAGCAGAGCACAAAGGAAGGAGAGCAGGAGGGAGAGGAGGAGGATGTAGGTGAGGGTCCGATTATTGGCTTTGACAATGGGAGTGTCCCGGTGTTTGATGAAGATCCCAAGCACTAGAGCAGTCACACAAAACAGGAAAAGAGCAGAGCTGGCCAAGCTTGTCCCCAGAGCTTCTTCAAAAGTGAGGAAAGTTAGAGATTTGGGGACGCAGAGATCCCTGTTCTTGTTTGGGTAATGATCTTTTGGACACTGAAAGCAGTTATCCACATCTGGGGAAAAGTAAACATTGACATATATGTGGAAACCTCACTTAAATCACTTGATATTGTCAAAACATCATTTTGAAAGACTGTAGTAAAGCTTATGGAGCCAATATTTCCCCATCTCATGTCTGTTGAAAGGAATAATGACTAGAAAGAGACTAGGAGAAATTAATTAAGAATAAAAATATTATATATAGACCACCCAACAATTCAGAACACATTACATCAGGACAAAGGAAATTGAGACAATATAGCAGCAACCTAAATCTAATCTTAAAATCAGCAAGTGGAGCTGTTGCAGCATGAATGTCGCCTTCTCATGGTACAGCGCTCCAGTTAACAACCTGGCTGCCGATCTCTACACTAATTGCAGCTTTCCAAATTATCTTCAAAGGCAGCCCCACGTAGACAGCATTGCAGTAGTTCAAATGGGAAGTAACCAGGGTGTGGACTACCATAACAAGGTATGGGCACAGCTGACACTGGTTTAGGGACCGGACAGCTTCCGTGCAATTGGGTGGAAAGCAGTAATAGAGTTGGTGTCATCGCATAAATATGACTCAGAAGTCCTAAACTCCAAATGTTCTCTCCAGCGGTTTCATGTAAATGTTAAAATCCATGTGTGTGGGTGGATGATCTATGAAGAGAACGAGACAGGGGGAGTGTGTCCCTGCTAGTTCTCCTGGACCTCTCAGTGGCTTTCAATACCCTCAGTCATGGTATCCTTCTGGGCCAGCTCTCTGGGATAGGACTGGGAGGCAGTGTTTGGCAGACTGTGCAGGAAGGGCGGGCCCAATTTCTTTGAGCTGGGGGAAATCCTGTTCAACTCCCTGGCTTTCCTAAAACAACAGTATATTAAAATGAAAAAATACCGAAAAAGAAATTGAAATATACAAAATTGCATTGAGGAGATAGAAAAGGAACTGAAAAAAAATCCAAGAAATAATGGGGAAAAGAGGGAGTTACAACTACACAAGAAAATTTGGAATTCTACGATTCTAAAAAAATGGAGAGAAACTTAGAATATGTGAAACAAAAACAATTTGAATCAGCTAACAAACCTGGAAAACTCCTAGCATGGCAATTAAAGGAAAAGAGAAGAAAAAAATGTAATACACAAAATAAAAATAGATCAAATGATATAAAATAAAGACGAAGAAATTAGGAAAGTGTTCACACAATTCTATATGGAGCTCTATAAGAAAGAGGATATTAATATCAATGAGATATTTTAGTATTTTTTAAAATGGTTTGAAGAAGATAACAGACGATAAAGGGGAGGAACTAAATAAGGAAATGACAACAGAGGAGATTAAAAGAGCTATAAAGAATACAAAAAAGGGGGAAAACACCTGGTCCAGATGGATTTCCAGCAGAGTTCTTCAAAGAATTTCATGAACAAATAATAAAAATACTTTAAAAGCTATTCAATAAAATTCTTCAATTGGGAAAGATTCCAGACACATGGAATGAATCCAATATTACTTTGATTGGAAAAATGGGAAAGCATTTGGAAAATCTGGCAAATTACAGGCCTATGTCATTATTAAATGTACATTATAAAATCTTTTCATTGATCATGGCAGACAGATTGAAGTCCTTTTTAAATAACTGGATTAAGAAAGACAAGAATAGTTTTCTTCCAAAAAGACAACTGGAAACAAACATTAGAACCATAGTCGATATTATAGAATATTATGAAAAGAATAATAATAAAGAATTGGCCTTAATATTTTTAGATGTAGAAAAAGCTTTTAATAAAATTAATTGGGATTATCTAAAAATTGTGTTAAACGAAATTGATATAGGCTTTCAGGTAAGAAATGTAAACCTTTATATGAAGAACAATCAGCGAGAGTAATAATAAACCAAAAAAAGAGTGAAAAGATTGACATCCAAAAAGCGGTAAGACAAGGCTGCCCCCTTTCTCCTTTATTATTCATATTTATGCTGGAAATATTATTAAATAATATAAGGGAAGATGATGAACTGAAGGGATTACAAATTAAAAGAGAAAAAATCAAAGTGAAAGCATTTGCTGATGACGTGGTTTTAATTGTAGAAAATCTGATTGAAACATTAGAAAATTGGCTAGATAAAGTTGAGAAATTTGGGAAGATAGCAGGTTTCAAAATAAATAAGGGTAAAACACAAATTCTGGTAAAGAATATATCTGAGAAGAGAAAAAAGATTTTCCAGGATAAATATGACGTAAAGATTTCTAATTTCTAATCTATCTTCAAAAAACTCACAATTATTTAAAAAAGCTAGACCGGCGGTCGGGTTATTTGAGGAAGGCATTGTGTGCCAAGGTTGGTTCCTATTAGATGTTTATGTGGCTTGCAGTGGTCTCAGAACTTAAAAGGTACTGCAAGTCCCAATGGACCATCCCCTCCAAACAACCAGTTTACTTGATCCATCATTATTGGGAGTTGCAGTGGTATGAAATTACTGAAGGTAGTGCAAGTCCCATCATCTCTGTGTGTCCCGTCCCCCCAAAGTGTAGTAGGATGTAGATTGGGTCATGGGGGCTCTGTGTGCTAAGTTTGGTCTGTATTGGTGAATGGATGAGGGATGCATTGTTTTTCGGAAGTGAGTGAAGGTACTTCAAGTCCCATCATCCGTGGTCCGTCTCACAGTAAACTGCACCAGGCTGTAGAGTGGGTCATGAGGGCTCTGTGTGCCAGATTTGGTGTTGATCAGTCATTGGATTAGGTTTGTAGCAGGATTGGGAAGTGAGGAAGGTACTGCAAGTCCCATCATCCATGTTCTGTCCCCCTCCAAACTTCAGTAGGATGTAGAGTGGGTCACTGGGGCTCTGTGTGCCAAGTGTGGACTTTCTCGGTGTTTGTTGAGGGCCACAGTGGTCTGTGGGAACAGAGGGGTGTAAAGTACTACAAATCCCATCATCCATTGTCAGTCCTCCCCCAAACCTCACCAGGACGTGAAGGCAGTCATGGGGGTTATGTATGGCAAGTTTGGTCTCGATCAGTGATTGGATGAGGGTTGCAGCAGACTTGGGAAGTGAGTAGAGGCACTTCAAGTCCCATCATCCATGGCCCACCCTCCTCCGAACTGCACCAGGACGTAGAGTGGGTCATGGGGGCTGTGTGTGCTGAGTGTGGTCTGTATTGGTCCTTTTGGTGGCCTCAGTGGTCTGTGGGAACCAAAGTCTTGGAAAGTACTACAAATCCCATAATCGTGGGTCATGTCATAGGGGGTTATGTGAACCAAGTTTGGTGCAGGTCCATCACCCGCGCTGGTCGCCCTGGCCTGTGAAAGTGGCTGCCACATATCCGCCCTGGCCTGTGAAAGTATACCGGTGTAAAACAGAAAGGAGTAAAAAAAAATGGAAAAGGCCTGCATGGAATTAGCAGTAAGGTCCAATGAGGCTGGGTGAGGGGCTTTGGGCCAGAATTATTTATATAAGCATTAAAAGGCATTAGAGAAAGGTATTTATTGTTTTCTCTTGTGTCTTTTGAGTGAAGTAGGGCCTTACCTTGTAGAGTGACAGTGCCTGTTCTAAAGATCCTGTCAGAAGCTGCCTTTCTCTGACACTGTGTCGAAGAGGGAAGATGGATGCCTCTTTTGGGCCTA
Source organism: Anolis apletophallus (assembly GCA_030556195.1). Taxonomy (NCBI): domain Eukaryota; kingdom Metazoa; phylum Chordata; class Lepidosauria; order Squamata; family Anolidae; genus Anolis; species Anolis apletophallus. Next base: position 140,275,275 of record JARBWK010000008.1, on the reverse strand, counting down.
TCTGGGAGAAGGGGATTTGTAGGGGCTACAATGTTTTCTGGGAAGTGAATTGGGATGCAAATCCCATCATTCGTCGGCCATCCTGCCCTAAACTCTATTTTGGGGCCTGTAATGTTATGGCCTGCTATTGGTAACTTTAAAAGGGTGCATGGCAGGCAGCCGTTTTCTAAAAGCTGAGGGGGAGGAGAATACAGGAATCCATTTTGTTTTCACAGAGCCAAGTGGAGAGGGAATGTTGATGGTGCATTTTTCCCCTCAGTGGGAAGAAATCCTGTTGTTTGAATGTAGAGGCCTGGATTCTGGGTTGCTGGCTTTTTTTCCCTCAGTGGGAAGAAATCCTGTTGTTTGAATGTAGAGGCCTGGATTCTGGGTTGCTGGCTTTTTTCCCCTCAGTGGGAAGAAATCCTGTTGTTTGAATGTAGAGGCCTGGATTCTGGGTTGCTGGCTTTTTACCCTCAGTGGGAAGAAATCCTGTTGTTTGAATGTAGAGGCCTGGATTCTGGGTTGCTGGCTTTTTTCCCCTCAGTGGGAAGAAATCCTGTTGTTTGAATGTAGAGGCCTGGATTCTGGGTTGCTGGCTTTTTTCCCGTCAGTGGGAGGAAATCCTGTTGTTTGAATGTAGAGGCCTGGATTCTGGGTTGCTGGCTTTTTCCCTCAGTGGGAAGAAATCCTGTTGTTTGAATGTAGAGGCCTGGATTCTGGGATGCTGGCTTTTTTCCCCTCAGTGGGAAGAAATCCTGTTGTTTGAATGTAGAGGCCTGGATCCTGGGATGCTGGCTAATCAGTGGCTATCAATGCCCTCTGTCTGGTGCCTTAGAATTTTGGAGTGGCGAGGCTGTCCAATCAAAGGACTTTATGCAAATAGCTGCCACATATCCGTCCTTCCGCCCCCCGCATACACACATACACACATACACAACATTCCGTTTTATAAAGGTATACAGATACAGATACAGATAACTATATAGAAAAATGGCAGGGGATTACAAAAGATCTAAGGAAATGGATGAAGTTAAATCTATCCTTTTTAGGAAGGATAGCATCAGTTAAAATGACTACCCTACCCAAAATCAATTTTCTATTCATGACTCTCCCAATAATCAGGAATGAAAGACACTTCAAACTCTGGATGAAAGACCTTTCGAAATATATTTGGAATCGGAAAAAACCCAGGGTAAAGATGAAGACTATACAAGACTCTAAGGAGAGAGGGGGACTAGGGTTACCCAACCTAAAATTATATTTTGAAGCCAGTTGCATCACCTGGATAAGGGAATGTATCAGGCTAGAGGATAATTTATTGTTAAACCAAGAGGGACACTAGCTAAAGTTCGGTCTACACGGATATTTATGTTATGATAAATTAAAAATAGAATCAAACTTTAATAATCACTATATAAGAAACTTGCTCTTGAAAACCTGGAAGAAATACCAAAAGAAAACATAGGAAAAAAAACTCCTCTCTGGGTTTCACCAAATGAGGCATTTAGAATAAGACAACTATAGGATAAATACCTGGTGGACGTAAAAGATCTCTTAAACTGGAACGGCCGAAAGTATATCTTAAACGAAAAAGATGTACTAGAATCAGAGGGAGAGAATTTTTTTAAAAAAAAAAACATCTTTATTAAGAGTTTCACAGTATAAAAAAGTAAGTAGGGTTACATACATAGACAGAGGGAGAGAAAATTAACTGGTTTTCTTATTTACAAATAAAAGAGAAATTTAAATCAGTTTAAGTGATTGGATTTGAAGAACAATTGGAAGAAATTATATGGGGAGAAGACTCCAAATTGATAGGTAAATTGTATAAGTTATTGTTAAAGTGGGACACAGAAAACACCCAAAATAGGGAATATATGGAGAAATGGTCCAGAAATATCTGTATCTGTATACCTTTATAAAGCGGAATGTTTGTATGTGTGTATGTGTGTATGTGTGTATGTGTGTGTGTATGCGGAGGGCGGGAGGGCGGAAGCAGCCACTTTCACAGGCCAGGGCCGATATGTGGCAGCCACTTTCACAGGCCAGGGCCGATATGGGGCAGCCACTTTCACAGGCCAGGGCGGATATGGGGCAGCCACTTTCACAGGCCAGGGCGGATATGGGGCAGCCACTTTCACAGGCCAGGGCGGATATGGGGCAGCCACTTTCACAGGCCAGGCCGGAAATGGGGCAGCCACTTTCACAGGCCAGGGCGGATATGGGGCAGCCACTTTCACAGGCCAGGGCGGATATGGGGCAGCCACTTTCACAGGCCAGGGCGGATATGGGGCAGCCACTTTCACAGGCCAGGGCGGATATGGGGCAGCCACTTTCACAGGCCATGCGGGACATGGGGCAGCCACTTTCACAGGCCAGGGCGGATATGGGGCAGCCACTTTCACAGGCCAGGGCGGATATGGGGCAGCCACTTTCACAGGCCAGGGCGGATATGGGGCAGCCACTTTCACAGGCCAGGGCGGATATGGGGCAGCCACTTTCACAGGCCAGGCTGGATATGGGGCAGCCACTTTCACAGGCCAGGGCGGATATGCGGCAGCCACTTTCACAGGCCAGGGTGGATATGGGGCAGCCACTTTCACAGGCCAGGGCGGATATGGGGCAGCCACTTTCACAGGCCAGGGCGGATATGGGGCAGCCACTTTCACAGGCCAGGGCGGATATGGGGCAGCCACTTTCACAGGCCAGGGCGGCTATGGGGCAGCCACTTTCACAGGCCAGGGCGGATATGGGGCAGCCACTTTCACAGGCCAGGGCGGATATGGGGCAGCCACTTTCACAGGCCAGGCCGGATATGGGGCAGCCACTTTCACAGGCCAGGCCGGATATGGGGCAGCCACTTTCACAGGCCAGGCCGGATATGGGGCAGCCACTTTCACAGGCCAGGCCGGATATGGGGCAGCCACTTTCACAGGCCAGGCCGGATATGGGGCAGCCACTTTCACAGGCCAGGCCGGATATGGGGCAGCCACTTTCACAGGCCAGGCCGGATATGGGGCAGCCACTTTCACAGGCCAGGCCGGATATGGGGCAGCCACTTTCACAGGCCAGGGCAGATATGGGGCAGCCACTTTCACAGGCCAGGGCGGATATGGGGCAGCCACTTTCACAGGCCAGGCCGGATATGGGGCAGCCACTTTCACAGGCCAGGCCGGAAATGGGGCAGCCACTTTCACAGGCCAGGCCGGATATGGGGCAGCCACTTTCACAGGCCAGGCCGGATATGGGGCAGCCACTTTCACAGGCCAGGCCGGATATGGGGCAGCCACTTTCACAGGCCAGGCCAGGGCGGATATGGGGCAGCCACTTATGGGGCAGCCACTTTCACAGGCCAGGGCGGATATGGGGCAGCCACTTTCACAGGCCAGGGCGGATATGGGGCAGCCACTTTCACAGGCCAGGGCGGATATGGGGCAGCCACTTTCACAGGCCAGGGCGGATATGGGGCAGCCACTTTCACAGGCCACAGCGACCAGCGCGGGTGATGGACCTGCACCAAACTTGGTACACAGAGCCCCCCTAACCCCCTTTACATCCTGGCGCAGGTCGGGGGACATGACCCACGGATTATGGGATTTGTAGTACTTTCCAACACTTTGGTTCCCACAGACCACTGAGGCCACCAAAAAGGACCAATACAGACCACACTCAGCACACACAGCCCCCATGACCCACTCTACATCCTGGTGCAGTTCGGAGGAGGGTGGACCATGGATGATGGGACTTGAAGTACCTCTACTCACTTCCCAAGTCCGCTGCACCCCTCCTCCAATCACTGATCGAGACTAAACTTGGCACATAACCCCCATGACTGCCTTCACGTCCTGGTGGCAGACCATGGATGATGGGTCTTGCAGTACCTTCCCTCACTTTCCAAGACTGCTACAAACCTAATCCTATGATTGATCAACACCAAACTTGCCATACAGAGCCCTCATGACCCACTCTACATTCTGGTGCAGTTTGGAGGAGGGTGGACCATGGATGATGGGACTTGAAGTACCTCTACTCACTTCCCAAGTCTGCTGCGACCCTCATTCAATTACCGATTGAGACCAAACTTGGCACACACATCCCCATGACTGCCTTCACGTCCTGGTGAGGTTCGGGGGAGGACTGACAATGGATGATGGAATTTGTAGTATTTTCACACCCCTCTGTTCCCACAGACCACTGTGGCCCCCAAAAAACACCGAGAAAGTCCACACTTGGCACACAGAGCCCCAGTGACCCACTCTACATCCTACTGAAGTTTGGAGGGGACAGAACATGGATGATGGGACTAACAGTACCTTCCCTCACTTCCCAATCCTGCTACAAACCTAATTCAATGACTGATCAACACCAAATCTGGCACACAGAGCCCTCATGACCCACTCTACAGCCTGGTGCAGTTTACTGTGAGACGGACCACAGATGATGGGACTTGAAGTACCTTCACTCACTTCCGAAAAACAATGCATCCCTCATCCATTCACCAATACAGACCAAACTTAGCACACAGAGCCCCCATGACCCAATCTACATCCTACTACACTTGGGGAGGGGGGGACAGAGATGATGGGACTTGCACTACCTTCAGTAATTTCATGATACCACTGCAACTCCCAATAATGATGGATCAAGACCAAACTTGGCGCACAGAGCCCCCATGACCCACTCTACATCCTGCTGCGCTTCACAAATAACCCGGGCAGGGCCGGGTCCCCAAGCTAGTCTATATAATAAAAGTCAGTATTTGCGGAGGAATAGGTGCCAGCGTTCTGATTGACTGCCGGCCTCTACATTCTGACAACATGATTGGTTGCCAGTGAGGGAGTATTTGCATAACGCCTCTATTGGCCAGCCAACACGAACATTCCGACCCTCTAAACTGGCAGAGGAGGATAAGGCAAAGGCCTGAGGCAGTCGCCAACATGAACATTCTGACGCTCTAAAGTGGCAGAGGGGGTAAGGAAAAGGCCTGAGGCAGTCAGGCATGGTGGGAGTTTCAGACCAAAACACTTTGCGACCCCAAACAATGAGAGAACAAGACCAAACTTGGCACACAGACCCTCAACACCCACTCTACAGCCTGGCGCAGTTTGAGGGAGGATGGGCCATGGATGGCGGGACTTGCATTCCTTTACTCACTTGCTTAGAGCACTGTGGCCCACACCATAGAAGGATCAGGACCACACTTGGCACACAGATGACCACTGGCCCACTTTACAACCTGGTGCAGTGTAGGGCAGGATGGGCTACAAATGATGGGATTTGCAGTACCTTCACCCGATTCATTTCCCACAGAATATTGAAGCCCCTACAAATCACAGACCAGGCCCAAACTTGGCACACAGAGTACCCATGACCCACTCTACATCCTGCTGCAGTTTTGAGTGGGATGGACCATGGATGATAGGATTTGAAGTACCTTCACTCACTTCCCAAAACTGCTGCAAACCTAATCCAATGACTGATCAAGACCAAACCTGGCACACAGAGCCCTCATGGCCCACTCTACATCCTGGTGCCGTTTGAAGGAGGATGGACCATGGATGATGGGACTTGAAGTACCTTCACTAACTTCCTGAGGCCACTGCAAGCCAAGTAAACATCTCATAAGGACCACCCTTGGCACACAATGCCTTTCTCAAATAACCCGGGCAGGGCCGGGTCCCCAAGCTAGTAGGATATAAAATCAGTAAAGAAACATGGAGGCAAATGTGGAAAAACAATATGAGAGAAATATTAGGCTCTTCATACCAGGAAAAGTGGATAAAAATGATATATAGATGGTATCTTCCGCCAGAACGACTGGCCAAAATGTATAAAAATTTGAACCCAAAGTGTTGGAACTGTGAAGAAAAGAGGGGTAAATTTTTCCATATATGATGGACATGTCCCAAAGCAAAAAGAAATAAAAATTAATACAAATTGAAATAGAAAAAAAATTAAAAATTGAAGTTGAAAGAAAACCAGATCTATTCCTTTTAGGGATAATGGATCTCAAAAAACTTTTACAAAAAATGGACAGAGAAATCTTTATAGTTACCACCACGGCGGCTAAGATACTATACGCGAGATATTGGAAATCGGAAAAGTCACCCACGAAAGAAGAATGGCTTACTAAAACTTTAGATGTAATCTACATGGACTGGCTTACATAAACAATCAAAGCCAGAGAAAAAGGAGTGATAGTGAAGAACATAAGATAGATTTAAAATTTGATTAAGCAGGTTGTATAAATATTGATATAGTTAATGATTAAGAATGTTTAAGAATTATTAGAAACTATCTCTTTCTTCTTCATCATCTCTTTCCTCTTTTCTTATCTAAATGGATCACAGGAATACTAACAACTTAGAACAAGAAGGAAGAAACGCTTCGATAGACACAGAAAATATACTGAAAGTGACCAGGTTGGCAGATGAATAATTTTTAAAGACCTCTCACTTAATATATGACATACTTAGATTATTTCACTAATGTATTTAAAGATTTATGTTTTATTTTAATAATATAACCACATTTACTCATACTATTGAAGTTGGAAATGCCCCCCCAACACAAGAACATAAGAACATAAGAAGAGCCATGCTGAATCGGGCCTCAGCCCATCTAGTCCAGCATTTTGTGTCACACAGTGGCCCACTAGTTGTACACAGGGATCTCTAGCAGAAAGGAGGGCAAACCCTCACCTGCTCCCGACCCCCACAACCAGTACCGGGGAAAATCCTGCCTGCCTCCATCAACACAGAGGTGGCACTTGGATGTCCATTTCAGTAACTACTGATTCCCTTGGTATCCATGAATCTGTCTAATCCTGCCTTGAAGCTGCCCAGACTGACAGCTGTCACAACCTCCTCTGGAAGTGAGTTCCATAACCCAATGACCCTCAGGGTGAAGAAATATTTCCCTTTATTAGTCCTAACTTTCCTACCTTGGAGCTTTAGGGAGTGCCCCCTAGTCCTAGTGTTGTGTGACAGAGAAAATATTTTTTCTTTATTCACCTTTTCTATCCCATGCATGATTTTATACACTTCGATCAAGTCACCTCTTAAACGCCGTCTTTCAAGGCTGAAAAGACCAAGGCGTTGCAACCTGATTTCATAAGGGAACTGCTCCATCCCTTGGATCATTTTTGTTGCCCTTCTTTGTACCTTTTCCAGTTCCGTTATATCCTTCTTGAGGTGCAGTAACCAGAATTGTACACAGGACTCCAGATGTGGCCTCACCATAGATTTGTAGAGAGGCAATACAACATTTGCCGACCTATTTTCGATTCCCTTCCTGATCATGCCAAGCATATAATTTGCTTTTTTCACTGCTGCAGCGCACTGGGTTGACATCTTCATTGAGCTGTCCACCAAAACCCCAAGATCCCTTTCCTGGTTTGTCTCAGAAAGCTTTGATCCCATCAGTTGATAAGTGTATTTGGGGTTCTTTGCCCCGATGTGCATGACTTTACACTTGTTTAGGTTAAAATGCATTTGCCACTTTGTTGCCCATTCACTCAATTTCGAGAGATCTTTCTGGAGCTCTTGACAATCAGTTTCATTTTTAACTACCCTGAACAATTTAGTGTCGTCTGCAAACTTTGCTACCTCAGAATGCACTCCTACATCCAGATCATTAATGAATAAATTAAAAAGTAACGGACCCAAAACTGAACCTTGGGGTACGCCACTTCTCACCTCTTTCCACCCAGAGAAATGTCCATTTATTACCACCCTTTGTTTCCTACAGTTTAGCCAGGTTCCAATCCAGGACAAGACCTGTCCTCTGATTCCATGGCTGAAGAGCTTATTTAGGAGCCTTTGGTGAGGGACTTTGTCAAAAGCCTTTTGAAAGTCAAGGTAAACAATATCGACTGGGTCCCCTTTATCTATGTGTTTATTTACACCCTCAAAGAATTCTATCAAGTTAGTAAGACATGATTTGCCTTTGCAGAAACCATGTTGAGGAGGGGGGGACTTAAGCAAAACAAGGAGGAGGGACTTAACCAAAATAGATAAAATAGAACAAATGTGTGTTAGTTAATGTTTATTTTGGGTTATGTTTTTGTAATGTCATTTTGTTTTTGTTGCACTGTGTATAATACTTTGGAAATTTTTAAAAAAGATGAACAGGTGTTACCTGTTCCCAGCAAAATTAGATAAAATGTATAAGGGAAGAAACAACAAGTGCTGGAAATGTAAATAAAAGGACGAAACTTTATTCCACATCTGGTGGTCTTGTAAAAAAAAGCAAGAGAATTCTGGGGCAAGGCACAAAAAACACTGCCATTTTTTTCAATCAAAGATACAATTGGAACCTGATTTTTAAAAATTGGGAATATCAAATAAACAAATGGAATCGTTAAACTACAAAATAGGAGGGAGGATTAGCACTCCCTAATATTAAAAAAAAATATTATGAAGCGAGCAGACTGAGATTGGTTATAGAAGGAATGATAAAAAGAGGGTGTAGATTGGCTAAGAAAGGATTTGAAAAAGTGGAGGAAGAAATTTGGAATATATTTTTTAAACAGTTTACGAGAAAAGAAATTAGGGAAATTAGAAACCCAGTGTTGAGTAGTATATTAGAAGTATGGAACAAATATAAGAGAATGTTAATAACGGATGGATCAGTAATAACCCCAATTCTAATGGAAAATAAATTTCCATTTAAAAAAAATAATGGATAAAAAGTTGAAGGAAAATATTAGGCAAAATAGGGGATTGGATAAATGTTGGAATGAAGAAGGAAGTGATTATGGAGGAATTTAGAGAAATAAAATTAACATGGTTCCATTGTATACAATTAGAACATTAAAAACTGGGTAAAAAATAATAATAATAGAGGTAAGCTAAACCAATTTGAACAAATAATACAAAATGGAAAGGATGTAGAGGAGCATGAAAACTTGAATGGAATAACAAGTATATAAGATAATAATTGAAATAAAAGAAGAGAAAACAAAAAATGACATCCTCAAGGAGGTCTGGGAAGAAGATTTAGGGATAAAAATAAATGAAACAAAGTGGCAACAATTATGGAGACAAAGACATTTTTAAAAATTATCAATACAGGTTAAAGAAAATTATTACAAGTTAATATGGAAATTGTACCTTATGCCAGTAAGAATAGTAAACATAAATAAAAACTACTCAAAAAATTGCTGGAAAGGATGTCAAGAATCAGGTACATATATACATATGTGGTGGCAATGTAAATATGTAAATAATTTTTTGGGGGAAAGTATTTAGAGAAATAGAAGATATAATGAATATTAAAATAGAAAGAAGTCCTAGTATAGATTTATTAGCATTATATAATAATAATAAACAATTGAAAAAGAAAATAAAGATGCGATAACAATTTTATTAAAAATAGCAAGACTGCTTATAGCAAGGAATTGGAAAAGAAAAATAAATATTTCAATAGAAGTACAAGGAAATATGGAAACTGGCAACAAATGATATGCTGTGGTGTAAAATAAAAATTTAAAGAGGTATATGGAAATAAAGTGATTTTGAGGATGTATGGAGAAAATGTATTGAAAAAGGATTTTAAAAAGAAAGGAAAGGCACCTCCACAAGAGGAACTGAAATTTTGGACAGCTGACATGTAAAAACTGTGGCTTGGGAGGCGGGGAGGGGAGCACAGTGGTGAGGGATAGAGAATATGTATAAGCAGAAAGATTAACACTAGAGGTGAAATGTTAAAGTAAGGTAGGTTGTATTGAATAATATGTATCTGCTGTAAAATAAACAATGTATAACAAATGTATTGAATCATGAAAAAACAATTAAATATAATAAATAAATAAATAAAAAAACTACAATATTGCTCCACATGTTAATAGCAACAAGAATATTATATGCACAGTTTTGGAAGAAAGCGGACCTCCCAACAATAGAATGGATGATGAAAGTCTTTTAAAAAGCAGAAATAGACAAATTCACAATAATGAACAAAGAAAAAAAAATGATCAGGAGCTGGGAACCATTTCTAAACATTGTTTAAAAAAAAGAAGGAAGGAAAAGTTTTTATAGAAGGCTTCGTAATTTAACAGAATTTGTGCAGGGAATTTAGAAAGAGTAAATGTCAGGCCAGAAGAATAGAATAGAAAAACAATGCAATAGGAAGAAAGAATGGAATTAAATATGAATGTCTCCAAGAAAAGGAATTGGAAGTCAATAAATTGGGAGGGGTTGGAGAACAAGAGAGTATAACTAAATATGACTATTGTACTAATATTGGGAAGTATTGTATTGGTTCATGCAGATATACACATATATATAGATTTATTTCACTGTTTTTATGAATATGCTAATTGAAAATTTAAAAAAACCCATATAAATTCCAAAAACTAAAATAATTATACACGTAGAGTGTGAAGGAAAGGTATAGAAAACATATTCCATGTGAAATAAGAAGATGGAAAGGGAAGGAGGGAAGAAAGAAAGAAGGAAAGAAGGACAGACGACTCTTACCCTTCTGGGCAGAAATCTTCCCTTCTGGACAGGGAATACAATCATAGCAGCAAAATGGCTTCCCTTCCTTCTTTCTTTTACTGTAACCTGGATAACAATGGTCATTGCACAAAGAAAGAGGTTGTGCCTATCAACAAATAAAGGGAAATATTTCATGATGATGACCCTCTATTCTCGTTTCCTCTCCAATATAACTCCATGGAATCTGTTTGAGTTCTAAACCTTTGTCTAGTATCTGTAATGGACTAATGAGGGCAAAGAAATTGAGTGCCAGTTCAGACCAGACTGAAGTGCTCGTTGTCAGTTGAAAGGCAAAAAAACAAATCAAATCAAGATACACCCTGTGATGGTTGAGGTTACCTACCTGACTGAGTCTACCTGGAACAAAATATCTGCAATAAAGGTCTTCCACTTAGGGTCCCATCACCTTCACAAATATGCTTGGTGGAAACAGGAGAGAGGACCTTTTCAGTGGAGGAGAAAGAATGCAAGAAGGATTTGCAGCTCATGAAGATCTCTCTCTGGTTTGAATGATGCCTGACAATTTTCCTACCAAGGTGCCATGCTTATGATGTGGGTCTCTGACACTGAGATACAATACATACTTTTTGGGGAGTGTAGAAAATACATGATAGAATTTATTCACACCCTACCTGATTGAACCAACTGGGCCATACAATGGCATCCTCATGAACAGTGAACTCAATGGTTGGTAGAGACTGTGGTTCTATCCTTCCCACTTTCACTCGATTAAAGGTCTCATTGGGGAACGTGACCCAATTGATGATATCAAACCCAGCTACTAATTCCCCATTTTTATTAAAGGAAATCTGTTCACCAACTGTGTTGTTAAATATAACTCTTTTTAGGAAGTTATGAAGCTAAAGTGAGAAGAGAAAATGCAGTTACAAATGATGCTCACGATCCAACTAAACAACATATGATAGTAATGGCTTTCATTTGATATCTACATTTAACGGAACCTAGATGTCCTTATAGAAAATATATGTTTATTAGTGATACTAATGAGATATTTTATATTAAGCTAGGAAATGTCTAGTACACAGAGCAATGTGTACACAACATTAACCAGGAAAGAGATCCCACCTGATCTTGAATGCTCAACAGGATCAGCCCTGGATAGTGCTTGGATAGCATCTGTGCTTAGGTTGGTAACTGTACAGTGGCAGATAGGAAGGCACTCCAAAGGGTCACCACTACTGCAAAGAGAATCATTGGTTGTACTCTTCGCTCTTTGGAAGAACTTTGTAGGTCCCATAGCTTAAGAAAGCTCAGAGCATTTTTGGGAATCCCTCTCACCCAGCATATTCCTTTTTTGAATTATTGCCATCGGGCAGATGCAAATGGTAAAGCGTGACAAACACAGAGACAAACAGACCTACGGACAGCTTCTATCTTAGAGTTGTGGCTATTTTGAAGTCCATGGTTTCGCAATGATATGGCATTGGGGGCTTTGTGGTGGTTGTGGGGCTGTAGAGGGATGGGTGTGTTGTTTTGTGGCATGTGGCAGAGAAGGCATTTGATTTCATTGTGCAATAGTACAATGATGATACATCTATTCTATTCTATTCTAGTGCTTGGATGGGAAAATGCCAGTTAATACCTGGAGCTACAGGCTATATTTCATAGGAAGGAAATGATAAAACCATATCAAAATCTACCTTGCCTAAATAAACCTTATGAAACTCATGGGTTCTCCATTAGTTAACAGGGAATGTGACAGGCACATAAAATCAAATTAGAAACATGGGCCAAGGGGAATAAATATGAAGCAATATTTACAGTGTGCTATTCAGTACTCAGAAATCACTATTGGAAAAGATTGACATAAAGCAGGGCAAGAAAGATGGTCAGTAATATCAAAATTGTGATGGAAAACAGATTGAGGAAAGGTTAAAGGAATCTGCTGTTTTTATCCCGGATACGAAAAAAACTAATAGAAACACAAGAGTTGGAAAAACAGAAAATATCTCATGTCGTTTTTCGTGTGTGTTGTGTCTACTACTTATGAGAAACCTAAGGCAAGCCAGGTTTTCCCGAGAAGTTTTGTTCAGAGGCAATCTGTACCTATTCTCCACTAAGTAGAAATATATACAGAAATACAAAGACAGACAGACAGACGCTGTTATATGTCATCCTGTTCCGCCTGTGAATGTTTCTGATGCTCCTGATGGGAATGATACTCATGTTGGGAATGTTGATGTGCATAATGGGAATGGGGATAATATTCCTGAGGATCGGCCTGGGGATGAGTGTTTGCCTGGGCTGGAGTAAAGTTTAGATGAGAGGCTTGAGCAAGGTCACATTCCTGGGAAAGACCTTTCATTGCTTTTCTCAAAGCAACAGCCTGAAAATAATGCTTAATAATAAAGATTTCTGTGCCAGGTGCAGAAGGAGAGGAGAGTGAAACCTTGGACAGAAAGCAAAGTTTTAGTAAACAGAGGCAGAACTTTCAGAATCTCAGGCACTCTGCCCATTTACAGCAAAAGAAAGGTAAAAAAAAACCCTTTATCTAGTGAGAAAGTGCAAAAAATGCTTTTCTGTCAGTTTCGGCTTTTGCAAAGGGTTCATAATGATTCATGGGAGACTAGGGTCCCAGTCGAGTCCACATTGTTAATTTATGCCGGTTTTGTTTTCAAATGGTCTATATTTCATGTATCAACTGGTTGCCAAGTTTTAATTTTTTTTTCCTGAAAGTTCCTGTTGTTTTGTTTCATGGTTTCAAATTCCTGGCTTCATGGATTTCTATGTACTAATGCACCCGATTTCCTTTGAAAGTTTATGGATTATCTTGGATTTTTGGACTTTTGCTGTTTTACTATTTTGTATTGGTTTGCCTACGTATATTCTACAATAAACTGTTTGCTGGTTTTGCCAAGCTGGGGTGGTGTTTCAAGTCAGAAGTGTTCCTGCTATGGATTATGACGAACACAATATCCACTTGCACTAGAAACTTGATAAAAATAAATAAAATAGAAATAAAAATGAAACGAGCGTGATCATATCATATCCTTTTACTGAAATCTGTATGCATTCATGAAATTTACATGAAGTATAAAACCAAAGTACACTAGCAAAATGTTACAAAATGAATCAAGTATATTCCAGTTTTAATGGAAACAGAAGCAACTATGAAGTCTCAGTAAAAGGAAGACTCAGTCCTAGTGCCTACTAGACAATTAACTCTTTCTTTTCCAGAAAACTTGGAGGCTAAAGTTGCAAATATGGTGAACACTTCTGTAATATTGTGGTCCGAATATTACCTGCCATGGCTGCATTTTTTTAAGATCTCTGATTCCTGTTGTTCTATGTTTGAAACTGGATGACTCCATGTCATGCAAAGCATGTGCGGCAGCATAGACAGCGTTGTACATACTGTAGCTGAGGATGGTCATGCTCATTTCAAAAACAGACATAGGAAGAGTCTCCAACTTGTCCTCCTCTGTGCAGATATTTTCAAGGGACTCGTCTAAATTGGGCCCAGGAAATGAACACATGAATGCATGTTGCCAGAAGTCCCTGATAAAGCCATCTTCTCGATCTGTGTCTGGTTTTCTGTTCTGCAGAAATTCATGGAATCCTGAAACCTTTTTTGGGAGAAGCGAAACAGATAAGGCTCCATTGATGAAGCTCAGGCTCCAGTCTCTTTGAATTGGGTGTGATGCAAAATCTATTTCAGCTGTCATGATCCAGACTTTATTTATTTTTGGTAAATCATAGAAAAATGGAATTTCTATCATTATTCTCAAAGGTAGAATTGAATAAATTTCTCCATGTATGATCACTGCATTGGCAGTACTTGTCCCGAAGAGGTATGATGTCTCAATAAACTTATTTGCCATTGTTTCAAATGCATTGTAGCTGTTAATTAGGGTTGCTGCTTCTATGAAGTCAAAGCAGACACCATTTTGCATTAACACAGGGATTACTTTACGTGCAAATCTGTGTCCTATTTCATTATCTAGATAAAACACTCCAATCCATGTCCATTGGAAATGCAAAATTAAATTGAGAATCCCAGTGTATTGGGAGTTCTCACTTGGGAACATGCGGTGAAAGAACACATCTTCATGTTTGTTATCCATTAGTGGAGCAGAGCCATATGTGATCTTTAGGGTGAGAGATAAGGAGGTAATCATATTAGCAAATTACATCTACAAGTTAAATAATTTTAATGAGTGAATGAAATGACTGTATCTAGGAGTGTATCAGAACAGTTAAAACCAAAACATGGTATTGAAATACTAACACCCCCCCCCCAAATCAAAAGCAAGAAAAAAACAGGAAAAATGTGTTAAAGCAAGGAAATTATTATAGAAAATATTTTAACATTTCTCTAAAAACATTTGGTGTTTGCACCTCTAAGGTTTGAAAGGAATGCTATTGTACCAGTTTGGACTTTGTAATGTTTGGTACTTTATGTAGTGACTTAACATCCCTCAGACTATATCAGTTAAAATGCAATAGATGCATCTTCTGGATCATCTCAAGAGCAGCTCAATATGAAATCCATAACTGTAAACTAACTTGGAAGCATATACTGTGACCAGGCTATACCTGCCTAAAATGGTTATAGCTGGTGAACAAGTCAAAGCAGATTAACAAGAATGAGGAGAACTTGAGCCTCAAATGTCAATCAAAAGCTCAGCAACCATCCTTTCAAAGGGAGTAAATAACTCTAGGACATGAGGAAATTATTCCTTTCAGGAATCTATCACATGCATGTAATTTATGAGCATTGACAGGCTTTCCACCTTGATAGACTTCACTCTGATGTTTGTCATTTTCATAAATTGGTTTGCCTGATATATAGTAGAAGAAATGATAGATATTGGGTGACAGGGGGAACCAGCATCTTAATAAAAGTCATCACACAATGATGTTATCCAAAGGAGGTGGGCCTTTTTGACATGGAATGTTAATGGTTTTAACAATCTTAACAGTGGGGTTAAGAGGAAATTAAAATTTAAAAAGCAGAATGCGGAAAAGCAGCAGGGCCTGATGGATACCCGGCAGAATTTTATAAAGAACATGAAGAGGAGATTATAGATATTCTTGAGAGACTTTTCAATGAAATTCTGGATAAAGGGATAATCCCGGATTCATGGAAAGACTCAAATTTAATTCTAATTGGCAAAACAGGAAAAGACCTTCAAAACCTGGCAAATTATAAACCCATATCATTGTTAAATGTTGATTATAAGATCTTCACGTCCATCTTATCAGAGAGACTTAAATCCTTTTTGAATACTAGGATTCAAAAAGAACAAAATGGTTTTTTTTACCAAATAGACAACTGAAAACAAATATTAGAACCATGATTGATATAATCGAATATTATCGGGAAAAATATAAATAACAAAGTGGCTCTGGATTTTTTTGGACACAGAGAAAGCCTTTGATAAGATAAATTGGAATTATCTAAAATTATTATTAAATGAAATTGATATAGGTTATCAGATGAAAAATGTTATACAAGCAATATATAGTGAACAAATAGCTAGAATTATCATAAATCAAAATAAAACAAAAAAATTAAGATCCAAAAAGGGGTAAGGCAAGGATGTCCGCTGTCCCCTCTCCTCTTCATCTTCATGTTAGAAACCCTGTTAGATGATATCAGAAATGATACTAAGCTGAAGGGTTTAAGAATTAAACAAGAAGTTTTCAAAGTCCAAGCTTTTGCAGATGACTTGGTATTAATCATTGAAAATCCAAACGATCTATTGCCGCTATGGTCGGAGAAAATTGAACAATTTGGCAAAATGGTAGTCTTTAAAATAAACAAAGAAAAAACACAGATGTTGGTGTTAAACATGACTGAGAAGGAAAAACTGGATCTCCAAAAGAAATCTGGTTGGAAAATCACAAAGAAGGTGAAGTACTTGGAGATATATCTCACACAACAACAACAACAACAACAACAAAACTTTATTACGGTCACTGACCAGCACAAAGAGGGCACAAGCGCCCTAAGAGGAGAAGGACAACTCCCCAGTAAACAGTTATTTAAAATTAGATTAGTAATCAGTATAAAAATATATTTTAAAAGACAGGATATTGTTGCCTTACGGATCTCACTACAAAAAAATCGCAGTTATTTAAAAACAACTACGAAACTAAATGGAAAGAAATAGTAAAGGAGCTAGAAAAATGGTCAAAACTAAATCTCTCATTCTTGGGTAGGATCGCTACAGTGAAAATGATGTTGCTCCCAAAAATAAATTTTCTGTTTGCAACACTACCTATCATTAAGAAGGACTTCCAGCTCAACACTTGGATGAAAGACATTTCAAAATTCATATGGGGAGGGAAGAAACCGAGAGTAAAAATGAAAATATTGCAAGAAATTAAGGAAAGAGGTGGGCTGGGAGTACCAAACCTTAAACTATATTATGAGGCGAATTGCTTAGCCTGGATACGGGAGTGGTGTAAACTAGAAAATGACAAACTGTTAAATTTAGAAGGTTTCGAGTTGCGGTTTGGATTTCATGGATAAATGTGCTACAACAAATTAAAAGCTGATGCAAATTTTAAAAACCATTATATAAGAGATGTATTAATCAAAATTTGGTTGAAATACCATAAAAAATTCTATTAAAAATACCATTATGGATATCCCCCAAAGAAGCCTCTAGAATAAGGCAACTGGAAGACAATAAATGGATAACCTACAAAGACATAACATTCTGGAGTGGAAACAAATATGCCCTGAAGTCCAGACAACAACTATTGGACAAAAATATAGAGATAAACTGGTTTCCATATTATCAGATAAGTCAAAAATATAAAGAGGATGAAAAAATGGTTTTAGCGATGACTATAATGAATTAGAAGAAATTTTGTTAGGAAAGGATAAAAATTTGGTTGGAAAATTATATAAACTACTGATATAGACAATGACAAACCTAAAGAATATATGAAGAAATGGGCCAGAAACATAGGATACAAAATAAGACCAGAAACATGGAAGAACATATGGAAAACGAATATAAATTTATCAGTCTGTTAAAAGTTCAAAGAAAACTGGATTAAACTGGTGTATAGGTGGTACCTTGCCCCAGATAAAATAGCAAAAATGTATAGCAACGCTAAAACCAATTGCTGGAATTGGGGCGGGGGGGACTTTTTCCCACCTGTGGTGGCTTTGTAAGAAAGCACGAAGGTTCTGGAAAATGATTATTCACGAACTGAAAAAAATATTCAAAACTACATTTATGAGGAAACCAGATTTATTTCTATTAGGGATAGTGGATCCCAACCTCAATTTTTCGGAAAATAAAAGAAAATAGTTTCTGATATTAATTACAGCTGCCAAATTAACACATGCCAAATACTGGAAATCTGAAAAATCTCCAACTAAGGATTAATGGGTATTAAAGATTATTGATACCATATAAATGGAATGGCTCACAGATGCCTTGAAGGACAATGATGGGGTAGATAGTGGGAGAAAGAAAATGGACTGGTCTAGTGTGCAAGAATATTGCAATATGGAATATAACACAGACTTAAAGTTAAACTGGGGATAGAGGGGGGAATATATCACTTAAGAATAGAGTAAAATGATTAAAATAATGATTATTGAAAATAAATTGAGTAATAAACTAATAGTTGGGTGTATTAAACAATAGTTTTTATTTATATTTCCAGGTAACATAGATCAAATACAAGAAGATAAAATAAGAAAATGAGAGCAAAAGGATAGACTCCTAAAGGCTCAGCTTGATGGTGTTGTACGGTTCACCGACCTACTTTTTTGGGGGCACAGCTTTAAGATTCAGCTTCTTAAGATTGTTACTCATTCTTTACTTGTTACTTGTTTTCAGTGACATCTTCCTGCATTATATTGCAAGATAGATGTCAAATTCTCTTCTTATTTTCTCTGTAACTGTTTCCTATTGCTTTAATTTGTTTTTGTTATGTAACTTTCATGAAACTTAGTAAAGACTATTTTATATTTTTAAAAAAGTGGTGGAACAATGAGGTAATATGTATGATCAGGAAGGGAATCGAAAATAGGTCAGCAAATGTTGTATTACCTCTCTACAAATCGATGGTAAGGCCACATTTGGAGTACTGTGTACAATTCTGGTCTCCGCACCTTAAGAAGGATATAACGGAACTGGAAAAGGTACAGAAAAGGGCAACAAGAATGATCCAAGGGATGGAGCGGCTCCTTATGAAACCAGGTTGCAACGCCTTGGTCTTTTCAGCCTTGAAAGACGGCGTTTAAGAGGTGACTTGATCGAAGTGTATAAAATCATGCATGGGATAGAAAAGGTGAATAAATAAAAACTATTTTCTTTGTCACAAAACACTAGGACTAGAGGGCACTCCCTGAAGCTCCAAGGTAGGAAAATTAGGACTAATAAAGGGAAATATTTCTTCACCCAGAGGGTCATTGGGTTATGGAACTCACTTCCAGAAGAGGTTGTGACAGCTGTCAGCCTGGACAGCTTCAAGGCAGGATTAGACAGATTCATGGATACCAAGTTATGTATCTGATTGTTGTTGTTGCCCAATCATATCAGCTATTGGAAGGACACATTTTTTATGCCTTGCAGCACAATGCTTTTTACATTTCTGGTCTGCAAGTGACCAAAGTTCAGAAAAACAATTCATGTGACCAAAATGGAATATATATATAATTTTATTTGAAACTTCCAATTGTGAGACACGTGCCTTCCATATCAGTGGATCATTGGTTGCAATCTAAATTGTCATATTTTCATATCTAAAATGCATCAGCTCATCTGCCTCATTGGTGTATAATCCACTCGCTATTACAGCATTTTCCAGAATGAATAATTTGAGAGTCAAGTTCTTTTGTTCACACCAGAAAACCCATCTCTGGCAGTAAAGTTATCCAAGCATAGAAAGAAGGGTAAAGACATATGGATATCTCAACTCACATTGAGGCAATATTTTTCCTAGATTGCTTAGGGAAAAGTTAACAAAAAGCAAAATCAGGGTCTTTAGAGATTGAATTCTCCTAGAAATCCTGTTGTTTTAAACTCTTAATTCTGTGAGTGAGCTTACCTGTGAAAACTTGTAGGCGGAAAAGATATCTGCCATGGAGAGACAGACATCAGAAGTAGGTCCCCCAATGACTGCTGCTGGGTTGTCTTGGGTGTCACATTTGTAGTTAGGGACAATTTTGCCCCAGGTAGAAAGAAGTTCCAGCGAAGCAAGATAAGTAAAGTAGGGAAAAAAATTACTGTTGTAAATGTAGAATCCCAATGTGATGTTGGGCAAGATTAGGGAATTTTCATTGATCTCTTTAATGGCAAAAATCAAGGCCAGGATGTGTTGGTGGTTCTGAGTAAACACTCTGAAATAACAGTAACAGCAGACTTAGATTTCAGATTAATACACATTTTCTATCTGCATTGCTCTACAACATATTGAAGAATGTTTGACAACACATACAGAAACATGGGCTTGAGCCTTCTGCAAATATACAGTCCAATGTTGATGCAGCAGGTGTGGATTAGAATTCATGTGTTCTAATTCTTCTTCTTCTTATAATTATCACTCTATCCTGCTTAATCTCTCTAAAAAAAGGAACCCCAAAGCACTAAAACAATGCAATATTACAAATATGGGATTATATTTATTACTAATTTTCTTTTTCAAAGGAAGCAACAAAGTCATGAATAACTATGAAAGACTTTCCCAGGTCATTACTAATTTTATTAATTAGACATTTTTGTGTGCAAACAACACCATTTTCTGTGCAGGAAACTACATTTTGAGTGTCTATACAGAAAATGCTGCACATAATTTTTGGACAAAATAATGACCATATTTCCAAGTTTTACATAGAATAAGTCCCAAACTCAAACACTTTTTAAAACCTTTATGTACATTTTCTAATCTTTGCTCTATCCTTAATTTAAACCAGTTCCAACGTTATAACAACTGTATTTTTAACAGATCCCAACCTCTCTTATGTCTGAAGTATTGCATGAAATAATTGGAGGGGGGGAAATCCAAATACATACATTGGATCTCCTTGAGATTTCTCTGCAGGATCTTGCCTAAAGGTTATCTCTTCCGGAGATATCAAAATCTGAGACAGAATGGCACCAATGTGCAGGTCTCCAGACATGCGATACTTGTGTTGAATACGAAGAGATCGACCCATGTCACATGAACCAGCTGTGCATGCCACCTGAAACAGACTGAACAACAGCCAAATGACAATGAGTTGAATGGATAGCTTGATTTTGCATATAAATATTTCAGTTAGACAACTATTCATTGCTTCCCAAATTGTGATCCAGGTCTCCTGTAGTATTACAGCCTATTTGAAGTTGGTTTGCTGGTTTGAAATCAGTTCGGTACACTGTGAAATATACACAGTCAAAACAATTGAATCATTTTTTTTCCTCCACCGGCACCTACAACTCCAATGACATTAGCAATATGCATATGCACTCCTATGGAGGTACAATGATAGATCAGTCCCACTGACCTTACAATGGTGTCGTCCTGTGTATAAAAGAGCACAGGTTGAACACTGGTATTCCCTGGAGTCTCCAGGAACAAAGAAGGTGTAAGTGCAAATAGGATAAACCTGATCATTAAATGGGAGTGCTCTGGGTCATTGCAAAAATATGTTTATCACAACTCCACAGGTGTCTTCTCAGATCATACCAAATTTAACAGGAGTCATGTGGGTCATAATTATGTCTATAAAAAACCCATGTTCAAGAAGCAAAAAAGTTTCCAAAAACAGAACTTCTAGGCATTACATGGTTGTCCAATATTTACACAAGTTGGAGACTGTGGGGTTGATGTTTCCAAAAGTAAGAAGATTAACTTTGCTGGATTTGATCACAGGCCTAGATAGCCCATTTACTCATGCTGAGTTTAATCCTGGGGGTTATTTACAATGTGAAAAATATGGTTTTAACTGTGATGGCTCAGTTGTACCTGGTAATTTTGGTGGGTGGGATGTGTACCTGTTGCGGCCTAAGCAGAGCTTGGCCTGTTTACATTGGGGGTTTAGGATTACATCTTATATGTGTTTGCAAGGTTATCAGGCCTGCATTTTGTTTCTAGGCCTCTTGGCAGTTTTTAGCTGAGGTTGTTGATTTCCTGGGTGGGAGGGGCTCATCTTCTTCGGTTTTTCCCACCAAAATTTACCTCAGACCTCACTCTATTTCATTTATTTTTATCCCTAAATCTCCTTGAGGATGTGGTTTTTCAGTATTTCGTCATTCATTTCAATTATTATCTTATATATTTTACTAGTTATTCCTTTCAAATTTTCATGCTCCTTTATATCCCTTCTTTTTTGTATTATTTGTTCGCATTGGCTCAGCTTATTTTCTACCCAGTTTTTAAACCATTGTTCTAATTGCATACAATAGAACCATGTCAATTTCATTTCTCTAAATTCTTCCATGATCATCTCCTTCTTCATTTCAACCTTTATCCAATCCCCTATTTTGTCTTAAGTTTTTTTCCCTTAGCTTTTTATCCATTTTTTTATTTTTAAAAAATGGAGATTTCTTTTTCATTATAATTGGGGTTATTATTGGGAGGGCCTTTGCACAATTAAAATTCGTGCGCCAGCTGCAACCGTACCTCATGAAGTCAGATCTGGCCACGGTGGTCCATGCCCTAGTCACCTCCAGATTGGATTACTGTAATGCACTCTATGTGGGGCTGCCCTTGAAGATGGCCCGGAAGTTTCAATTGGTCTAACAGGTTGCAGCCAGATTGCTAACTGGAGCGAATTACAGGGAGCGGTCAACCCCCCCTGTTTAAAGAGCTTCCTTGGCTGCCGTTCATCTTCTGGTCCCAATTCAAGGTGCAGGTTCTTACCTACAAAGCCCTGAACGGTTTGGGACCCGCCTACCTACGTGACCACATCTCTATTTACGAACCCAGGCAATCTCTTTGATCATCTGGAGAGACCCTACTCTCGCTCCCACCAGCCTCGCAGGCACATTTGGTGGGGACGAGGGAGAGGGCCTTCTCCGTAGCGGCACCTCGTCTCTAGAACGCACTCCCCAAGGATATCAGACAAACCCCCACATTGGCAGTTTTTAGGAGGAGCCTGAAAACATGGCTGTTCAAATGTGCCTTCCCCGAATAAAGTAAAGAATGCCCTGCTGTGTTTAAACCCCACAAAGTTCCTCAGTAGCACTTTAATTACAAATGGTCTACTGTCACGATGCAAGGACTCGGCCGGCCCCTTAATCACACACACAGAGACGGTAATCTGCTAACTACTTTATTGAAGAATAAGAAACAGTTGAAAAGGTAATTGTCCAAAATATCAAAGGTAATACAAAAGTAGAAGGTAATGTCCAATGGCAAACTTGGCATGGAGGTTTCCAAAAACTTGGCAGGGCTCCGCACAGCAAAAGCGGATCAGGAAACAAAGCAAAGTTGCAAGATCCAAGATACTCCTTGGCAGGCCACTAGCCCAAACTTAGCTACGTGGACTTGACTCGCTATACGTCTGCATAGGCTAGACGTGGCCGAGGTACTGAGGATCCGTTCCCACGGCTCCGATACTGAATCCCCGTGGCGAGGCCCCCGACGCACTAGGCTTCTCCTCCTCCAATCTGTGCTGCGGGACCTTGGCCTGTCTAGGCTGTGGAACCAACCCCTCCTGCTAGCCTCAATGCTCCGTCTCCTATCAAAGGTTCGACCTTGCCTCCCAGCACCTGGTTCCCTATCTTCGTGAGAGCCGAACTCCCCATCTGCTTCCCAGGCCTCTCCCTCCGTTGTTTCCCACATTCTTTCCTGCGATCCTCGCCCCGGCCGTTCATAATCTTCACTATCACTGCTTTCGAAATCCGTCTGGCCTTCCTGCATCTCGTAAGGATCAGGCCAGCCGACATCCCAGGCCAGGCTTTCTGTGGGGGAAGAAGGCCCAGCTACCTCAAAATCCCCTTCTTCCAGTCCCTCCAAATCCTCCTCAGAATCAGCTGGCTCCAATGCAAGTGGGACCCCGGTGCTGCCCCTGCCCCCAGGCACGAAAGAGAACTGGGGTAGTACACTATCCCCCCCTCAGGGCCCCTCCGAGGCCTCCCTCGAGGCTTGGGCTTATCAGGGTACTTGCGGTGAAACCGAGCAACAATGTCCGGTGCGTGAACATCTCGAGCCAGTGTCCAAGAATGCTCTTCCGGTCCGAAGCCTTTCCAGTCAATCAAGTACTCCAGCTTCCGGTATCTGATGCGAGCATCCAGGATGTCCTGCACCTCGAACTCCTCCTCGCCGTCACGCATCACAGGAGGAGGGGGCTGCTGCGTCACATCAGGCCGCACCCCCTTCGCTGGGCGGAGCAAGGAACGGTGAAACACAGGGTGAATCTTCATGTCCGCTGGGAGTTGTAGTTTGAAAGCCACAGGGCCCACCTTCTCCAACGCCTTGTAGGGACCCAGAAATCTCGCATCCAATTTGCGACTAGGTCGCTGTGTAGGCAAGCGCGGTGAGCTCCTGAAGCCAATCTTCAGCCGCAGGCACTTCGCCCGACGGAGCCACCAGAAGGTAGAACCGAGGATGGTGTCCATAGTTAGCAAAGAAAGGAGTCTCTTTGATGGATTCCTGCGTCGCATTGTTGTAAGCAAACTCTGCCAAAGACAACAAGGACACCCAGTTGTTTTGCTGATAGTTGACATAGCACCGCAGATACTGTTCCAACGTGGCATAAACCCTCTCCGTTTGCCCCTCGGTCGGGGGGAGATGGGCCGTCGACATCCGACATCAATCCCCAGCAACTTCTGGACAGCCCGCCAGAACTGGGAAGTGAATTGGGTGCCGCAGTCCGTCACCAAACTCTGTGGAAGTCCATGCAACCGAAACACATGTTGCACAAACATATCAGCAGTCTCTTTAGCAGTAGGCACCCCCACAAAGGGAATGAAGTGTCCCATCTTGGTGAAACAGTCCACCACGACCAGGATCGTGGTGACCCCTTGGACTTGGGCAGGTCAGTGATGAAATCAGCCGAAATCATCTTCCAAGGAGCGGAAGGAGTCGGGAGCGGCTGGAGCAAACCGGCCAGCTTGCCCCCTGGTTCTTAGCCCGCTGGCACACAGGGCAAGAGCCCACATAGTCCTCCACATCCCTCCGCACTTTAAGCCACCAGAAGTCCCGTAGCACCAACTGTAGGGTCTTGAAGAGCCCAAAGTGTCCTGCGGCCCGGCTATCATGGCAAAGTTTGAGAATGTCCTCCCGCTCAGGCCCAGGGGAAACATAAACAGACTCGCGGTGGTAGAGCACCCTGTTCTTTTCCTGGAAAGGGGATTGCACCCCTTAGTCAGCTGCTCTTGCACCCACGGGTCGCCCGCTGGCGAGCCTGAACGGTCACTCAGAGTTCTCTTGTCCCCGGGGGGCCGGCGGGGCCACCGGGGTTTTTACAGGGACCGCTCTAGCGGCAGCAAAGTTCTCCGCTTTCAGCAGCCGTGTCTCAGAAAGCCCTTCTCCACCTCTGACATACTCCGGCTTCCGGGACAAAGCGTTGGCTTGCTTGGTCTGCTTGGGGGTCACATAGTGGATGCGGAAATTGAATCTCTCAAAGAACAGGGACCATCTCTGTTGCCTCTGGTTCAATTTGCGCTGGGTCTTCAAGTGCTCCAAATTCCGGTGGTCGGTGTGAACTTCCACCAGAAATTTGGCCCCTTCAAACAGATGTCTCCAAACTTCAAAAGCTACTTTAATGGCCAGGAGCTCCTTCTCCCAAATGGTATAGTTCTTTTCCGGCGCCGTCAGCTGCCGGGAGTAGTAGGCACAGGGCAATAAGTCCGTCCCCTGCGGCTGTAGCAGGATCGCTCCCACTGCTACATCCGAAGCATCAGCTTGCACAATGAAAGGGGTGCGGGGGTTAGAATGCTGCAGAAGCGGCTGGGTGGTGAACAGCTGCTTCAACTTCCGGAACCCCACGTCCGCCTCCGATGTCCACCGGAACGGCACCTTTCCTTGCAAACACTGCGTGATGGGATCAGCCCACTTGGCAAAGTCAGGAATGAACTTTCTGTAGTAGTTGGCAAAGCCCAGGAATCTTTGAATGTCTGTGGTGCTGGCAGGGGGCCGTCCAGTCGGCCACAGCTTGAACCTTGGTGTCATCCATGGCTATGCCCGTGGGAGAGATACGGTAGCCCAGGAAATCCACCTCGCGCAGATCAAAGGCGCATTTCTCCAGCTTGGCATAGAGACCGTGGTCTCCCAGTCTCTGGGGCACCTCCTTGACATGGCGATCATGGATCGCCTGATCCGGAGAAAAAATCAGCAGATCGTCCAGATAGACTGCCAGATAACGATCTAGCAGATCTCGGAAAATGTCATTCATGAAATGTTGGAAGCAGGCGGGAGCATTGCACAACCCAAATCCCATTACCAGGTATTCGAAGCTCCCCCACTTGGTCTGGAACGCAGTCTTCCATTCGTCACCCTGGCGAATCCGCACAAGATTATAAGCACCCCTCAGGTCCAGTTTAGTGAACACCTTGGCTCCCGCATCCGCTCCAACAACTCGGGAATCAGGGTAGGGGGTAGCGGTTCGAATCGTGATCTTGTTGAGCTCCCGATAGTCATTACAGAGCAGCAACACCCCAGATTACTTCTTGACTAACAGGATTGGAGCACCGGCTGGGAACTGAGAAGGCCGGATGAACCCCTTCTGCAGGTTCTCATCCAAAAACTCTCGGAGAGCCTGTTGCTCGGTTCCGAGAGAGAGTAGAGTCTCCCCGCGGGATAGGGGCTCCGGGTTCCATTCGATGGCACAATCATAGGGTCGGTGGGAAGGCAAGCGCTCTGCCTCCGTCTCGCTGAAGACATCCCAACACCCGGTGTACTTTTTGGGCAGCGTGGCAACTTGCTCCACCTCTTGAGCCTGGCAGGCCCGGGCCGTCATGCAGTGTCCCTGGCAATGTTCAGAAGTAAATTGCAACTGTCTCTTGGCCCAGGAAATCTGGGGATCGTGGAGCGTGAGCCACACAATACCCAGGATGACTGGGAAATCGGACAACTTAGTCACAAGGAAAGAGATTCTTCTTTGTGAGAGCTTGTCCACATCTTGGTAGGAGCAGTGTATTGAGTCACGGCCCCGGCTTTCAGGGTCCTTCCATCGATAGTCTGTACACCCTTAGGCTCTTGGAGATCACGGAACTGTAATCTGGCAGACTTGGTGTAGTCTGCGTCGATGAAGCTGTTGGTGGCCCCCGAGTCGATCATGGCATGGACCATCATCGGCCCCTTCTCTGGCGATCAGAGAGCGACCATCACCA
This sequence comes from Anolis apletophallus, assembly GCA_030556195.1. Classification (NCBI taxonomy): domain Eukaryota; kingdom Metazoa; phylum Chordata; class Lepidosauria; order Squamata; family Anolidae; genus Anolis; species Anolis apletophallus. The sequence continues at coordinate 140,248,538 of JARBWK010000008.1, read as the reverse complement.
GGAACAATTGTCCAGTCTTGGGTTCTGGGGGGAGGTTAGCGATGGCGGCCGAGTCAGCGAACCCTCTTAAACTCAGCCGACCCCTTCCCCCACCGCCTGGATTGCCTCTTCGGCCTCTGGGGCCCCTCCAAGCGCGGCAGAGACCTGGGGAGTCCTTCCGCGTGGTTTCTGGGGGCATTCTCTAGAAAAATGTCCAGCCCCCCCCCCACAGTACCAACACAAATCCAGCCGCTGACGGCGGGCTTTCTCGGCGGCATCCACCTTTGGCCTCACATGCCCTAGCTGCATCGGCTCCGGTTCATCCATGGGTTGGGGAGCCGGGGCAAACTGCTGGAATGAGAACTGACTAGCCCCCGTCTCCTTCCGGACCGCCGGCCTCTCCCCGGGACCTTTGTCCCATCGCCTCCGGGTCTGCAATCCCGCCTCCACTCGTAAGCTCAAGGTGATTGCCTCCTCCAGGTCTGCGGGCCGGGCGGCCCCTCTCAGGATCTCTTGCTGCATCTCCTGCGACAATCCTTTCATGTACTGGTAACTTAGGGCAGCGGGGTTCCATTCCACTTGGGCCGGCAGCACCCGGAAACGGGAGATGTACTGGGACAACAACATGTCCTTCATCGACAACCGATCCAACTCTCTTTCCGCCAGCTCTGCATTCACGGGCTCCCCCCAAGTCTTCTTGATGGCCTCCAGGAAAAGGGCCAGCGTGGCCACTTGGGGAGATACTGCCTTGATCAACGTGGTCGCCCATGCTGCCGCCATCCCTTCCAGCAGCGTGTAAACAAAGCCCACCTTGGCTCGATCAGTGGTGAACTCCGTGGGCCGTAGCTCCAGGTACATCTCCACTTGTCCGATGAACACGTCGACTTGGGCCGGGTTTCCCCCGAACCGTGACGGAGTAGACACGGAAGGGTGCCGGCCAGCCCTGGCCCGTAGTTCTCCCAGTTCCTGCTGCATCTCCGTAATTTGAGCAGCGGTCAGTTGTGCCATGGCGCCGGCTCGCCGTCCGCGTTTCTTGGGTCATCCCGTGATGTGAAAAGGGGTTCGTGGAGTACCTCGGCCAACTGTCACGATGCAAGGACTCAGCCGGCCCCTTAATCACACACACAGAGACGGTAATCTGCTAACTACTTTATTGAAGAATAAGAAACAGTTGAAAAGGTAATTGTCCAAAATATCAAAGGTAATCCAAAAGTATAAGGTAATGTCCAATGGCAAACTTGGCATGGAGGTTTCCAAAAACTTGGCAGGGCTCCGCACAGCAAAAGCGGATCAGGGAACAAAGCAAAGTTGCAAGATCCAAGATACTCCTTGGCAGGCCACTAGCCCAAACTTAGCTACGTGGACTTAACTCGCTACACGTCTGCATAGGATAGACATGGCCGAGGTACTGAGGATCCATTCCCACGGATCCTATACTTAATCCCCATGGCGAGGCCCCCGACGCTCTAGGCTTCTCCTCCTCCAATCTGTGCTGCGGGACCTCGACCTGTCTAGGCTGTGGAACCAGCCCCTCCTGCTAGCCTCAATGCTCCGTCTCCTATCAAAGGTTCGACCTTGCCTCCCAGCACCTGGTTCCCTATCTTCGTGAGAGCCGAACTCCCCATCTGCTTCCCGGGCCTCTCCCTCCGTTGTTTCCCACATTCTTTCCTGCGATCCTCCCCCCCCCGGCCGTTCATAATCTTCACTATCACTGCTTGCAAAATCCGTCTGGCCTTCCTGCATCTCGTTAGGATCAGGCCAGCCGTCATCCCAGGCCAGGCTTTCTGTGGGGGAAGAAGGCCCAGCTACCTCAAAATCCCCTTCTTCCAGTCCCTCCAAATCCTCCTCAGAATCAGCTGGCTCCAATGCAAGTGGGACCTCCAGTGCTGCCCCCTGCCCCACAGGCACAAAAGAGAACTGGGGTGCTACGTCTACCCATATTGTCCTTGAAGCCTTCCTGCTATCTGCAAACTACCTCTTTCTGTGTATTATAATTATTATAAGTGTATCTTTCTACACCCAGCATTTATTTATTTTTAAAAATTGAACATTTACATTTGGTCCGCCCGAAATGGTTTTAATTTGTTTGCTATTACTTGTGTTTGAGTTTCATTGATTGTATTGTTTTTATAAATGCTTTGTGTTGTTGTTGTGTGAAGTTGGGCTTGGCCTCATGTAAGCCGCCCCAAGACCCCTTGGGGAGATGGGAGCGGTTTATAAATAAAGTTAATAAAATAATAATAATAATAATATTTTTTAAAAAATAATTTTTCATTGAATTTTACACACATAAAAAAACAACAACATAATACATTTTAAAAACAGTAGAAAAAGATAGAAGAGTACAAGAGCAGGGGGTCAGGGGGGAGTAAGAGAGGTGGAAAAGAAGGGAGGGAAGGGGGAAAGATAGAATTTCACTTGGCATGAACCATTCACTATTAACATTCTCCTGTATTTAACATTTCCCTAGTTTCTTTTCTCGTAAATTCTTTAAAATATACTGTATATTCCAGATTTCTTCCTCCACTTTTTCCGAATCCTTTCTTAGCCAATCTAGACACATTTTTATTATTCCTTTTATAACCAATCCCAGTCTGCTTGGTTCATAATATTTTTTTTATATTAGGGGGTGCTAATCCTCCCTCTTTTTGTGATCTGTACCATAACTGTTTCTTCAATCTATTTCTTTTATTACAATTAAAATATTTATTTATCACTTGTTGCCATCTATTTAGCTCTTCTTCTATAATCTGAAGTGGCAGCATTCTAAATATAAAATTTCTATTTGGAAGTATTTTCATTTTTACTAATGCTATCTTTCCAAACCAAGATAAATGTATATTTTCATGCTCTTAATTTTTTGAACTACTTTTCTCAATGCTACTACATTTATCTCTTCCATTTCGTTTAAGTCTTTTGTTATTATTACTCCAAGGTATTTTAATGTATTCTTATGTTTTGTGAGTTTTTTGAGCTGTATGGCCGTGTTCTAGCAGCATTCTCTCCTGACGTTTCACCTGCATCTGTGGCCAGCATCTTCAGAGGTTCTGTTGGTAGTGAAGCAATGCGCATGCCTCTTTCTTTCCTGAATCTAGCTAGGATATCTGGCAGGGTTTTTTTGCTCCACATATGGTAAAAGTCTTGCTTGTACAATCTTGAGTATTATGTTGTGTCGTAAACCGATGCCCACGGCCTTGGGTTTGGCCAGCGGGATCCGGACTCCTACATAGTCATAACATAGATGAGATGGAGAGAGTGACGGGTTCACATGGGAATGCGGGATTATTTACTTTGTGTGTGGGGTATAAAACTTGGGTGTTGGTGATGGGTTGTATTCTTGGCTTTGAATGTTTTGGATCCTGTGAATAAAGAAGTTAAATGAAGGATGGAGTCTGTGTTCATTGCTTCGGGAGTTCCAGTGGCCTTACAATGTTGCTTGCATGAGAAATTAATGAAATGGTCTTGTGGTTACTGCAATCTTTAGTGTCCTCTTTCTTGGGACTGGACTATATATTTATATGGAGAATTAATTACAATATTATCCCTTGTTGCTGGTGTTATCTCATTGCAACTAGGATGTTTTCAAGGAGAGCCCACATCATTGTTTAAAAAACTGGAGATGAGGTGGGGTAATTGTCATCCTTCTTGCTGGTCACATGGGTACCCTTTGTTGTCACTGGCAGAAGCATCCTATCTCAAGAAGCATCCTAGGTCAGGAAGAGGGAGGAGAGAGTGCCTTTATTTATTTCATTTCTAACCCGCCCTTCTCTACCCCCAAAGGGGGACTCAGGGCGGCTAACAAAAGGCAATAATTCAATGCCGCATACAAAAACAGAACAACAACATATCAAAAATACAACAAAGCAGATTAAAAACAGTTACAAATCAAATACCCCCATAATCCCCGTTCCAAATTCATAGGCTGTCCAGCCAATCCACGGTCCGCCAACACAACCCTATCGTACTCAAATTGTCTGTCTGCTGCTCTACATCAACCAAACGCTCGGTTCCAAATCCATGTCTTTAGCTTTTTTCTAAAGGAAAGGAGGGAAGAAGTTGATCTTATTTCACTGGGGAGTGAGATTGACAGGCAAGGGGCCAATACTGAGAAGGTCCTGTCTCTCGTCCCCACGAAACGTGTTTGCGATAAATGTGGGATCGAGAGCAGGGCCTCCCCAGAAGATCGTAAATTTCGAGGTGGGACCTAAGGGGAGATACATTTGGACAAGTAAGCTGGGCCAGAACCATAAAGGGCTTTAAAGGTCTAAACCAGCATTTTGAATTGTGCTCGGAATTGGATAGACAGCCAATGGAGCTGGCACACCAGAGGAGTGGTGTGCTCCCTATATGTCGCTCCAGTTAGTAACCTGGCTGCTGACCGCTGGACTAGCTGACGTTTCTGAACAGTCTTCAAAGGCAGCTCCACGTAGAGTGCGTTGCAGTAATCTATTCGGGATGTAACACGAGCATGGACCACTGTGGCCAGATCAGACTTCCCAAGGTACGGGCGCAGCTGGTGCACAAGTTTTAACTCTGCAAAAGCTCTCCCGGCCACCACTGAGACCTGGGGATCCAGGCTCAGCAATGAGTCCAGGATCACTCCCAGTCTGCGAACGTGCGTCTTCAGGGGGAGTGTGACCCCATCCAACACAGGCTGTAACCCTATACCCTGTTTGGCCTTTCGACTGACCAGGAGGACCTCTGTCTTGTCTGGATTTGGACATCATCTGCATAAAGATGACATCGCATTCCGAAACTCCAGATGATCTCCCCCAGTGGCTTCATGTAGATGTTAAAGAATATCGGGGACAATATTGAGCCCTGTGGGACTCCACAAGACAACGGTTGTGGAGTCGAACAGGTGTCACCCAACAACACCTTTTGAGAGCGTCCCTTGAGAAAGGACCAGAGCCACTGCAGAACAGTACCTCCAAGCCCCATATCTGCAAGGCGTCTCAGAAGGATACCGTGATCAATGGTATCGAAGGCCGCTGAGAGGTCCAGCAGAACCAACAGAGACACACTCTCCTGTCGAGTTCATGGCGTAGATCACCTACCAAGATTTTTCTGTGGCCTTTGTTGCCACATCATAGGACTTCAAAAAGGCACCTAGGTGTGTTTGGGCTGATCTGCTACGTTTCCGACGCCACACGCTTTCTAGCTTTCTCTTCTTTCCTTTCCTCACTGTCAGATCCTCAGTGAACCAAAAGGCTGGTTTAGCTCGGTTACTCAAGAGGGGCATTCCGGAGCAATTGTGTCTATTGCCTTAGTCATCTCACTATCCCAGAGAGAGACCAGAGCATTGACAGAATCACCTACCGAGGAGGCGGGAAAAATCCCCAAGAGCCGTCAGGAATCCATTAGGATCCATAAGCCTCCTAGGGCGAACCATTTTAATGGGTCCTCCATCCCTGCAGAGGTTAGGAGGTGCAGAGATCAGAATTGGGCACCCACACAATCAGGTCATACTGGTATCAGCAAAGATGCCCATGATGAGAAAGAGCTCTGACACAGCTTTTTGTGGCTAGTTAGTGGCACTGGCACTATCTGGCCTTTCCCTGCACTGTTGAGTGGAGGAAAAAGGTGATGGCATCGGAGTCCTATTGGACAGTGGATCAGGTTGTGTGATGTTGCCTGGTGGAAACATTACTCTGTTGTGCTCCAACTGACAAGAGAAATTACCCCCATTGCTTGCAATGGCTGATGCAGCACGTTTACAATCATAGCAATACTACACCAACCATGAATGTGTGGACATTGCGAATATGAATTGCTTACAGCTATGTAGCCCTAGATTATGAATCCAGAACGGTAATACTGAGTTCTAATTGTGTTCTTTTCGGAAAAATCATGTCTTTGCACATATGCATACACAATCAACCGTGTTTTTAGAGAAGTTCTCATGTGAATTTTTAAATTTACATTGCAATCTAGGCAACATAGGGTGGGGTGCAAGACGGGTGCGGGACGGGGAGAGAAGAAGACAATCTTCTTTGTCCCCATCTAAGGAGAAAAGCTTTAACTCTACCAAAATATATCCGAAATACTGGTTTTTGGATGATACAGATGTTCCTGATCATCTGTTATGACCATGATGAGTGTACAATCTTCAACATAAGACAAGACTGGGACCAATCCTTCTGATGAAACTATAAGGAATATATGTAACTTCTATATCAGAATATCATCGATCATCAGGACATTTTATTAACTTTCGGAACCAAATGCCAAATAAAAGACAAAAGATAATAAATGAATAAACAGGAGCTTTCTTTAATGCTTTCTTTTCATTACTTGCTCCCTTGTATTCAAATCAGGCCTCAGAAGAATGATATAGCATTTGGGGAAAAATATACAACCTAGTAATCCGGCACTGGAAGCTAAGATTGAGAAGATCTCCACAGCCACCATGTATTTCCCCTTGGTGCTCAAGTATGTTGGAACAAAGGAAATCCATACACTGCAGAAGACCAACATGCTGAAGGTGATAAACTTGGCTTCATTAAAACTGTCAGGCAACTTCCTGGCAAAGAAAGCTGCAGTGAAACTGCAAATGGAGAGGGAACCCATAAACCCCAGGAGGCAATAAAACATGGTGATTGACCCTTCATTGCATTCCAGAATGACTTCTTCAGCCATTGAGTTCACATCAAGATCAGGAAATGGGGGAAAGGTAGACAGCCACACTGTACAAATTATGGCTTGAATGAGAAAACTAGAAATTACAATGGAAGTGGCCGTTCTTTTCCCCAACCATTTCCTCAACTTGGATTCAGGTTTGGTGGCTTGGAAAGCAAGTATCACAGTGATAGTTTTTGCCAACACAGAAGAAACAGCCACAGAGAAGATGATGCCAAAAGCTGTCTGACGAAAGAGACAGGTCATCTTGCGTGGCTGTCCAACAAACAGCAGAGCACAAAGGAAGGAGAGCAGGAGGGAGAGGAGGAGGGTGTAGGTGAGGGTCCGATTATTGGCTTTGACAATGGGAGTGTCCTGGTATTTGATGAAGATCCCAAGCACCAGAGTTGTCACACAAAACAGGAAAAGAGCAGAGCTGGCCAAACTTGTCCCCAGAGCTTCTTCAAAAGTGAGGAAAGTTACAGATTTGAGGATGCAGAGATCCCTGTTCTTGTTTGGGTAATGATCTTTCGGACATGGAAAGCAGTTATCCACATCTGGGGAAAAGTAAACATTGACATACAGTATATGTGGTAACCTCACTTAAATCAATTGACATAGTCAAAACATCACTTTGAAAGACGGTAGTAAAGTTTATGGAGTCAATATTTCCCCATCTCATGTCTGTTGGAAGGAATTCTGACTAGAAAGAGACTAGGAGAAATTAATTAAGAATAAAAATTATTTATGGACCACCGTATCTCCCCAAAGGGACTCAGGGAGGTTTCCAACATGTACGGCAAAAAGTTAATTCCAAAAAGGGAAAACAATTCAGAACACATTACATCAGGTCAAAGAAAATTGAGACAAAATAGCAGTAACTTAAATTATCATCAGGACAAAAATTCAAATGACCAAACATAAAAAATAATGCAAATTTGACTAAATGAAAGCAGGCCAAACTAAATCTACATGGTATTAACAATCAGTGGGCTAGGTTAGTTCAGTTTAACATGCCTAGATGAGAGCATAAGTCGGTCATATTAATCTTCCTCCTCTCCATACACCACAGTACATAGGTGGGTTTTCAGCAGTTTTTTAAAAGCAAGGAGAGAGGGAGCAGGGAGTGATCATGAAGAAGGCCCCGTCTCTCATTCCCACCAACCATGCTTGAGATTGGGGTCGGACAGCGGGGCTCCCAGTTAAGGCTTAAGCCAGTTTGTATATGGATATGTAGTTCTGCAATTAGTCTGGGCCTGAACTGTTTAGGGCTTTATAGGTTATGACCAGCATTTTGAATTTAGCCCGGAAGCAGATCAGCAGCAAGTGGAGCTGTCACAGCATGAATCTTCAAAGGCAGCCCAGAACTATCTTCAAAGGCAGACAGACATTGCAGTAGTCCAAATGGGCAGTAACCAGGGCGTGGACTAACATAGCCATATCTGGCATCTCAAGGCATGGGCGCAGCTGACACTGGTTTACCGCTGACACCTGGGGTTCCAGGGTCAGCGGTAAAAGCATCCAGACTGCGGACCTGTGTCTTGAAGGGGAGTGTGACTCCATCCAACACAAGCTGTAATAGAGTTGGTGTCACTGACCATACAAGTCTGACTCAGTGTAAGTCCTAAGTCCATCACTGATGACAGGCAATGATCTCATTCCAGCAATAATAGGGTTTTAATGAATTTTAAAAGTTAACCTCCTGGATGTTCTCTCCAGCGGTTTCATGTAAATGTTAAAATACGTGGAAGGGGGGAATTGAATTCTGAGGGAGCCTGCAGGCCAAAGGCCAGGTAGTTGAACAGGATTTCCCAAGCTCCAACATCTGTGTTCACCCTTCCTGCAAGGCCTGCAAAATACTGCCTCCCAGTCCCATCCCAGAGAGCTGGCCCAGAAGGATACCATGACTGATGGTATTGAAAGCTGCTGAGAGGTCCAGGAGAACTAGCAGGGACACACTCCCCCTGTCACATTCTCTTCATAGATCATCCACCAAAACAATCAGTGCTGTCTCTGCCCCATAGCTGTGCTTGAAACCAGATTGAGATGGATCCAGATAATCAGTATCATCCAAGAATGTCGGAACTGATCTGGGTGACTTCACCTGCATTCTTCACAATGAGCTGCCGATTGGCCAGGGATCTCTGGTAGAGCAGGATTTAAAAGTCCTGTGACCACTTGGCCAGTTCTGTGCAGATGCAATGTTGGGAGCAATGAACTATTTTTCTGCTGCCTTCATTGCTGCGGAATAGGCTTTTAAATGAGTTCTAGACCATGTGCTACACTTTTGACGGCAATTCTGGTCTAGTCTCCATTTCAGTTTTTTAAATAGATGGTATACCAGAGAACTGATTTGGCTTTGCGTTTTGAAAGGAGTTGTTCAGGAGTTATTGTGTCAACTGCCCCGTCAAGAGCTTTGACAGTATCACCAACTGAAGAGGCAAGAAAATTCTCAAGAGCTATCAGGAATCCATCTAGATCCATAAGCCTACAGGGGCCTACCTTCCTAATCGGCCCTCCTCCTGCAGAAGCTTAGAGCCCCAGTGATTCTAAACCTGACCAGGTAGTGATTGATCCGTGACAAAGGAACTGTGGCCAGGTCCTCCACATCACCATCATTCTGCCCCAAACAGAAGACCATGTCTAGAGTGTGTCCAGCACTATAGGTAAGTCCAGAAACCATTTAGGACAGACCTATGTTTGTCATGGCAGCCATGAAGTCCTGAGCCACTATCCTGACTTCTCAGCCCTACTCCTCAGATCTTGCTTGTTGCTGCACAGTGAAACTCAAGGCAGTAATGAATCTCACCCATTGCTTCCAGCCAGGGTGAGGTACTTTTTGTTCAAATTAAGCCTTTTCTACTTTTAATCATCCAACCCATAAATTCCTATAGACCCCAACTCTAAGTTCTTTCTGGGCTGGGCTGGGTTAGAGTGAGACAATAGCTCCACATTGAGCTACTTCCACAAGGACTGTTGTAATGTGGTGTTCTCTGAGAAGAGGGTAGGTATTGTCCATCCCTCCACATTATTCCCATTGAAAACTAAAATAACGCACAGTGACACAGATATAGGCAACTGAAAGAAAGATTTACACTAGACAGTAAAAATATGGGATTTGAAAGAGACCAACCAGAATCCAAAAAGGAATTATATATACTGATGAACAACATTTTAGAAAAATATATTGAGGACTATAAAAATACCATTAAGGAATTTTTCGAAATTAATTGTAAGGACAAGTTAATCTGGGATACATGCAAGGCATATTTAAGAGGATACTTCTTAAAGCAACAGTCAATTAAAAAGAAAAATACTCAAAAAGAAATCCAAATTATTCAAAATTGCATTGAGGAGATAGAAAAGGAACTGAAAAAAGATCCAGGAAATAATTGGGGGGGGGGGAGTTACAACTACAGAAGAAAAAAATGGAATTCTACGATCTACATTGGCTAAGAAAGGATTCGGAAAAAGTGGAGGAAGAAATTTGGAATATTTTTTTTTAACAGTTTACGAGAAAAGAAATTAGGGAAATTAGAAACCCAATGTTGAGTAATATATTAGAAGTATGGAACAAATATAGGAGAATGTTAATAATGGATGGATCAGTAATAACCCCAATTATAATGAAAAATAAATTTCCATTTTAAAAAAATGGATAAAAAGTTGAAGGAAAATATTAGACAAAATAGGGGATTGGATAAATGTTTGAATGAAGAAGGAAGTGATTATGGAGGAATTTAGAGAAATAAAATTGACATGGTTCCATTGTATACAATTAGAACAATGGTAAAAAATTGGGTAAAAAATAATTAAAAACGGAGGTAAGCTAAACCAATTCGAACAAATAATACAAAATGGAAGGGATGTAGAGGAGCATGGAAACTTGAAAGGAATAACTAGTAAAGTATATATGATAATAATTGAAATAAAAGAAGAGAAAACAAAAAATGACATCCTCAAGAAGGTCTGGGAAGAAGATTTAGGGATAAAAATAAATGAAACAAAGTGGCAACAATTATGGAGAGAAAGACATTAAAAAAATATCAATACAGGTTAAAGAAAATTATTACACGTTAATGTGGAAATGGTACCTTATGCCAGTAAGAATAGCAAACATAAATAAAAACTACTCAAAAAATTGCTGGAGAGGATGTCAAGAATCAGGTACATATATACATATGTGGTGGCAATGTAAATATGTAAATAATTTTGGGGGGAAAGTATTTAGAGAAATAGAAGATATAATGAATATTAAAATAGAAAGAAGTCCTAGTATAGCTTTATTATCATTATATAATAATAATAAACAATTGAAAAAAGGGGATAAAGATGCGATAACAAATTTATTAACAATAGCAAGACTGCTTATAGCAAGGAATTGGAAAAGAGAAATAAATATTTCAATAGAAAAATGGTACACGGGAGTATGGAAACTGGCAATAAATGATAAGCTGACGTGTAAAATAAAAATTAAATGAGGTATATGGAAACATAGTGATTTTGAGGATGTATGGAGAAGATTTATTGAAAAAGGATTTTAAAAAGAAAGGAAAGGCACCTCCACAAGAGGAACTGAAATTTTGGACAGCTGACATGTAAAAACTGTGGCTTGGGAGGCGGGGAGGGAGCACAGTGGTGAGGGATAGAGAATATGTATAAGCAGAAAGATTAACACTAGAGGTGAAATGTTAAAGTAAGGTAGATTGTATTGAATAATATGTATCTGCTGTAAAATAAACAATGTATAACAAATGTATTGAATCATGATAAAACAATAAAAATATAGTAAATAAAATAATCCTACAAAATATTGCCCCACATGATAATAGCAGCAAGATTATTATATGCACAGTTTTGGAAGAAAGCGGACCTCCCAACAATAGAATGGATGATGAAAGTCTTTAACATAGTAGAAATAGACAAATTCACAATAATGGACAAAGAAAAAAACACACAAAAATGATCAGGGGCATTGTTTAAAAAAAAGAAGGAAGGAAAAGTTTTTATAGAAGGCTTTGTTAATTTAACCTATCAGAATTTGTGCAGGGAATTTAGAAAGAGTAAATGTCAGGCAAGAAGAATAGAATATAAAAACAATGTAATAGGAAGAAAGAATGGAATTAAATATGAATGTCTCCAATAAAAGGAATGGGAAGTCAATAAATTGGGAGGGGTTGGAGGACAGGAGAGTATAACTAAATATGATTATTGTACTAATATTGGGAAGTAGTGTATTGGTTCATGCAGATACACATACTGTATATATAGATATATTTCAGGTTTTTTTTAATGAATATGCTAATTGAAAATAAAAACCCCATAATAATTCCAAAAACTAAAATAATTATACACGTAGAGTGTGAAGGAAAGGTATAGAAAACATATTCCATGTGAAATAAGAAGATGGAAAGGGAAGGAGGGAAGAAAGAAAGAAGGAAAGAAGGACGGACGACTCTTACCCTTTTGGGCAGAAATCTTCCCTTCTGGACACGGAATACAATCATAGCAGCAAAATGGCTTCCCTTCCTTCTTTCTTTTACTGTAACCTGGATAACAATGGTCATTGCACAAAGAAAGAGGTTGTGCCTATCAACAAATAAAGAGAAATATTTCATGATGATGACCCTCTATTCTCGTTTTCTCTCCAATATAATTTCATGGAATCTGTTTGAGTTCTAAACCTTTGTCTAGTATCTGTAATGGACTAATGAGGGCAAAGAAACTGAGTGTCAGTTCAGACCAGACTGAAGTGCTTGTTTTCAGTCTAAAAGCAAAAAAACCAAAACAAAACAAGATACACCCTGTGATGGTTGAGGTTACCTACCTGGACCAAAATATCTGCAACAAAAGTCTTCCACTTGGGGTCCCATCACCTTCACAAATATGCTTGGTGGAAACAGGAGAGAGGACCTTTTCAGTGGAGGAGAAAGAATGCAAGAAGGATTTGCAGCTCATGAAGATCTCTCTCTGGTTTGAATGATGCCTGATAATTTTCCTACCAAGATGCCATGCTTATGATATGGGTCTCTGACACTGAGATACAATACATACTTTTTGGGGAGTGTAGAAAATACATGATAGAATTTATTCACACCCTACCTGATTGAACCAGCTGGGCCATACAATGGCATCCTCATGAACAGTGAACTCAATGGTTGGTAGAGACTGTGGTTCTATCCTTCCCACTTTCACTCGATTAAAGGTCTCATTGGGGAATGTGACCCAATTAATGATATCAAACCCAGCTACTAATTCCCCATTTTTATTAAAGGAAATCTGTTCACCAACTGTGTTGTTAAATATAACTCTTTTTAGGAAGTGATGAAGCTAAAGTGAGAAGAGAAAATGCCATTACAAATGATGCTCACGATTCAACTAAACAACATATGATAGTAATAGCTTTCATTTGATATCTACATTTAACGGAACCAAGGTGTCCTTATAGAAAGTATGTTTATTAGTGATACTAATGAGCTATTTTATATAAAGCTAGGAAATGTCTTGTACACAGAGCAATGTGCACATAACATTAACCAGGAAAGATATCCCACCTGATCTTGAATGCTCAACAGGATCAGCCCTGGATGGTGCTTGGATAGCATCTGAACTTAGTTTGGTAACTGCACAGTGGCAGATAGGAAGGCACTCCAAAGGGTCGCCACTACTGCACAGAGAATCATTGGTTGTCCTCTCCTCTCTTTGGAAGAACTTTATAGGTCCCATAGCCTTAAGAACACTTTGGGAATCCCTCTCACCCAGCATATTCCTTTTTGGAATTATTGCCATCTGGCAGATGCAAATGGTAAAGCGTGACAAACACAGGGACAAACAGACCTACGGACAGCTTCTATCTTAGAGTTGTGGCTATTTTGAAGTCCATGGTTTTGCAATTATGTGGCATTGGGGGCTTTGTGGTGGTTGTGGGGGTGTGGAGGGGTGGGTGTGTTGTTTTGTGGTGTGTGGTGGAGAAGGCATTTGATTTCATTGTGCAATAGTATAATGACGATACAGCTATTCTATTCTAGTGCTTGGATGGAAAAATGCCAGTTAATACCTGGAGCTGCAGGCTATATTTCATAGGAAGGAAATGATAAAACCATATCAAAATCTACCTTGCCTAAATAAACCTTATGAAACTCATGGGTTCTCCATTAGTTAATAGGGAATGTGACAGGAACATAAAATCAAATTAGAAACATGGGTCAAGGGGAATAAATATGAAGCAATATTTACAGTGTGCTATTCAGTACTCAGAAGTCACTATTGGAAAAGATTGACATAAAGCAGGGCAAGAAAGATGGTCAGTAATATCAAAATTGCGATGGAAAACAGATTGAGGAAAGGTTGAAGGAATCTGCTGTTTTTATCCTGGATAAGAAAAAACTAATAGAAACTAGGCTTGGTTTTTGTGGTTTAAAAATTATTTGAAATTGGATTAAATTCGTATTAAAAGCTAATTTTGTTGTTTATCGAACCTCTCCTGCCAACCCGGAAGTAGAATTTGTTTACCGAACTTGGAGGGCCCCAAGTGTTCAACGTGTGAGTCAATACAGAGGCCAGCACAGCTGTGAACTAATCTGATTTGATGTGTGCTAATCTTGGACTCCTTAGCGAGCTTTCCCTCCGACCAAGCAGCAGGGCCGCACAGCACTGTGATATGCCTGTAAGTCACTCTGAAAAGCAATTTTGGAGAATGTTGATATTCCTGTTACAAGAACCTCATACTGTATAAGTTGGTGGTACCATATGGTATAAATCTTTAGCTCCAGTGAATTGCACTCCAGAAGTGAAGGGAAATGTTTCCCCCTTAATTTGCCTGTGCTTTTAACAGTGTCAATCCTGTTTCCCTGCTTTGGACAATTTAGAACTAATTACGAATTTCGTTATTAATTACATATCAATTAAGAATTTTTTGGAATTTTTTTGTAAGTCTTTCTATTACTAATAAAAAAAATTCCCCCTCCCATTTAGTTTTAGAACCATGATTTTGTTTGATCAACCAAGCCTAATAGAAACACAAGAGTTGGAAAAACAGAAAATATCTCATGTCTTTTTTGCTGTGTGTTGTGTCTACTACTTATGAGAAACATAAAAAGCAGGGCAAGAAAGATGAGGAAAGGTTGAAGGAATTGGCTGTTTTTATCCTGGATAAGAAAAAACAAATAGAAACACAAGTATTGGAAAAATATAGAAAATATCACATGTCTTTTTGCTGTGTGTTGTGTCTACTACTTATGAGAAACCTAATGCAAGGCAGGTTTTCCCCGAGAAGTTTTGTTCAGAGGCAGTTTGTACCTATTCTCCACTAAGTAGAAATATATACAGAAATACAAAGACAGACAGACGCTGTTATATGTCAGCGACTGCAGCCAGGAAATCAGAAGACGCTTACTTCTTGGGAGGAGAGCCATGACCAATTTCAATAAATTGGTTAAGAACAGAGACATTGCACTGGCAACAAAATTAAACCAATTGGTATTCTCAGTAACTTTTGAATGCGAGAGCTGGACCATAAGGAAGGCAGAGGGAAGGAAAACAGACACTTTTGAACTGTGGTGTTGGAGGAAAATTCCGAGAGTGCCTTGGACCACAAGAAGATCAAACCTGTCCATCCTCCAGGAAATTAAGCCCAGCTTCTCACTGGAGGGAAGGATATCAGAGGCAAAGGTGAACAAAATTGGCCATATAATGAGAAGACAGGAAAGCTTGGAGAAGATAACGATGCTGGGGAAAATAAAGTAAAAAAGGAAGAGGGGCCAACCAATGGCAGGATGGGTGGATGGTATCCTTGAAGTGACTGGCTGGACCTTGAAGGAGGTGGGGGTGGCCACAGGCGAGAGGGAGCTCTGGCGTGGGCTGGTCCATGAGGGCATGAAGAGTTGGAAGTGACTGGACGAATAAACAACAACAAAACATGGTGAAACAATGAGGTAATATGTATCTGCTTGTTGCTGTTGCCCAATCATATCAGCTACTGGAAGGACACATTTTTATGTATATATATGTACTTGAAACTTCCAAATGTGAGACAGGTGCCTTCCATATCAGTGGACCATTGATTTCAATCTAAATTGTTGTATTTTCATATTTAAAATGCATCAGATCATCTGCCTCATTGATGTATAATCCACTAGCTATTACAGCACTTTCCAGAATGAATATTTTGACAATCAACTTATTCTGTTCACACCAGAAAACCCATCTCTGGCAGTAAAGTTATCCAAGCATAGAAAGAACAGTAGAGTGAAAGACATGTGGATATCTCAACTCACATTGAGGCAATATTTTTCCTAGATTGCTTAGGGAAAAGTTAACAAAAAGCAAATCCAGGGTCTGTAGAGATTGAATTTTCCTAGAAATCCTGTTGTTTTAAACTCTTAATTCTGTGAGTGAGCTTACCTGTGAAAACTTGTAGGCGCACAAGATATCTGCCATGGCGAGACAGACATCAGAAGTAGATCCCCCAATGACTGCTGCTGGGTTGCTTTGGGTGTCACATTTGTAGTTAGGGACTAATTTGCCCCAGGTAGAAAGGAGTTCCAGTGAAGCAAGATAAGTAAAGTCGGCAAGAAATTGACTGTTGTAAATGTAGAACCCCAATGTGATGTTGGGTAAGATTAGGGAATTTTCATTGATCTCTTTAATGGCAAAAATCAAGGCCAGGATGTGTTGGTAGTTGTGAGTAAACACTCTGAAATAACAGTAACAGCAGACTTAGATTTTAGATTAATACACATTTTCTATCTGCATTGCACTATAACATATTGAAGAATGTCTGAGGACACATACAGAAACATGGGCTTGAGCCTTCTGCCAATATACAGTCCAATATTGATGCAGCAGGTGTGGATTAGAATTCATATGTTCTAATTATTCTTATAGAATCAGAATTGGTTGGTCCATTACCAGCTTTTGAAGGGGAACCGTTAGTTCCATCCCCCACTGTGAAGAGTCTCTGTGTTATCCTGGATTCCAAAATGACAATGGAAGCCCAGATTGCCTCCACTAGTAAAAGGGCCTTCTTTCATCTACGCCAAGTGAGGCAGTTGGCTCCTTATTTACCAACATAGGTGCTGGCTATGGTAATCCATGCCATGGTTACGTCGAGGCTGGATTACTGCAATGCTTTGTATGTGGGCTTACCTCGAGCAGAAATTCGCAAGATCCTAATTGTGCAAAATGCAGCTGTTAGACCCTTCACAAAAACATTAATGAGGTGCCATATAACACTGTCCCTGCAGGGCTTGCTTTGGCTCCCGATTAAACACAGAGTCCTCTATAAGACCCTGATCCTGGCATTCAAGGCCTTTCGAGGTCAGGGTCCTTCATATCTAAGAGACCGTTTAATGGCACTCCACCACCAGAGACTGCCACGGTCAGCTCATGAGAATCTTGTCCCTGGCCCTAGAGAGGTCCGTTTGGAGTCCACAAGACAGAGATCCTTCTCCATTGTAGCCCCAATCTTGTGGAACTCCCTACTGCCAGACCAAAGAGCCACTCCTGATCTACATACATTTTTAGGGCCACTTAAGACATGGTTTTTCAGAAGAGCCTATGACTGTTAGTAACAAGTGGTGACTGTGTAACCTGTTTATTTTAATTGTGTAAGTCGCCCAGAGCACCTTGGTGGAGGGCAACTCATAAGAAATAAAGTTAGTTAGTTAGTTAGTTAGTTAGTTATTCTTCTTATAATTATCACTCTGTCCTGCTTAATCTCTCTAAAAACAGACCCCAAAGCACTAAAAGCAATGCAATATTACAAATATGGGATTATATTTATTACTAATTTTCTTTTTCAAAGGAAGCAACAAAGTCATGAATAACTATGAAAGACTTTCCCAGGTCATTACTCATTTTATTAATTAGGCATTTTTGTGCAAACAACCACCTTTTCTGTGCAGGAAACTACATTTTGAGTGTCTGTAAAGAAAGTACTGCAAATATGCTTTTTGTACAAATCAATGAGCATATTTGCAAGTTTTACATAGAATAAGTCCCAAACAGCAAACACTTTTAAAAAACATTTTTGTACATTTTCTAATCTTTTTCTATCCTTAATTTCAACCAGTTCCAACATTATAACAACTGGATTTTTAACAGAACCCAACTTTTCTTATGTCTGAAGTACTGGATGAAATAATTGGAGGGGGGGAAATCCAAATTCTTACATTGTTTCTCCTTGAGATTTCTCAGCAGGATCTTGTCTAAAGGTTATCTCTTCCGAAGGTATAAAAATCTGAGACAGAATGGCACCAATGTGCAGGTCTCCAGACATGCGATACTTGTGATGAATACCAAGAGATTGACCCATGTCACATGAACCAGCTGTGCATGCCACCTGGAACAGACTGAAAACCAGCCAAATGAAAATGAGTTGAATGGATAGCTTGATTTTGCATAGAAAGATTCCACTTGGACAACTATTCATTGCTTCCCAAATTGTGATCCAGGTCTCCTGTAGTATTACAGCCTATTTGAAGTTGGTTTGCTGGTCTGAAATCAGTTCGGTACACTGTGAAATATACACAGTCAAAGCAATTGAATCATTTTTTCGTCCACTGGCACCTACAACTCCAATGACATTAACAATATGCATATGCACTCCTATGCAGGTTCAATTTTAGATCAGTCCCACTGACATTACAATGGTGTTGTCCAGTGTATAAAAGAGCACAGACCGAACCTTTTCTTCACTGGTATTCCCTGGAGTCTCCAGGATCATAGAAGGTGTAAGTGCAAGTAGGATAAACCTGATCATTAAACAGAAGTGCTCTGGGGCATTGCAAAAATATGTTTATCACAACTCCACAGGTGTCTTCTCAGATCATACCAAATTTAACAGGAGTCATATGGGTCATAAATATGTCTATTAAAAATAACCCAATTTTCAAGTAGCAGAAAAGTTTCCAAGAACAGAACTTTTCTTCTAGGCATTAATTGGTTGTCCAATATTTACACAAGTTGGAGACTGTGGGGTTGATGTTTTCAAAAGTAAGATTAGCACCCATACCTTGGGAAGTCTGACTTGGCCACGGTGGTCCACGCTCTGGTTACTTACTTTACTTACTTACTTTATTTATATTCCGCTCTTCTCACCCCGAAGGTGACTCAGAGCAGATTACAGGTACACATACTTTAGCAGACAATTCCTACTATTTCACAAACACACATATAAACGAACAGAGGCAAACTCTGGCCACCAGGGGGAGCTGACGCACTCCTCAACTCTCAGCGTTTCAAGCGTCCCTTGATGTTCTTTCCGCATTCCTCAGCGTTTCTGGAGTTCTTTAATGGCCTCATAATTCAGTCAAAATTTGCCTCCCCACTTAATGTGGTACCTTTATCACCTACTTGACAGCAGGTCGACAGCAGGCTACACTTAACGGTCGAGCACACAGGCCTCGAACTCATGACCTACTGGCCAAAGAGATCTTATGTAGCTGACAGCCAGCTGCGCCACATTCCCATATAGATTACTGCAACGCTCTCTATGTGGCATTGCCTTTGAAGACTGTTCGGAAGCTGCAACTAGTCCAACGGACAGCAGCCAGGTTGATAACAGGAGCGGCATTCAGAGAGCGTACAACTCCCCTGTTGTGCCAGCTCCACTGGATGCCAGTTTGCTACCGGGCACAATTCAAACTGCTGGCTTTAGCCTTTAAAGCCCAAAACGGTTCTGGCCCAGCTTACCTGTCCGAACGCATCTCTCCCTATGAACCATCGAGATATTTAAGATCATCCAAAGAGGCCCTGCTCTCAGTCCCGTCTACTTCGCAGGCACGATTGGAGGGGACGAGAGGCAGGGACTTTTCAGTGGTGGCTCCTCGGCTTTGGAACGCCCTCCCTAGTGACATCAGATCAGCCCTCTCCCTCCTCACATTTTGCAAGGAAGTCAAGACCTGGCTGTTTGAGCAGGCATTTGCTGATGAAATATAACGGTTTAATTAGACCTATGGAATGATGACGATATGACGGAAAGTGATTTCAACGTGACGCTGAGACTGCATTTGTATGTTTTAATGGTTAATTGTTATGTTATATGGTTATTATTTGGTTTGGTTTTGCTTCTGTTTTTGATTGAAGGGCAGAGACTGCCTTATATAAACCGCCCCAAGTCGCCTTTGGGCTGAGAGGGGTGGTACAGAAATATGATAAATAAATAAATAACTTTGCTGGATTTGATCACAGGCCTAGATAGTCCATTTATTCATGCTGAGTTTAATCCTGGGGGTTATTTACAATGTGAAAAAATATGGTTTTAACTGTGATGCCTCAGTTGTACCCGGTAATTTTGGTGGGTGGGATGTATACCTGTTGCGGCCTAAGCAGAGCTTGGCCTGTTTACATTGGGGGGGGGGGTGGCGTATGATTTTACATCTTATATGTGCTTGTAAGGTTATCAGGCCTGCATTTTGTTTCTAGGCCTCTTGGCAGTTTTTAGCTGAGGTTGTTGATTTCCTGGGTGGGAGGGGCTCATCTTCTTTGGTTTTGCCTGCCAAAATTTACCTCAGACCCTTTCCATCCAATCAGCGCCTTAGATTTTCCCGCCAATTTTTCTCTTCAGGTTTTCTCCAATTTGAAAGGTTATAAAAGGGGGGAACCTCTCTGATTTTACTTCAGTGACTACCAGGGACTTGTGACGGAGTTTGCGGGGCTGTCAGCTCTGCCCTGTCACCTTCTTTTAATAAACAATTGCTGCCTTCAACCAGCCTTGGACTCAGCATAGGAAGGACTCGGCCTTCATCTTATAGGGGTCCAGTGGCTGCGGGTCTGCTTACCACTCGTGGTGGCTGACCAGAGTGAGAGAGGGAAGGAGAGGCGTTCACCATCCATCCTTCACAGACTGGAGAAGAGGATTATGTAAAACTGCTTTGGATTCTTCAAGTCCATGAACTTTGTAATTGATTTGGAGCCAGACACTTACAGCACATTGTCTTGTTAAACATAAACCCAGCTACCGTTCTTCAAGAAGCTTTGTTCTGTGAAGTCTTTGGGCCGTCTCCCTGATTTGGAGATGACAAGCAATCCACATCCCTGGGCAGCTAGGATTTTTAGAAGCTTTGTTCTGTGAAGTCTTTATATTCTCCCTCAGATGACTTCTCATCCCTGGGCACAGGATTTTACTCATATATATTCTGCCCTTCTCACCCCACAGGATACTCAGGGCGGATCACAACGCACATATACAGGCAAACATTCAATGCCATAGACATACAACATATATTGTAGCAGATTACCATACCCCCACAAGGCAGGCTGCTCGTGCAGACGCAGTAGAAGGAGAAAACAGACAACAGGATTTCTCAGAAAGCTCAGTTTACTTTGTTCCACAGCTGTGAGTCCGTCCCTGCACAACATGATGCTTCAAGGGGGCGGCCACTCCCCCCTTGTGAGGCACATATTTATACAAGCATCAGGGTTCAACTTATGGTTGCCCAAAATCTTATTATTGGTTAAAAGTTATGTCGCAGCTAAAATTGCAGCCTATCATAATGTAACACGGACTGTCCACGCTTCATTCTTGGAGATACAGTGTTTCTTATCTCTCGCATTCCTGCACAGGCTCAGTTTGACTCCCTTAGTATAGCTCCTTCTCTGTTCTGCTGTCTCTGGGCAGATTATTGCTAACTCTGCTTTCTTCTCTATGCCTATGCCTGGGTAGCATTTCTCCGGACGTTCCTTCTGCAACTCAATGAGTCTCCTTCAATATAGACAGACAACGAGCTACACAATCGGTCGAGAGCTCACCCCGACCCGGGCAGGCCTTGAACTCATGAGCTTCTGGTCAGAGATCTTATGCAGCTGACTCCCAGGCAGTTGCACCACATAATTTGCGTAGTCACTCCCTTTAAGCCCAGGTGTGACATCAAATTAAAAGGAGAATCGGGATACGGCCCACTCGTATAAGCATTGAAGGCGCCATGCACCAAGCATGAGGTCAATAGTGGTGGTGGTGGTGGTGATGATACCATTATAACAATGTGTGAAAAGAATAACAATATAGCATTGGGGCTTCAAAGCTACCTTTTGGGGGACGTGTGAAACATTAGTTTAAGCAAGGGTCCAAGTCAGGGTGGGGACATGGCAGTCATCACTAAATAATTAAGGAAAGGGCATTTATCTGGGACTGTTAAGCCCACAATCAGGTTAAGATTAATCATTTTATTTATTTATCGTGTCAGGAGCAAACCAAACAGTTGTACTGCATTTTTGAAAAGAGACAAAGTTTTAAAACATGGCAATTATATTATATGTCCTTTGACCAGTAGCTGGTCACTTTATCAGTTCTGTCTTTGGGACCTCTTCCTCAGAGGAAAGAAATCCGCATCCCCTGGGCATAGGATTTTTACAGCAATTTGAGTAGTCACTCCCCTTAAGCCCAGGTGTGACACCAAAGTACCAGTTTTGCTAGATGGTGGAGTAAAGGGGCTAAGCAAACACTTGCGCATGCCTCCCTTGAAAGACAGCTCATTGGGATGTCTCCCAGAACGCAGAGAATACATGGACTGCACAACAAGGATGTGAAAGATCCTCTATGCCACGTTGCCCAAATCAAACATTGCTTTGCAGGTCACATGATGTGCAGAACAGATGGACGCTGGAGCAATGCCACAGCAACATGGTACCCATGGGGCTGCCTTTGAAGACTGTTCAGAAACTTCTATTACTCCGAGAAACAGCAGCCAGGTTGATCACTGAAGCAAAGTACAGGAGGCATACAGCCCCCTGTTACACCAGCTCCACGTGCTGCCAGTATGCTACTGAACACAATTCAAGGTGCTGGCTTTAGCCTATAAAGCCCTAAATTGTTCTGGCCCAGCTTACCTGTCCGAGCGTATCTTCCCTTATGTCCCACCTTGAAATTTACGCTCTTCTGGGGAGGCTCTGATCTCGATCCCACCTTCATCGCAAATATGTTTGGCGGTGATGAGGGACAAGACCTTCTTGGTAGTGGCCTCTCACCCGTGGAACTTGCTGCCCAGTGAAATAAGATCAACTTCTTTCCTTTAGAAAAAACTAAAGACGTGGCTTTGGGACTGGGCCTTTGGTTGATGTGGAACAGCAGACGGACAATTGAGTAATGACAATGTTGTGGAGGCGGACTGTGGATTGGCTTGGACAGCATATGAATGTGGAACAAGGATTATGTAGTTGTTCTGATATTTAATTGATTTTAATCTGTTGTTGTATTTGATGTGTTGTAGTTTTGTATACGGCATCAAATTCTTGCCTTTTGTCAGCCGCCCTGAGTCCCCCTTCAGGAGTAGAGAAGGGCGGGTTATAAATGAAATAAAAATAATAAATGTATCTCCTCCTATGAACCACCTAGGAGTCCAGGGAGGCTCTGCTCTCAGTCCTGCCACTTTTGCAGGCACATCTGGTGAGAACGAGAGACAGGACCTTCTCCGTGGTGTCCGCTCAGCTGTGGAACTCCCTCCACAGTGATATTAGAGCAGCTTCCTGCCTTCTGGCCTTCAGAAGGAAAGTGTAAACCAGGCTCAGGGGTCAAGCCTTTGGAGATTAACTACAGTGTAATAATAACTATGAAATATGTGCAATGATGGTTGGAACGGCCCTAGATTATGATTGTGAATGGCATGATTTTATTAGTGATTATAATGTTTACCTCTCCATTGGCGCCCCCTTGTCATGGGGGAGAGGCTTGTGTACCCTAATGAAGTTGTGAGCTATGCTGGTGGTTGCATTATAGTCACCGGTAGGGCCTCCCATGCCAGACAGGTCACAACCGAAGGGTCTGACAAAGAGCGTCAATGGGCAGGATGGGCTCTCTAGCCTTTTGGCAACCATCCTAGGAGAAGGAAAACTGATTTCAAACCCGGGCAGATGGTGCTCGTCTAACCTGTAAGGTCAACCATCTAAGAGAAGGTAACTCTAATCAAACCTACGACCTGAGGACCTTGCTGCCACCATCCAAGCTTGCTAGGCCCCGGCAGACAAATATTTGGTTTAAAAGGTGAGGCCAGTTCTGTGCACGCTGCACTCCACCAGACAAATCCATTGCATAGGTGTGAAGGACACATTGTACTTTAGTCATCAATTCACTTGAAGAAAGTGTGGAATGAGTCTTTGCTGAATCTTCGTTTGCAAAGAAAAGCCAAGATAATGTTTAGATGTTTTAATGTGTTTTTAAACTCTAATTTTAAATTTATTGTAAATGTATTTAATTGTCCATTGTATAAAGCAGTCTTTCTCAACCAGTGTGCCGTGGCACACTAGTGTGCTGTGACGGACCTACTGCTGTGCCGCAAGAAAAGCTCTCTGCCCCCCTTCCTCCCCCCCTCCTGCCGAACTCCTGCTGCTTGGGGGAGGAGGAGGAAGGGCCGGGCAGTGGCGAAGAAGAAGAGGCCGGTGCGCCGCCTCCTTCGGCCATTTCCCTAGCCAGCCTCCAATCCGCCATGACTCCCACCATGACTCTCGCCCCTCGCTCGCTGAAGCCGCGTGGAGGAGGAGCCCCGCCCACTGAAGCCCGTCCACCACTCATGCTCCTCCTCTGTAGGAGAGCTGAAGCTGGGGGAGGGGGCAGGGCATGGCGCGGCCTGGCTCTGCCCCCTCCCCCGGCTTCGGCACTCCCAGCAGCTGCTCCAGCCTTGAGGGGACAGTGCCAAGCCAGCATTGTGCTGGCTCTGGCACCGCTGGCTTGGCACTGCCGCCTCAAGGCTGGAGCAGCTGCTGGGAGAGGTGAAGCCGGAGGTAGGGGGTGGGGCATGGCACAGCCTGGCTCCGCCCCCTCCCCAGCTTTGGCACTCCCAGCAGCTGCTCCCAGCAGGCCACCAAACCCCAGCCGTTCTTTACTGTGTTAGAGTGTCATTTTGTGTCATTTTGGTTGGTGGTGTGCCCCTGGATTTTTTTAATGTTAAAAGTGTGCCGCGGCTCAAAAAAGGTTGGGAAACACTGGTATAAAGGCATCAAATTGTTGCCATATGTAAAGCCTTTCTCTACCTTGAGTCCCCTTCAAGGTAGAGAAAGATGGGATATAAGTAGAGGAAATAAATAAGTTTATATTATCTAACACAATAAGAGAAAGACTGATGCCATTTTGAACCTTTTGTAAAATACAATTTCCATTAAATTCATTTTATTCTATTCTCATTATAATCAAAGCTATGCTGAAGAAGGAATCCTTCCTAATGTTCCTCTGAGAAAGAAACTCAGAAATAGCCCACTACAGACACTCGGAAATCAGTCATTAAATACAGGACAGTAGGAAAAACTTTATTTCAACCATTCTTTTTGTTAGGCACTAATAACAATAGTTGGGTTGCCAAATATAGCATACAATGGTGGCTTGAATAAGAGAGTAGAAAAGAAATAGGGAAATTATCAGTCATTTCCCCACCATTTTTTCATTTGGGATTCCCACCATTTTCAGCAAGTCTCAAGTGGTTGCAAGCCATGAAAATAGCAAAATGCAGAGGAAGGAGAGCAGTAGGAAGATGAGAAGGGTGTAGGAGAGCTTCTGATTATTCACTTTCACAATGGGTGTGTTCTGGTACTTCACAAAGATTGCTAACACCAAAGTGCTAATGAAAGAGAGGACAACAGCAGAAGTCGCCAAACCTATCACTAAAGGTTCAACATAAGAGAAGACTGGGACCCATCCTTCTGATGAAACTATAAGGAATACACACACACACGCACACACACACACGCACACACACATCTATATGTCCTGGTTGATCCATGGTTCTAAATGCTTCAGAAGTACTTACAAAACAAAACTTCTGGTAGTGAACATTTCAGAACTCTAAAAAAACTTCCTAATTGGTTCTGTCTTTAAAATCACCAATAATGAAATAATAATGAAATTTTGATAGAGTTCTGAAATGTTCACCACCAGAACGTTTGTGCTGTACCCGGCACGCATTGCTGTGCCCTATTTAGGAGATGCGAGAAAGTCTGAGTATGTAAGGGTTGGAATTGTTGTTAGTGAATTGGGTGTTTTATGTTTGTGCCTCAGCTCTTTGCCTGCAGTCCTTCGGGTTTGACTTGTACCATGGCCAGGGCGGATCAGCTTGGGGAGGGCTTGTCCTGTCAGGGGATCTCTATCTTCACAGGTGCGTCCAGTGTCTGTTGGGGGACTGTTAAAAATCCTTTCCGTATCCTTTTTAGCCACCTTTCTCAAGATCTTCATGTCTAGCTTACTTTATGCTCCTCTCTTTTTCAAGATGTCCTGCTCTGTGTCTTTTGCACCCATTGGTCAATGTCCGATGAGGCTTTCCTCATGGACAGGCCATCTGAGGGAGCTCTTCCAGCGCTGGGCATCAGAAGGTACTTGGTGATGAGCGCCATCCCTTGGAGCCAGCATATAGAGGGGCTGGAGCACACTCCTTGGCAAACCCCATTGTTGCTGGATGGTCCTCTTATTAATGGGGAATTCCAAGCCACTGGAGATCTTTTGGGAAAGGAAGAAGAGCTCCCCTTGAATGGTGTTGATCTCCATCATGGTCTTCTGATTTGAAAGTGTTGGAGGAGGCTGTGGCACTCACCTGACAGTTTGTTATGGGTCGGAATGTTCATGTTGGCTGGCCAGTACAGCAGTTATGCAAATCCGCCCTTATTGGCAGCCAATCATGTTGTCAGAATGTAGAGGCTGGGGGAGTCTTTGGCAGCCCTGGAGGATCCTGGGAAATGTAGTTTTATTTTTACTTGTTGTTTTGGGGGCCTTTTAGGTTTTGGGGGGGGAAGTTTCTTTGCTACAAACGTACTTTGCTTGAGGCCTATTTCTGTTGGCAAGTTTTGTGTTTCTGCGTTGTAAGGTTTCTCTGTTTGAGGTAGTCTTCACATGACTACTGTTCCTTTATATATATATATATATATATATATATATATATATATATATATAGAGAGAGAGAGAGAGAGAGAGAGAGAGAGAGAGAGAGTTGACAGTTGAAAAGCAAAAAAACAAAACAAAACAAATCAAGATACACTCTGTGATGGTTGAGGTTACACTGGGATACATAGATAGTAGATACACAACTTGTGTGGCTTCAGCCTTGAATATCGCAGGGCAAGAATGATCGTCACTAATATCAAAATTGCCCAGGGTTCTGCAGTGTCTAGGTGTGATTTGTCACTCCTAAAGGCTATGGGGCCAACTCCACCCATTGCTGAGGAAGCTCGATCCATCCACAGTTACACTTGCCTTGATGACACCTCATTGGGATGGCTCTACAACACTCAATGAGGAGATGACTTTAAAGAGTGTTCAGAAATTTCAGTTGGGACAAAGAGTAACTCCCCTAAGTCTGTGAGCTCCACAATTCAAAGTGTTGGTTGTGTTGCGGAAAGGTCTACACATACATCTAGATTATTGGACAAACCATACCTACCTGACTGAGTCTGCCTGGATCAAAATATCTGCGAACAAAAGTCTTCCACTTGGGGTCCCATCACCTTCACAAATATGTTTGGTGGAAACAGGAGAGAGGACCTTTTCAGTGGAGGAGAAAGAATGCAAGAAGGATTTGCAGCTCATGAAGATCTCTCTCTGGTTTGAATGATGCCTGATAATTTTCCTACCAAGATGCCATGCTTATGATATGGGTCTCTGACACTGAGATACAATACATACTTTTTGGGGAGTGTAGAAAATACATGATAGAATTTATTCACACCATACCTGATTGAACCAGCTGGGCCATACAATGGCATCCTCATGAACAGTGAACTCAATGGTTGGTAGAGACTGTGGTTCTATCCTTCCCACTTTCACTCGGTTAAAGGTCTCATTGGGGAACGTGACCCAATTATGATATGGGTCTCTGACACTGAGATACAATACATACTTTTTGGGGAGTGTCCTTATAGAAAATATATGTTGATCTTAAATGCTCAACAGGATCAGCCCTGTATAGTGCTTGGATAGCATCTGCACTTAGTTTGGGAACTGCACAGTGGCAGATAGGAAGGCACTCCAAAAGGTCACCACTACTGCACAGAAAATAATTGGTTGTGCCCTACCCTCTTTGGAAGAACTTTATGGGTCCAATAGCCTTAAGAAAGCTCAGAGCATTTTTGGGAATCCCTCTCACCCAGCATATTCCTTTTTTGAATTATTGCCATCTGGCAGATGCAAATAGTACAGGGTGACAAAGACAAGGACAAACAGACATAGGAACAGCTTCTATCTTAGAGCTGTGGTTATTTTGAACTCCATGGTTTCACAATTATATGGCATTGGGGGCTTTTTGGTGGTCGTGGGGCTGTGGAGGGATGGGTATGTTGTTTTGTGGCATGTGCTGGAGAAGGCATTTGATTTCAATATGCAATAGTACAATGACGATACAGTTATTCTATTATATTCTAGTGCTTTGATGGAAAAATGTCAGTGAATACCTGGAGCTACAGGCTATATTTCAGGGCTGTCCAACAGGCGGCCCGGGGGCCGTATAGGCCACCGAGCCCCTTCCCTGCGGCCCCCTAACTTGTTTTAATAAAATAAAAATAAATAATAATAATAAATTTTAAAAAATACCTACTTCCGGGTTGAGGCAAGCATCGTGAGACTACGCCATCCACAGACGAGATTTCAAGGGAGGTCGAAATCCTGTCTGTGGCTGTGTAGTCTTGCGATAGCTGCCGAAATCTCGGGTCTCGCGGGATTTGCGGCAGACCTAGAAAGAGAGGGGGGGGGAGATCGCGCGAACCCGGCAAAGAGGGGAAGGAAGGTTTCTTTTTCCCAAGTACCTGTCTCTCCTCCTCGCCCCACCATCCTCCCTTGATTGAAGGAAGGAGGGCAGGGAGAGGAGGAGAAAGTGATGCTCGGGAAAAGGGCAAGTTCCCTCCCGCCTCTGCCGGGATGGAGGAAGAACCCACCGGAGTGAGGAAGGCCCTGGCGGTATTGGAGTTGGCGAGGAGGAGTCGGCGGAGGAAAGTGTAGCGAGGGAGGGATGATCGTAGGCTCTCCTCCTTCTCGCCGGCTCCGTTGCTGCCAGGGCCTTCCTTGCTCCGACGGGTTCTTTTTCGATCCCGGTAGAGGCGTGAGGGATGCTGCCCTTTTCCCGGGCATCTCTTTCTCCTCCTCTCCCTGCCCTCCTTCCTTCAATCAAGGGAGGATGGTGGGGCGAAGAGGGGAGAGAGGTGCCCGGGAAAAGGGCAGCTTGCTTCCCATCTTCGCCGGGTTCGCACGGTCTCTCTCCCCCTCTCTCTCTAGGTCTGTGTGTGTCTCGCGGGAGCGCGAGACACATAGAGATGAAGAGAAAGAGAGGGAGAGAGACCACGCGGTCCGGGTCCGGGAACAGCTTGGAGGCGGCGGAGGAGGACGAGGAGGCAGTGGAGGAGGCGGGCATGGCGCCACTGTCGCAGTGGCGAAGGTTTGGCCCCCCTTTCCGGGGCAGGGAGGTGGCAAAGGAGGGCGAGGAGGGGTGGAAGAGGCAAGCATGGCACCGCCGGCGCCATGGTGGAGCTCCCCCTTTAGCAACCGTGCCGGCATGTAGAAGGTGGATGATCTGGTGAGCGAGGGTTGAGGGCGAGGGGCAGGGTTTGTTGAGGGGGGGGGTGTTGAGTGCACTGCCAGCATTGTTAAGCAGTGCTTTCCCCCTCCACTCCCGTCCCCTCACGGGTGAAGGAGGCGATTGCCATTCACTATGCGCCGCTATGCCTGGCAATGGGTGTATTTTGGGGGCTGTATTTCGGGGGGTTGCGATGTAGGGAGGCCAGGTTTTGTGTGCCCTGTAGGTACCTTGTGCCATGGGGGGAATGTGTTTGGGGAGTGATTAAATAAGGGAGATGGGATACATGAGGGTAGAAATATAAAAAGAAATGTATTTAATGATGAAATAAGGAGAGATGGGATACATTAGGGCAGAAATATAAAATTAAATATATTTAATGATGAAATAAGGGGAGATGGGATACATAAGGGGCAGAAATATAAAATTAAATATATGTAATAATGATGCCGGGGAGGGGGTGGAGCCGGGGAGGGGAGGGGGCGGAGCCGGGGGAGGGAGCGGAGGCAGACCCTTCGCCCCCCCAGTTGATCAGTGACCAGAATTCTGGCCCTAGGCCCAGTAGAAGTTGGACAGCCCTGCTATATTTCATAGGAAGGAAATGATAAAACCATATCAGAATCTACCTTGCCTAAATAAATCTTATGAAACTCATGGGTTCTCCATTAGTTTACAGAGAATGTGACAGGCAGATAAAATCAAACTGGAAACATGGGTCAAGGGGAATAAATATGAAGCAATATTTAAAGTGTGCTATTCAGTACTCAGAAATCACTATTGGAAACGATTGACATAAAGCAGGGCAAGAAAGATTGTCAGTAACATCAAAATTGCGATGGAAAACGGATTAGTTGAGGAAAGGTTGAAGGAATTGGCTGTTTTTATCCTGGATAAGAAAAAACGAATAGTAATTCAAGAGTTGGAAAAACATAGAAAATATCTCATGTCTTTTTTGCTGTGTGTTGTTTCTACTACTTATGAGAAACTTAAGGCAAGCAAGGTTTCCCCGAGAAGTTTTGTTCAGAGGCAGTTTGTACCTATTCTCCACTAAGTAGAAATATATACAGAAATACAAAGACAGACAGACGCTGTTATATGTCATCCTGTAAATGTTTCTGATGCTCCTGATGGGAATGATACTCATGATGACGTTCATGTTGGGAATGTTGATGTGCATAATGGGAATGGGGATAATATTCCTGATGATGGGCCTGGGGATGAGGGTTTGCCTGGGCAGGAGTTAAGTTTAGAAGAGAGGCTTGAGCAAGGTCACATTCCTGGGAAAGTCCTTTCATTGCTTTTCACAGAGCAACAGCCTGAAAATAATGCTTAATAATAAAGATTTCTGAGCCAGGTGCAGAAGGAGAGTAGAGTTAAACCTTGGACAGAAAGTTAAGTTTTAGTAAACAGGGGCAGACATTTCAGAATCTCAGGCACTCTGCCCGTTTACAGCAAAAGAAAGGTAATAAACCTTTATCTAGTGAGAAAGTGCAAAAAATGCTTTTCTGTCAGTTTCGGCTTTGGAAAGGGTTTATTTATATATTTATTTATTTATTCTCATTTATGCGTCTCCACTCACAAAGCGGCTCGGGGCGACTTACAGCGATAAATCACAGAGTAAAAAACAAGATAAAAACACAGCAAAACACAGTAAACAGATAAAAACATGATAAAATAGCTCAGCCGGGCTGTACACAGGATTAACATATGAGTGCCCGAAAAATCAGTGACTTTAGTCCCCAAAGGCCTGTCGGAACAGGAGGGTTTTGCACGCCTTCCGGAATGCCATCAAATGGTTCATGGGAGACTAGGGTCTCAGTTGAGTCAACATTGTTAATTTATGCTGGTTTTGTTTTCAAATGCTCTATATTTCATGTATCAAGTTGTTGCCAATTTTTTTAAAAAAATGCCTGAGAATTCGTGTTGTTTTGCCTCATGGTTTCAAGTTCCTGGCTTCATGGATTTCTATTAACTAATGGACCATATTTCCTTTGAAGGTTTAAGGATTACCTTGGATTTTGGACTTTTGCTGTTTTACTAATTTTTTTTATTGCTTTGCCTACATATATTCTACAATAAACTGCTAATTTTGTCAAACTGGGGTGGTGTTTCAAGTCAGAAGTGTTCCTGCTATGGATTATGACAGACACATTATCCAATTGCACTAGAAACCTGATAAAAATAAATAAAATGGAAATAAAAATAAAACGAGGGTGATCATATCATATCATATCCTTTTACTAAAATGTGTATGCATTCATGAAATTTACATGAAGTATAAAACCAAAGTACACTAGCAAAATGTTACAAAATGAATCAAGTATATTCCAGTTTTAATGAAAACAGAAACAGCTATGAAGTCACAGTAAAATGAAGAGTCAGTCCTAGTACGTACTAGGCAATGAATTCTATATTTTCTAGAAAACCTGGGGGCTAAAGTTGCAAATAAGGTGAACACTTCCGTAATATTGTGCTCCGAACATTACCTGCCATGGCTGCATTTTTTTTAAGATCTCTGATTCCAGTTGTTCTATGTTTGAAATTGGATGAATCCATGTCATGCAAAGCATGTGCGGCAGCATAGACAGCGTTGTACCTACTGTAGCTGTGGCTGGTCATGCTCATTTCAAAAACAGACATAGGAAGAGTCTCCAGCTTGTCCTCCTCTGTGCAGATATTTTCAAGGGACTCATCTAAATTGGGCCCAGGAAATGAACACTCGAATGCATGTTGCCAGAAGTCCCTGATAAAGCCATCTTCTCGATCTGTGTCTGGTTTTCTGTTCTGCAGAAATTAATGGAATCCTGAAACCTTTTTTGGGAGAAGTGAAACAGAACATAAGAACATAAGAAGAGCCATGCTGAATCGGGCCTCAGCCCATCTAGTCCAGCCTTCTGTGTCACACAGTGGCCCACCAGTTGTACACAGGGATCTCTAGCAGAAAGGAGGGCAAAACCCTCACCTGCTCCCGACCCCCCACAACCAGTACCCGGAGAAAATCCTGCCTGCCTCCATCAACACAGAGGTGGCACTTGGATGTCCATTTCAGTAACTACGGATTCCCTTGGTATCCATGAATCTGTCTAATCCTGCCTTGAAGCTGTCCAGGCTGACAGCTGTCACAACCTCTTCTGGAAGTGAGTTCCATAACCCAATGACCCTCTGGGTGAAGAAATATTTCCCTTTATTTGTCCTAACTTTCCTACCTTGGAGCTTCAGGGAGTGCCCCCTAGTCCTAGTGTTGTGTGACAGAGAAAATATTTTTTCTTTATTCACCTTTTCTATCCCATGCATGATTTTATACACTTCGATCAAGTCACCTCTTAGACGCCGTCTTTCAAGGCTGAAAAGACCAAGGCGTTGCAACCTGGTTTCATAAGGGAGCTGCTCCATCCCTTGGATCATTTTTGTTGTCCTTCTTTGTACCTTTTCCAGTTCCGTTATATCCTTCTTGAGGTGCGGTGACCAGAATTGTACACAGTACTCCAGATGTGGCCTCACCATAGATTTGTAGAGAGGCAATACAACATTTGCTGACCTATTTTCGATTCCCTTCCTGATCATGCCAAGCATAGAATTTGCTTTTTTCACTGCTGCAGCGCACTGGGTTGACATCTTCATTGAACTGTCCACCAAAACCCCAAGAAAAAGCCCCATTGATGAAGCTCAGGCTCCAGTCTCTTTGAATTGGGAGCAATGCAAAATCTATTTCAGCTGTCAAGATCCAGACTTTATTTATTTTTGGTAAATCATAATGAAATGGCATTTCTATCCACATTCTCAAGAATAGAATTGACTGAATGTCTCCATGTATGATCACTGCATTGGCAGTACTTGTCCCGACAAGGTGTGATGTTTCAATAAACTCATTTGCAAATGTTTCAAATTCATTGTAACAGTTAATTATGATTACTGCTTTTATGAAGTCAAAGCAGATACCATTTTGCATTAACACAGGGATTACTTTATGTACAAATCTTTGTCCTATTTCATTATCTAGATAAAGCACTCCAATCCATGTCCATTGGAAATGCAAAATTAAATTGAGAATCCCAGTGTATTGGGAGTTCCTACTTGGCAACATGCGGTGAAAGAATACATCTTCATGTTTGTTATCCATTTTTTTTAAATGAATATTTTTATTGATTTATTTACATACAGAATAAAAACCACATCCAAACAACAAAACATAACAAAACAGAACAGTGCACTGTGAAAGTGCCCCTTCCACCCTCACTAACATCCACACCCCTCCACCCTTCTGAGGGTTTCATCGCCATTCTTCTTCCCTTCAAACTTCCAAGCCTTTGGACAGTTTACGTTACAAATTAAACAGTAGATCCAACTTATTCCTCGTATCTTGATCTCGAGTTTTCCAGATAATATATTGTCTTACCCGGTCCCATCGCCCCAACAGTTCCTGCAGTTTATTCTCCTCCATCTCATTAACCCTAATCTCCATAATTTCAAATTGAATGTGCTCTACCAGGTACCGCAGCCAATTCTTAATTGTCCATTTGGAGGAGTCCTTCCAACCCAGAACTATAACCGATTGTGCGCTTTCAATCATAGCTTCCTTAATTCCTCCATATTCCCCCAAGTCACTCTTTCTCACCAATATCGCCATTTCCTTTGTAATTACCCAATTTATGTTCAGTGCCTTATTAATTTCCCCTTGTACCTCTTTCCAAAATCTCTGCACTACTGCACATTCCCAAATCAGGTGCATGTATACCCCTTTCACTTGGCACCCGTGCCAACACTGACTACTCACATTTTGAGAGAAGTATGCCAATTGGGCCGGAGTCCGATACCACTTATGCAGGAGTTTCCTTCTCATTTCCCTCACTCTTGTGTTTTTAATTTTTGCGATATTTCCCATTATCCTTTCCATCTCTAATTCTGATACTTGTACTTCCCTCTCCCACAATTTGGTTAATTCTTGTACAGGGCTTTCCCCTGACCCTACTAACAACTTGTATATCTTTCCCACCTGAGTCCTTTTCCCTTCCTTCCATTCCCTTACCAACCTCTCAAAAGCAGTGTCCTCTCTTTGCATTGCCTCTCTAACCTCCCTCTGCATAAGAAATTCACATATTGCCCGAATTTGCAGCCACCACCTTTGTCCCAACCAATTCTCTAGTTTATCTCTCCTAATTCTGCCCCCTTCATCCACTAATTGCTCCAATCTTGTAACCCCCTTCCCTTTCAATTCCCTTATTATTCTGCTTAAATTTTCCTCCTTTTTAGGGTTCATTACCTGTAACGAGGCTACCTTGAAACTCCCGGTGCCATCCTCCCTTGCCACCTTCTCCACACCTCCAAAGTGGCTCTCATAGGCCCTATCAATTTCTCCACCTCACCTTTTCCCCATCTCCTAAAAATCAGTTCCTCCGATCCAATTGCATTCACTTCTCTCTCCACTTTCGCCCATTTTTTGTCTTCCACCTGTAGCTCTATCAGTCTTTCTATCTGAAACGCATCTCTATATAGCTCTAGGCTTGGGATTCCCCATCCTCCTTCCTTCTCACTCGCTATCAACCATTTTTTTCCTTATCCGTGGTTTCTTATCTCCTTCCACCCACTGGTTCACTTTTCTGTCCCATTCTTTTATCTTGACTCCTGAAAGAACTCCTGGCAAAGCCTGGGCTAAATACAGAAATTTAGGCAATATCATCATTTTCAGCGCTCTTATTTTTGCCATTCTCCTCAAGCTTTTGTGTTTCCAACTTTTAATTTGTTTCAGGAGTTTTTTCCAAATCTGTCCATAGTTTCCATCTACTATTTTCCCCACATTCTTATAAATCCACACTCCCAGATATTTCATTCTTTTTATTCCTAATTTTAACCCTGTCTCTTTCCTTACCTCAATCTGTTCCCTTGGGCCTGTATTTATAAACATTATCTCCGACTTTTCCATATTCACCCTGAGCCCTGACTGCCTCTCGAACTCTCTCAGCGTTCCCTTCATTGCCTTGACCATCTCCAAAGGGGACTGGGTTAATATAATTGCATCATCCGCAAATAAGTTTAGTTTCGTCTCTATCCCCCTATCCTATATCCTTTCCACGTTGTATCTTTTCTTATCTTATTCGCTAATATTTCTATTGCCAATACAAATAACATTGGAGATAATGGGCAACCTTGTTTAGTTCCATTCAATATCCTAATCTTTTCCGTCCTGTTTCCATTAACTCTTATATACGCCTCACTCCCTATATATAAACTCCTAATCACCTCACAGAAGCTATTCCCCAAATTTAGTTCTTTGCACACCTCATACAAATAAGCATGATTCACCTTATCAAATGCCTTATACACATCCAATTTTAATATTCCTAATTTCCTCTTGGTTGCGGTAGCGTGTTGTAGCACATTCATTACATTCCTAATTGGTTCACTTATCCGTCTTTTTTAACAAACCCATATTGACCCCCCCCCCAATAATTTTAGGTAATATTTTCTCCAACCTGTTTGCCAATACCTTTGCAAATATTTTGTAATCTTGATTCGCTAAACTTATGGGGCGGTAGGACTCCGGGCAGGTCTCGTCTCGACCAGCCTTTGGGATTGTCACAATCTCCGATATCTTCCAGGACTGTGGAATAACCTGGTTTAACAATACTTCATTAAAAAGTTCCGTCAAATATGGTAACAATTCATTCATATATGTTTTATAAAATTCACCCGAATACCCGTCGGGGCCTGGCGCCCTTGACATTTTAACCCCTTGATAACCTTTTCCACCTCCCCTGACTGATTTCTGCATTTAAGTAAATTTTGTCCCCTTCACTTACTTTCTGTCCAACTTCTATTGGTGTCCTACTAACCTCTCCTTGTTTGTACAGTTTTTCGTAAAAATCTTTCATAATCTTCTCTATCTCCTCCTTACCCTCCTGTATCACTCCACTGGTATCCTTTAATGCTCTTATACACGACTTCTCCTTTTTCTTTTTCAGATATCTCGCCAATTGTTTAACTGACTTTGTCCCCCAAGAGCTGATTTTTTTGCCTCATTGCCATTCTCATCTTATTCCAATGCATTTCATCAAATTGTACCAATTCTTTTCTTTTCTGTTTTAGCAGCCTATGCCACTCCCTTCCTTTGGTTTGCTTCAATTGATCCTGTATCATTTCAATATCCTTAATCTTATTTTCCCTTCCTCTTCTCCATCTCCTATTCATCTCTACCTCAAGACTTATAAGGTGACCTCTTATGACTGCTTTACAGCAATCCCAAACCACTGCTTTAGATATTTCCCTTGTATTATTCAGTCTATAATACTCTTTTATTTCCTTTTGTATCCTACTTTTATCCTGTTCCATAGTCCCAATCGCCATATTATATTTCCAAACCCTTGGGTTCCTCCATTGCATCATTCTTATTGTCACTACTAAGGGAGCATGATCGGACAACCACATAGCCTTGACCTCTGCTTTTTTTACCTGGGCCTTCCCTGTCCTATCCATTAATACATAGTCAATACAGCTGAATACATTGTGCCTTGCTGAGTAGTAAGTACTTCTGTTCCCTACCCCACTATGCAGATCTACCATATCAAGTTTACTTAAATGCAGAGACCTTCTATTGTTACCTCCTACTGATGACATTTGCATATTAAAATCTCCCGCCAAGATTGTCGTCCCCTCCTTAAAGTTATCCAACTTCCTTTTCATGTTCATGATGAATTGTTTCTGCCCCACATTTGGCGCATAAATAGCTGCCACTGTCATCTTCTGTCGATTTATTATACCTTTAATAAAAACCCATCTGCCTTGTCTGTCCTTCTGCCACTCCACGCTTTCCCACGGGACCCTTTCATGAATCAGAATTGCAGTTCCCCTCGCCCTGCGTGTCCCCCTAGATTCATACACCCATTTCCACCTCTTATCGTTTATTAATTGTTCCCGGTCCCTTCCTTTATGAGTTTCTGACAAAACCATTATGTCGACCTTATTATCCTTTGCCAATTTGCTTACCCGGTACCTCTTAAAATTCGAGTTCAAGCCATTCGGATTTAAAGCTAATATTGTTAGATCACCCATTTCCCTTTATCTTTTCATTCTCTAGAACTGTCCTATCATGCTTGCTTTCCTCCTTTCTCACCCCTTCCACCCTCAGACACCCGTGCCTCTCTCGTGACCCCACCTGAACCAAGTGGGATGGCGAGCTCCTCGCTTGCCCTTGAGTAGAGGCCCTCATTCTGTGAGTGCGTTCCCACCTCCCGGCTCCCCTTACTCATATTTAGGTTTCCCCCTAAACCCCCCCTCCCCTCCCCCTCTTTCTTCCCTTTCGGCTGCATTACTACTTAAACTATATCTAACCCATAGTGGCCATAATAGCCATAGACCATCCCCAAACACAATATTCAGTCCTTCTTCCCACTTCTCTCAGCTTCTTTCTTCTTTTCTTCTTCTTCTCCCTTCCTTCATTTCCGTTTAGCCTGCCGCAACAACATCCTCTTCCGTTCCTTTCTTAATGTCTCCAGTTCATCGGTGAGCTTTTTCATTCGATCATCTCTTTCTATTAAAGCAGCAATCTGTTCATCATCCGGTGTCGCTCTCCCACTGGATCCCTCTCCGCTCTGCCCACTCAGACCACTGGAGGGCCTCGTTTGCTGCTCTCTACCGCCAGCTGCACCTTCTTCTTCTGTTTCTTCTGTTCCTCTTTCTCTCCCCCTCTGCTGCTGAGTCATTGAAATTTTCAGGCGGCTTAACAGCACCTCCCCCCTCCTCGAACGTTCTTGCCCGCCATGTCTCCGTCCCTCTGAATACAAGTATTGCTGTTGGAAAAGCCCATGTAAATTTAACCCCGTGCTGATAAAGACATGCTGTAATTGGTCGGAGTCTTGCCCTCTCACTCAGAGTTTGTTGGGAGAGATCACGGAGACAAATGACTTGATTGCCCTCCTGATTAAGATCAGAGATGCTTCTCAAGTGACGATAAATACTTTCCGCCAGACTTTCACTTTTAAAAGCTATCACAATGTCTCTTTGTCTCTGTCGTTGATTCCTCCGGCCAAGAGCCCAGTGTGCCCTTTCAATATCCTCGCTTTGGATTTCAACATTATTCCTCCGGAGCCACTGCAGTATTGCTTCCACCAGCCTCTCTCCTTTTGCAAAATCCAATTTAAAGTTCCTTAAGCGGATATTTCGCCTCCTCTGCCGATCCTCCAGGTTAGTAAGCCTCTGATTTTGTCTCCTTATTGTCTCCTCCAATCCCTTGATTTGATCTTGGGTCTGCTTCTCATTTCTCTCCACTTTTTCTCCCAACTCTTTAGCAGTCCCTTTTAAATCGGAAACGTCTCTGACCACCTCTCCCATCGCTTTCTCCACTCCTCCAAGCTTCCGCTCCACCGCACCAAATTTCTCCTCCAAGAGATTGAGCATTCTATCCATTTTTGCCTCCAGCCCCTCGGCCGGTCCCGAGCTGGATTCCGTGGCCATTTTGGGTTCCTCTTTCCTCCCACAAGGCTATAAAGTTTAATCCAGCCGCATCCACTTCCCCCTTCTCTCCTGGGCCCCACTTTTAACTCCGTCCTACCTCCTATACTTTCTTCATCCACTGGCCCAGTTTCTGAGGGTGGAGGGTTGGTTTAGCCGGTTCACCAGTCTTTTTCCTTCTCTCTCATATGGGAGCCACCCATGGAGCATCTAAAAAGTTTGCTGACGCATGCGCACACAATAGATATTTGGCGACAAGGGGAACCAGCGTCTTAGTAAAAGTCATCACACTATGATGTTATCTAAAGGAGGTTGGCCTTTATGGGACTTCACTGCTCAGATTCCATTCTATTCAGTAAAAGCCCATGTAGATTATATAAGGACTCATACTCCGAAAGGGTTTGACGCATTACTTATAGGATTCAGTGGAAACTGAGCTGTGAGGTCCCATAAATATCCATCTCATCCCATGTATAGATTTAGGAAAGGAGTACGGCAGGGCTGTATACTCTCACCCAACCTACCCAACTTGTATGCGGAACACATCATGCAACGTGTGGGGCTTGATGAATCCAAGGCTGGAGTTAACATTGTTGGACGAAACATTAACAACCTTAGATATACAGATGATATCACTTTGGTGGCTGAGAGTGAGGAGGAGCTGAGGAGCCTTCTAACCAAGTTGAATGAAGAAAGTGCAAAAGCTGGGTTGCAGTTAAACATTTTTTAAAAACCAAGACGATGGCAACCAGGCTGATTGAAAACTGGCAAATAGAGGGAGAAAACATGGAGGGAGTGACAGAGTTTGTATTGCTAGGAAAAGGGGCCAACCAATGGCAGGATGGATGGATGGTATCCTTGAAGTGACTGGCTTGACTTTGAAGGATCTGGGGGTGGCCACAGCCGACAGGGAGCTCTGGCATGGGCTGGTCCATGAGGTCATGTAGAGTTGGAAATGACTGAATGAATAAACAACAACAAAACATGGTGGAACAAAATGGAAAATATATATAATTTTACCTGAAACTTCCTATTGTGAGACAGGTGCCTTCCATATCAGTGGACCATTGGTTTCAATCTAAATTTTCATATTTTCATATTAAAATGCGTCAGATCATCTGCCTTGTTGATGTATAATGCACTAGCTATTACATTTTCCAGAATGAATATTTTGACAATCAACTTATTCTGTTCACACCAGAAAACCCATTTCTGGCAGTAAAGTTATACAAGCATAGAAGGAATGGTAGAATGAAAGACATATGGATATCTCAACTCACATTGAGGCAATATGTTTCCTAGATTGCTTAGGGAAAAGTTAACAAAAAGCAAAATCAGAGTCTGTAGAGATTGAATTCTCCAAGAAATCATGTTGTTTTAAAATCTTAATTCTGTGAGTGAGCTTACCTGTGAAAACTTGTAGGCGCAAAAGATATCTGCCATGGCGAGACAGACGTCAAAAGTAGATCCCCCAATGACTGCTGCTGGGTTGTTTTGGGGGTCACATTTGTAGTTAGGGACAAATTTGCCCTAGGTAGAAAGGAGTTCCAGTGAAGCAAGATAAGTAAAGTCGGCAAAAAAATGACTGTTGTAAATGTAGAATCCCAATGTGATGTTGGGTAAGATAAGGGAATTTTCATTGATCTCTTTAATGGCAAAAATCAGGGCCAGGATGTGTTGGTAGTTGTGAGTAAACACCCTGAAATAAAAGTAACAGCAGGCTTAGATTTCAGATTAATACACATTTTCTATCTGCATTGCACTATAACATATTGAAGAATGTCTGACAACACGTACAGAAACATGGGCTTGAGCCTTCTGCCAATATTCAGTCCAATACTGATGCAGCAGGTGTGGATTAGAATTCATGTGCTCTAATTATTCTTATTCTTCTTTTAATTATCACTCTATCCTGTTAAATCTCTATTTAAAATAGATCCCAAAGCACTAAAAGCAATGCAAATATGGGATTATATTGAGAGAGAAAACCCAGAAAATTCTTACATTGTATCTCCTTGAGATTTCTCAGCAGGATCTTGTCTAAAGGCTATTTCTTCCGAAGTTATAAAAATCTGAGACAGAATGGCACCAATGTGCAGGTCTCCAGCCATGCGATACTTGTGCTGAATACGAAGAGATCGACCCATGTCACATGAACCAGCTGTGCATGCCACCTGAAACAGACTGAACACCAGCCGAAAGAAAATGAGTTGAATGGATAGCTTGATTTTGCATAAAAATATTCCACTTAGACAACTATTCATTGCTTCCCAAATTGTGATCCAGGTCTTTTACAGCCTATTTGAAATTGGTTTGCTGGTTTGAAATCAGTTCAGTGCACTGTGAAATATACACAGTCAAAGCAATTCAATCATTTTTTTCCTCCACCAGCACCTACAACTCCAATGACATTAGCAATATGCATATGCACTCCTATGCAGGTTCAATTTTAGATCAGTCCCACTGACATTACAATGGTGTTGTCCTGTGTATAAAAGAGCACAGACCGAACTTTTTCTTCACTGGTATTCCCCGGAGTCTCCAGGAACACAGAAGGTGTAAGTGCAAGTAGGATAAACCTGATCATTAAACAGGAGTGCTCTGGGGCATTGCAAAATTATGTTTATCACAACTCCACAGGTGTCTTCTAAGATCATACCAAATTTAACAGGAGTCATATGGGTCATAATTACAGTATGTCTATAAAAAAACCGCATTTTCAAGTAGCAAAAAAGTTTCCAGGTACAGAACTAGTCTTCTAGGCATTAATTGGTTGTCCAATATTTACACAAGTTGGAGACTGTGGGGTTGATGTTTCCAAAAGTAAGAAGATGATCTTTGCTGGATTTGATCACAGGCCTAGATAGTCCATTTATTCATGCTGAGTTTAATCCTGGGGTTTATTTACAATGTGAAGAAGCATAGTTTTAACTGTGATGGGTCAGTTGTACCCGGTGGGTGGGATGTGTACCACTTTGGCTAGATGGTGGAGTAAAGGGGCTAAGCAAATACTTGCGGATGCCTCCCTTGAAAGACAGCTCATTGGGATGTCTCCCAGAACGCAGAGAAAACATGGACTGCACAACAAGGATTAAAATAATCAAAAGTGAAAATTCCTCTATTCCCTGTTGCCCAAATTAAACATTGCTTTGCAAGCCACGGGATGTGCAGAACAAATGGACACTGGAGCAATGCCACAGCAACATGGTACCCATGGAGCTGCCTTTGAAGACTGTTCAGAAAGTTCAATTAGTCCAACAAACAGCAGCCAGCTTGATCACTGGAGCAAGGTACAGAGAGCATAGAACCCCCCTGCTACACCAGCTCCACGTGCTGCCAGTTTGCTACTAAACACAATTCAAGGTGCAAGCTTTAGCCTATAAAGGCCTACATGGTTCCAGCCCAGCTTACCTGTCCAAATGTATCTCCTCCTATGAACCACTTAGGAGTCCAGGGAGGCCCTGCTCTCAGTCCTGCCACTTTTGCAGGCACATCTGGTGGGAACAAGAGACAGGATCTTCTCCGTAGTGGCCCTCAGCTGTGGCACTCCCTCCACAGTGATATTAGAGCAGCTCACTGCCTTCTGGTCTTCAGAAGAAAAGTGTTAACCTGGCTCTGGGGTCAAGCCTTTGGAGATTAACTACAGTGTAATAATAACTATGAAATTTGTGCAATGATGCTTGGAACGGCCCTAGGTTACGATTGTGGATGGCGTGATTGTATTAATGATTATAATGTTTACATCTCCGTTGGCACCTTCTTGTCGTGGGGAAGAGGCTTGTGTACCCTAATGAAGTTGTGAGCTATGCTGGCGATGGCATAATAGTCACAAGTTGGGCCTCCCATGCCAGACAGGTCACAACTGAAGGGCGTCAATGGGCAGGATGGGCTCTCTAGCCTTTTGGCAACCATCCCAGGAGAAGGAAAACTCTGATTTCAAATCCAGGCAGATGGTGCTCATCTAACCCTGTAAGGTCAACCATATAAAAGAAGGTAACTCTAATCAAACCTACGACCTGAGGACCTTGCTGCCACTGTCCAAGCTTGCTAGGCCCCGGCAGACGAAAATTTAGTTTAAAGGGTGAGGGCAGTTATGTGCACGCTGCACTCCACCAGAAAAATCCATTGCACAGGCTCGAAGGACACACTGAACTTTAGTCATCAATGCGCTTGTAGAAAGTATGGGATGAGTCTTTCCTGAATCTTCATTTGCGAAGAAAAGCCAAGTTAATGTTTATATGTTTAAATGTGTTTTTAACTCTAATTGTAAATGTATTTAATTGTCTGTCGTGTAAAGGCATCAAATTGTTGCCATATGTAAAGTCACCTTGAGTCCCCTCTGGGGTAGAGAAAGGCGGGATATAAGTAGAGTAAATAAATAAATACATTTATATTATCTATTTGACACAATAAGAGAAAGACAGATGCCATTTTGAACCTTTTGTAAAATACAATTTCCATTAAATTCATTTTATTCTATTCCCATTATAATCAAAGCTCTGCTGAAGAAGGAATCCTTCCCAATGTTCCCTTGAAAGAGAAACTTAAAAATAGCCCACTACAGACACCCAGAAATCAGTCATTAAATACAGGACAGTAGGAAAAACTTAATTTCAGCCATTCTTTTTATTAGGCACTAAGAACAATAGTTGGGCTGCCAAATATAGCATACAATGGTGGCTTGAATAAGAGAGTACAAAAGAAATAGGGAAATTATCCATCATTTCCCCACCATTTTTTCATTTGGGATTTCGACCAATTTCAACGAGTCTCAAGAGGTTGCAAGCCATGAAAATAGCATTGGGAAGTCACTTGTGGATCAAAGCCGTACTTTTCTTGTTTCTGCCAAGTGAAGCCTTTGATATTGTCTTTCTTTCTTTCTGCTTCTTCTTCTTCAAGATAGATCTCATTATATGAATGTGATGTTTTCATGAAGTGCACGAAAACCTCAGTAGCTTGTTAAGAGCTCTCAAGCATTCCATTTTTCTCCTTTGTGCAAAATTATCCACTGTATTGTTGTACTTTATGGAATTAATTAATTATAGTGTCTGGCTTTACTTGGGGGTTCTCTGTATACATTCTGTTAAGATTAAGACCCTTTAGCACACAGAGGAATTTTAGGCAAGGCAAAACAATAACCAAATGGGTTTACTGCAAACAAGATGAATAAAGGGTTAACTCCACCCGGGACGATCATAAGGTAACTTAAAACAATACATTACAAAAGGTGCTTTTGCTGGCTGCAGTCATCTCTCTGGTGCAAAGTGATGGTTATAAACTGCCTTAATCTTCTTTCTTGAGAAGCTTAAGCTGGTCATAAGCTTCTGTTGACCTTTGGACTGGTGGTATAAAAATACTGCTGAACGCAAATGGCTAAAAATGCCTGTTTTTGGATTGCTAGGCCTAGGGTTACCAGAAAATTCCAAGACTAACTCATAGTAGCTGTGCTGTAGAAAGAGAAGGAGTCTAAGCCAGAGAGCTCTATACAGGGAAATGGAATAGACCAACTAAGGCTGGGCTCTGGGGGGATTTTAAGCTCCCCTCCAAAACTACTACAAAGGAAGGTATCTACACTATTTGGAAAGCCTATAAACAGGGG
Source organism: Anolis apletophallus (assembly GCA_030556195.1). Taxonomy (NCBI): domain Eukaryota; kingdom Metazoa; phylum Chordata; class Lepidosauria; order Squamata; family Anolidae; genus Anolis; species Anolis apletophallus. Next base: position 140,204,423 of record JARBWK010000008.1, on the reverse strand, counting down.
GAACTGAAGCAAAGGAGAAGAAAAGGCAGAGCTAAGACTTCACACTGTGGATGGGGCCTGTGGTGTTACATAAAGTTCCATCTTTCAACCTTTAGAAGTGTCTACAAATCTATTGTAAGCAACTTCTTTACATTGCTTCACTAAAATAAGAAATATTCCCACATCAAAAATGGAAGAGATGAAGCATTTTCTAATCATTTCTTTTCATTAACTGCTCCTTTTTGTTCTGCCCAGTTCAAAAGATGATAATATAGCATTTAGGGAAAAAGATAAAACCTAGTAGTCCGGCACTGGAAGCCAAGATGGAGAAGATCTCCACAGTCACCATATATTTGCCTTTGCTGGAAAGGTAGGTTGGAACAAAGGTTAACCAGACACTGCAAAACAGCAACATGCTGAAGGTGATAAACTTGGCTTCACTGAAGCTGTCAGGTAACTTCCGTGCAAGGAAAGCCACAATGAAGCTGATAATTACCAGGAAGCCCATAAAGTCCAGGCACAATAAATAATCATTCCAGATCCTTCCTTGCATTCCGGTACATTATTCTGAATGAAAGAATGAATCTGTGTCAGAATCTGGGAATGGTGGTGAGGTTGTCAAATTTAGTGTACAAATCATGACTTGAATAAAGGAGCACAAAAGAATAATGGATATGGCTAGCCTTTTCCCTATCCATTTCTTCAACATAGATCCTGGCTTATTGGCCATAAAAGCTACCATGACTGTAATGGCTTTGGCCAACAAGCAAGAAATAACCATGGAGAAGACAATTCCAAAAGCTGTTGTTGAAGGAGGCACGCCATCTTCTGAGGTCGGCCACTGAATAGCAAAATGCAGAGGAAGGAAAGGAGGAGGGAGAAGAGAAGAGTGTCGGAGAGCATCTGATTGTTCACTTTCACAATGGGTGTGTTGTGGTACTTCACAAAGATTGCTAACACCAAAGTGGTAAAAAAAAAGAGAGGGCAACAAGAGAAGTCGCCAAACCTATCCTCAAAGGTTCAACATAAGACAAGACTGGAATACACCCTTCTGATGAAATTATTTTATATATATATATATATATATATATATATATATATATATATATATATACAGTATATATATATAATCTCCCTAGTGGTGCATGAGTGAGGGAACAAATGAACATAAAGCATACTCTTAAGCATTGGGGAAATTAGCATGATAGTGGAATATACTATACATTATCATAATTCTATACGTAATATTGGACTTACATATTTGGATTCCTCAATACAAACTAAGACTGGGACCGATCGTTCTGATGAAATTATAAGGAAAACATCTTCTGTGCCAGAATATCATCGATCATCAGGACATTTTATTAAAATTAGTAAAATTCCAAATTAAAGACAAAAGATGGTAAATGAATAAACAGAAATTTCCTTTAATGTTTTCTTTTCATTACTTGCTCCCTTGTATTCATATCAGGCCTCAGAAGAATGATATAGCATTTGGGGAAAAATATACAACCTAGTAATCCGGCACTGGAAGCTAAGATGGAGAAGATCTCCACAGCCACCATGTATTTCCCCTTGGTGCTCAAGTATGTTGGAACAAAGGAAATCCATACACTGCAGAAGACCAACAGGCTGAAGGTGATAAACTTGGCTTCATTGAAACTATCAGGCAACTTCCTGGCAAAGAAAGCTGCAGTGAAACTGCAAATAGACAGGGAACCCATAAAACCCAGGAGGCAATAAAACATGGTGATTGACCCTTCATTACATTCCAGAATGACTTCTTCAGCCATTGAGTTCACATCAAGATCAGGAAATGGGGGAAAGGTAGACAGCCACACTGTACAAATTATGGCTTGAATGAGCAAGCTGGCAATTACAATGGAGGTGGCCATTCTTATCCCCAACCATTTCCTCAACTTGGATTCAGGTTTGGTGGCTTGGAAAGCGAGAATCACAGTGATAGTTTTTGCCAACACAGAAGAAATGGCCACAGAGAAGATGATGCCGAAAGCTGTCTGACGAAAGAGACAGGTCATCTTGCGTGGCTGTCCAACAAACAGCAGAGCACAAAGGAAGGAGAGCAGGAGGGAGAGGAGGAGGGTGTAGGTGAGGGTCCGATTATTGGCTTTGACAATAGGAGTGTCCCGGTGTTTGATGAAGATCCCAAGCACTCCAGCAGTCACACAAAACAGGAAAAGAGCAGAGCTGGCCAAGCTTGTCCCCAGAGCTTCTTCAAAAGTGAGGAAAGTTAGAGATTTGAGGATGCAGAAATCCCTGTTCTTGTTTGGGTAATGATCTTTTGGACACTGAAAGCAGTTATCCACATCTGGGGAAAAGTAAACATTGACATATTTGTTTGTTTGTTTGTTTGTTTGTTTATTTATTTATTTATTTATTTATTTATTTATTTATTGTTCAATCTTGTATCCCGCTCCTCCCTGCAGGCTCGGGGTAGATAACAGCAATACAAATGGGCAACATGTCGCAGACATGTAGCCCTACAGTAAAAGCATAAAAATACATTAAAACATATTACATCACATCACAGTGTAGGAGGACAACCAAGCACTTTCTTAGACCAATGTGTCTAATTAAAGGCTAGTCCAAAGAGGGCGGTTTTGCAGGCCCTTCGGAAAGGGGCAAGCTCCAAGATGGCTCGGGTGCTGTCCGGAAGGGAATTCCATAGCACTGGAGCTGCCACAGAAAAAGCTCATTGTCTAGTTGCGGACAGATGGCAGGAGCGGATTGATGGTACTAACAACAGATTCTGTTCATCTGAACGCAGTGATCTCGGGGGAATGTACGGGGTAAGGCGGTCCCTCAAGTACACAGGCCCTAGGCCGTGTAAGGCCTTAAAGGTCAAAACCAGCACCTTGAAGGCAATTCGGTACACGATAGGAAGCCAGTGCAGTTGCCGGAGGATGGCGTAATGTGCTCCTCACTGGCGATCCCGCCAGCAAGCGAGCAGCGGCATTCTGCACTAGCTTGAGTTTCCGGATTGTCGACAAGGGAAGGCCAACGTAGAGGGCGTTACAGTAGTCTAGCTTTGAGATGACCGTCGCTTGGATTACCGTGGCCAGGTCGTTCCTGGACAGGTAGGGAGCCAGTCGCCTAGCCTGTCGTAGGTGGAAGAAAGATGTCCTGCTGACCACAGAGACCTGAGCCTCCATGGTCAGCGAGGAGTCCTACTGCACACCCAAGCTCTTAACCAAGGATGACGGGCTAAGCTGTCCACCATCCAGGGTAGGCAACCGGCACCCACCCAGCCCAGGCCGACCGGGCCACAGGATCTCCGTCTTCGACGGATTCACCTTCAGCCGGCTGGCACGCAGCCAACCAGTCACGGCTTCAAGGCATAGATGGAAACAATCGGGTACGGTGTCCGGCCTGCCGTCCATTCTCAGCAGAAGCTGGGTGTCATCAGCGTACTGATAACACTCCAGACCAAAGTCGCGGGCCAGCTGGGCCAGGGGGCGCATATAGATGTTGAATAATAAGGGGGAGAGGATGGCCCCCTGGGGGACCCCACAATTAAGTGGGAGTCTCCCGGAGACCTCCCCGCCCCCCTCCACTCGTTGTCCCCGGTCCCGGAGGAAGGAGGCCACCCATTTAAGGGCAGTCCCCCCGACCCCGGAACCGGCTAAACGGTGGGTCAACAGTGCGTGGTCTACGGTATCAAACGCTGCTGTCAGATCTAACAAGACAAGCAGTGCTGATCCACCCCGGTCCAGCTGGCGGCGAAGTTGGTCTGTAATGGCGACAAGCACGGTCTCCGTCCCATGCCCAATACGGAAGTCGGACTGGAAGGGATCAAGTCCAGCTGTGTGGTCTAAGAACCACTGCAGCTGATCCGCTGCTGCCCTCTCAATTACTTTGCCTAGGAAAGGCAAGTTGGAAACAGGCCTGTAATTGGAGGGAGCCGAAGGGTCTAAATTCGGCTTCTTCAGCAGCGGTCTTACCATGGCCTCTTTCAACCCCCCTGGGAAGACTCCTTGCTCAAGGGAGCTATTTATGATCTTTCCCAGGGGGCCTCATAGCCCCTCCCGGCAAGATCTAATAAGCCAGGAGGGGCACGGGTCGAGGGAGCAGGTAGTTGGTCTAGCTGCAGCTAGTAACTTATCGACAGCTGCTGCGTCCAGCGGTTGGAAGCAGGTGAAGGTGGGCCCGCCGAGTGGCGGCGGAGTCTCGAGTTCACTAACTGTATCAAGAGTGGCTGGAATATCCCGGCGGAGAGTCGAAATCTTATCGGCAAAATAGTTCTGGAAAACCTCAGCTGTTGGAGCCAAACCCCTATCATTTGGGACAGTTGGGATTGTTGTCAAAGACTGAATTATCTTTAAAAGTTGAGCTGGGCGTGAACTAGCCGATTCTATCAAGGAAGAATAGTAAACTTTTTTCGCCTCCTTGATAGCTTGCTCATAAACCTCTTTGAATGGTTTATAGGCCGATTTCGATGCTCCATCATGGAGACTCCGCCACACGTCCTCTTCCTCCGTTTCATCGCCCGCAACTCCTCGGTATACCACGGCGAGCGGTTTCTACGGGGGATGAGAGAGCGCCTGGGGGTGATCTCGTCTAAGGCAGTGGAGAGACTGGCATTCCAGGATTCCACCTGCCCGTCGACTGAGTCGCTGGGGAGTTCCCAATCCCTTAGCGCATTCAGGAACCTAGTGGGTTCCATAAGCCTCTTCAGGCGAACCAGAATGGGTTCGGCACCCTTACCGGGAGGGGAGACCAGTTCCAGTCGGACTTCCAGTACACTGGCAACCTCGCTTAAATCAATTGATATAGTCAAAACATCATTTTGCAAGACTGTAGTAAAGCTTATGGAGTCAATATTTCCTCATTTCATGTCTATTGGAAGTAATATTGACTAGTAAGAGAAAGCAAATTGAGACAATATAGCAGCAGCCTAAATCTAATCTTAAAATCAGACAAAATAACTGACAAGAATTTAAATGACCTATACGAATATAAAAATTAATATAAATTTGACACTAAATAAAAGCAATTAAGACCAATAACTAAAACAGTTATAAAAGATGACATGGCATCAACAATCAGTGGGCTGAGGTTAGTTCCAGTCTCTAGACAAGGTTTAACATGTCTAGATGAGAGCATAAGTCAGTCATATTAGTCTTCGCCCTCTCCATACATAGGTGGGTTTTCAGCAGTTTTTTTAAAAGCGAGGAGAGAGGGAGCGATCATGGAGAAGGCTCCGTCTTTCGTTCCCACCAAGCATGCTTGAGATTGGGGTGGGAATGAGAGCAGGGTTTCCTCTGCAAGCTGCAAGGCTTAAGCCAGTTTGTATACGGATATGTGGTTCTGCAAGTAGTCTGGTCCGGGACTGTTTAGGGCTTTATAGGTTATGACCAGTAGTTTGAATTTAGTCCAGAAGCGGTTCGGGAGCAAATGGAGCTGCCGCAGCATGACAGTTGTCCTGTCACGGTATAGCGCTCCAGTTAACAATCTGGCTGCCGATCTCTGCACTAATTGCAGCTTTCTGAACTATCTTCAAAGGTAGTCCCACATAGACAGCATTGCAGTAGTCCAAATGGGAAGTAACCAGGGCATGGACTACCATCGCCAGATCTGGCATCTCAAGGTATGGGCACAGCTGGGACACAAATATTAATTGTGTGAAGGTACTCCTAGCTACCGCTGACATTTGGGGTTCCAGGGTTAGTCGTAAATCCAGGATCACCCTCAGACTGCGGACCTGTGTCTTGAAGGGGAGTGTGACTCCATCTAACACAGGCTGTAATCCCACACACTTGTCTGCCTTCCAACTGACCAGGGGTACATCTGTTTAGTCTGGATTTGCTTTCAATGTAGTACCACTCATCCAGTCCATCACTGATGACAGGCACCGGTTTAGAGAACGGATGTCATCCGTGGCATTGGGTGGACAGCAGTAATAGGGTTGGTGTCACCGCATGAATTTTGCAGAGAAGTCCTAACCTCCGGATGATCTCTCCAGCGGTTTCATGTAAATGTTAAAATACATGGAAGGGGGGAATTGAACTTTGAGGGAACCTGCAGGCCAAATGCCAGGGTTTTGAACAGGATTTCCCAAGCTCCACCATCTGGGTCCACCCTTCAAGCAAAGTCTGCAAACAGTGCCTCCTAGTCCCACCCCAGAGAGCTGGCCCAGAAGCATATAATGACTAATGGTATTGAAAGTCACTGAGAGGTCCAGGAGAACTAGCAGGGACACACTCCCGCTGTCTTGTTCTCTTCATAGATCATCCACCAAAACAATCAGTGCTGTCTCTGCCCCATAGCTGGGCTTGAAACCAGATTGAGATGGATCCAGATAATCAGTTTCATCCAAGAATGTCGGAACAGATCTGGGTGACTTCACCTGCATTCTTCACAATGAGCTGCCGATTGGCCAGGGATCTCTGGCAGAGCAGGATTTAAAAGTCCTGTGACCACTTGGCCAGTTCTGTGCAGATGCAATGTTGGGAGCAATGAACTAATTTTCTGCTGCCTTCATTGCTGCGGAATAGGCTTTAAAATGAGTTCTAGACCATGTGCTACACTTTTGACGCCAATTCTGGTCTAGTCTCCATTTCACTTTTTAAAATCGCTGGTATACCAGGGAGCTGATTTGGCTTGCGAAAGTAGATGTTCAGGAGTGATTCTTTCAACTGCCCTGTCAAGAGCTTTGACAGAATCACCAACTGAAGAGGCAGGAAAATTCTCAAGACCCATCAGGAATCCATCTAGATCCATAAGCCTCCGGGGGCCTACTTTCCTAATCGGCCCTCCACCCCTGCAGAGGATTAGAGCCCCAGTGATTCTAAACCTGACCAGGTAGTGATTGGTCCATGACAAAGGAACTGTGGCCAGCACCTTCACAATACCATCACCATCATCCTGTCCAGCACTATAGGTAGGTCCAGAAACCATTTCGGACAGACCCATGTATGTCATGGCAGCCATGAAGTCCTGAGCCACCCCCAGCAGGGCAGTCTTGGCATGGATGTTGAAGTCCCCCAGAACAACTTGCTGCTGGGACTCCAGCAGCAGGCCCAGGAACATCCCGGCTACCTCACGAAGGGAGACTGTTGAGTAGTGGGGTGGACGGTACACCAGCAGAATCTCCATTCTGTCGGGCCACTCACCCTTAGATAGACACACTGGTCAGGTGTCCCATCCACACAATCTCAATAGACCACTGTGACTTCTTCTCCCCACCCCTCAGATCTTGCTTGTTGCTGCACACTGAAACTCAAGGCAGTAATGAATCTCACCATTGATTCCAGCCAGGGTGTGGTACTTCTTGTTCAAATTAAGCCTTTTCTACTTTTAATCATCCAACCCATCAATTTCTATAGACCCCAACTCTAAGTTCTTTCTGGGCTGGGCTGGGCTGGGCTGGAGTAAGACAATAGCTCAGGGGTGGGCATTGAGCTATGTTTTGGACCAACTCCCAGAAATCCTAACAGCTGGTAAACTGGCTAGGATTTCTGGGAGTTGAAGTCCAAAACACCTGGAGGGCCGGTAATTGCCCACCCCTGCAATAGCACCACATTGAGCTACTTCCACAAGGACTGTTGTAATGTGGTGTTCTGTGAGAAGAGGCTAGGTATTGTCCATCTCTCCCTGACACAGATATAGACAACTGGAAGAAAGATATACACTAGATAGTAAAAAATATGGGATTTGAAGGAGACCAATCACAATCTGAAAAGGAACTATATACTAATGGACAACATCATATTGAAAAATATATAAAGTATTACTGAAAATGGAAATGGAAACAGAACTGATAAACGATTGCATGATTAAATGGGCACAAAATGTTAGACACAACAGAGAACTAGATAAATGTGGAAAACGTGGACTATTGCCTTCAAGAAAATTCAGTGCTATGACCTTTGAGGAAATCTTTATAAAATGATGAACAGGTGGCACCTGTTCCCAGCAAAATTAGCTACAATTTATAAGGGACGAAACAACAAGTGCTGGAAATGTAAATAACAGGAAGGAACTTTATTCCACGTGTGATGGTCTTGTAAAAAAGAAAGAGAATTCTGGGGCAAAGTACAAAAAACACTGCAATTTTCTTTTTCAATCAAAGATACAATTTGAGCCTGAATTATTCTTATTGGGAATGTCAAATAAACAAACAAAATCATTAAACTGCAAAATATTGCCCTAAGTGAAAATAGCAGCATATTATATGCACAGTTTTAGAAGAAAGCAGACCTCCCAACAATAGAATGGATGATGGAAGTCTTTAAAATAGCAAAAATTGAGAAATTCACAATAATGAACAAAGAAAAAAACACACAAATATTATCAAGGACTGGGAACCATTTCTTAACATAGTAAAAGAAAAAGAAGGAAAAGTTTTTATAGCAGGCTTCATAATTTAACCTATTATAATTTGTGCAGGGAATTTAGAAAGACTTATGTCAGGCTAGAAGGAAGTATAGAAAAACAATGTAATAGGAAAGAAGAATGAAATTATATATGTATGTCTCCAATAAAAGGAATGGGAAGTCAATAAATTGGGAGGGCTTGGAGGACAGGAGAGTATAACTAAATATGACTATTGTACTGATATCGGGAAGTATTGTATTGGTTCATGCAGATACACATGTATATAAATTTATTTTACTGTTTCTTATTGTAGTGAAGTCGCTATGTGTATTGAGGGTTTTATCTTTATTTTATTGTTAAATGTGTGGTTTGTATTATTACATTTGGATTGTGTTAGATGATTAAATGTTAGACAGACCACAAAGGGCTAACAGATAATATTACAGTGCCCGGCCTCTGAAGAGTTCCGTTGCCATAGCAACAGGAAGCGGAGCCTACCACTAGCTTTAGAATTTCCAGATTTGATATTCTTCAGTTGGAGTTGTAGCAGTTAGACTGACTGGTAGCAGTTCTGAGAGGCTACTGTTATCTGTTCTGAGGAGAACAGAATAAAGGCTGTGTTTTGATAATGCAGAAAGGCAGTTAGGGTTTAGAAAGCCTTTAAAGACTGCTGTTTGTATGTTAGGCTGGAAAGCTAACCTAGAAGATAGATACAAGGCCTATTGTGGGCAAAGTATCTATAAAATTGTTGAGTCAGTGTTTGGAGAAATACAGTCAAACATTGTATTTAGAAACCAGTAACCTTAAGATCTGTGCCTCTAAGAAGATACTGTAACCACCTACGCTCTGTGTACCTTAAAACCTCCATGTTTTAAACCTTGTTAACAAATAAACAGTTAAAGTTCTTCATTCATAAATCTATCTCTGTAAAATCTTTTGGTCAAGAATTACTCACTGGTGGCAAAAGTTATAAAGTAAGGAGGCTTCACATAAATTGGTGGCAGCAGTGGGATAGCCTACCCTGCCACAGGTCTCCACAGAAAGATTGAAAAAAAAGATAATCACACTTTTGAATATGCAAATAAATTTAAAAAATGCATATTAAAAAACTTAAAAACTAAAATAATTATACATGTAGAGTATGAAGGAAAGGTATAGAAAACATATTTCATGTGAAATAAGAAGATGGAAAGGGAAGGAGGGAAGAAAGAAAGAAGGAAAGAAGGACGGACGATTCTTACCCTTCTGGGCAGAAATCTTTCCTTCTGGACACGGAACACAATCATAGCAGCAAAATGGCTTCCCTTCCTTCTTTCTTTTACTGTAACCTGGATAACAATGGTCATTGCACAAAGAAAGAGGTTGTGCCTATCAACAAATAAAGGGAAATATTTCATGGTGATGACCCTCTATTCTCGTTTCCTCTCCAATATAATTCCATGGAAGCTCTTTGATTTCAAAACTTTTGTCTAGTATCTGTAATAGACTAATGAGGGCAAAGAAACTGAGCTTCAGTTCAGACAAGACTGAAGTGCTTGTCAGTTGAAAGGAAAAATACAACAACAACAACAACAACAACTCAAGATGCACTGGGATACATAGATACACAACTTGAGTGGCTTCAGCCTTGAATATAGCAGGGCAATAACAATGGTGACTAACATCAAAATTGCCCAGGGTTCTGCAGATTCCAGGTGTGCTTTGTCACACTTAAAGGCTTTGGGGCCAATTCTACCCATTGCTGAAGAAGCCTGATCCATCCACAATTACACATGCCTTGATGACATCTCATTTGGATGGCTCTACCACACTCCATGAGGAGATAACTTTAAAGAGTGTTCAGAAATTTCAGCTGGGACAAAGAGTAACTCTCCTAAGTCTGCGAGCTACAATTCAAAGTGTTGGTTGTGTTGTAGAAAGGTCTAGAGAACATACATCTAGATTATTGGGCAAACCATACCTACCTGACTGAGACGGCCTGGATCAAAATATCTGCAACAAAAGTCTTCCACTTGGGGTCCCATCACCTTCACAAATATGCTTCGTGGAAACAGGAGAGAGGACCTTTTCAGTGGAGAAGAACTCTCTCTGGTTTGAATGATGCCTGATAATTTTCCTACCAAGATGCCATGCTTATGATATGGGTCTCTGACACTGAGATACAATACATACTTTTTGGGGAGTGTAGAAAATACATGATAGAATTTATTCACACCCTACCTGATTGAACCAGCTGGGCCATACAATGGCATCCTCATGAACAGTGAACTCAATGGTTGGTAGAGACTGTGGTTCTATCCTTCCCACTTTCACTCGATTAAAGGTCTCATTGGGGAACGTGACCCAATTGATGATATCAAACCCAGCTACTAATTCCCCATTTTTATTAAAGGAAATCTGTTCACCAACTGTGTTGTTAAATATAACTCTTTTTAAGAAGTGATTAAGCTAAAATGAGAAGAGAAAATGCAGTTACGAATGATGCTCACAATCCAACTAAACAACATATGATAGTAATGGCTTTCATTTGTTTTTTTACTTATTTCATTTCTAACACGCCCTTCTCTATCCCCGAAGGGGGACACAGGGCGACTAACAAAGGCATACGCAGAAACAAAAAACAACATATCAAAATTACAACAAGGCAGATTAAAACAGTTACATATCAAAATATCCACATAATCCCCGTTCCACATTCATAGACTGTCCAAACCAATCCGTAGTCTGCCAACACAACCCTGTCATACTCAAATTGTCCATCTGCTGCTTCACATCACCCAAACGTCTGGTCCCAAAGCCACGTATTTAGGTTTTTTCTAAAGGAAAGGAGGGAAGAGGTTGCTCTAATTTTGCTGGGGAGCGAGTTGCACAGGTGAGGGGCCACTACCGAGAAGGCCCTGTCCCTTGTCCCCACCAACCGTGTTTGCGACAAAGGTGTGATTGAGAGCAGGGCCTCCCCAGAAGATTGTAAGGGAAGATACGTTTGGACAAGTAGTCTGGGCCAGAACCGTAAAGGGCTTTAAAGGTCAAAACCAGTACTTTGAATTGTGCTTGGAATTGGACAGGCAGCCAGTGGAGCTGGCACAACAGAGGAGTGGTGTGCTCCCTGTATGTAGCTCCAGTTAGTAACCTGGCTGCTGACAGCTGGACTAATTGAAGTTTCCGAACAGTCTTCAAAGGCAGCCCCATGTAGAGTGCATTGCAGTAATCTATTCGGGATGTAAGCAGAGCATGGACCACCGTGGCCAGATCAGACTTCCCAAGGTACGGGTGCAGCTGGCGCACAAGTTTTAACTGTGCAAAATCTCTCCCGGATACCCCCAAGACTTGGGGTTCCAGGCTCAGCAATGACTCCAGAATCACTCCCAAACTGAAAATTTGTAGAATTTGATACCTACATTTAATGGAACATAGTAAGCATGGTTAGGTTCGGTCAGAATCTTCCTAATTCAAAATAAATTCAGATCAGTTTCCTTTTTAAAGCAATTTCTAAACAATTTGGGAACCCGGAAGTATCCTTGCCATTTCGAAGCTTTTTCCACCATTTCTCTTACGAATCAATAAGTCAATTTGAAATTATTCAGTTTTTCAAACCAGTGTGGATGAATTCCCTTTGTTTCCTTTTCCTCCTGCATCAGTCCCGGGCGAGAGATGCTGTTTAACCCAGGTTGGATGGATTTCTTCCCTTTGCTTCCCCGCCCTTTCTGGAATAAAACAACTACTTTCAAAGTAAATACCACCGAATGAAACAGGAAATAACACTTTGAAACCATTAACGAATAATTTGGACGTCTCAGAAGTTTTGAAAAGTTTAAAACTTTTTTTCCTGTGAAAAACGGAATTGACTCTAGATCCAAACAACCAGCACCCCCTACATCCTAAACAAGTTTTGAACCATTTTTAAATCAAACAAGCCTAGAACCTAGGTGTTCTTTTAGAAAGTATATGTTTATTAGTGATACTAATAAGCCATTTTATATAAGGCTAGGAAATGTCTAGTACACAGAGAAATGTGTACACAACATTAACCAGGAAAGAGATCCCACCTGATCTTGAATGCTCAACAGGATCAGCCCTGGATAATGTTTGCATAGCATCTGCGCTTAGTTTGGTAACTGCACAGTGGCAGATAGGAAGGCACTCCAAAGGGTCATCACTACTGCACAGAGAATCATTGGTTGTCCTCTCCCCTCTTTGGAAGAACTTTGTAGGTCCCATAGCCTTAAGAAAGCTCAGAGCATTTTTGGGAATCCCTCTCACCCAGCATATTCCTTTTTTGAATTATTGACATCTGGCAGATGCAAATGGTACAGGGTGACAAAGACAATGACAAACTGACCTACGGACAGCTTCTATCATAGAGCTGTGGCTATTTTTAACTCCATGGTTTTGCAATTATGTGGCATTGGGGGCTTTGTGGTGGGCGTGGGGGAGTGGAGGGATGGGTATGTTGTTTTCTCCGGCGTGTGCCGGAGAAGGCATTTAATTTCATCGGGCAATAGTACAATGACGATAAAGCTATTCTATTCTAGTGCTTTAATGGGAAAATGCCAGTTAATACCTGGAGCTACAGGCTATATTTCATAGGTAGGAAATGATAAAACCATATCAGAATCTATCTTGCCTATGAAAACCTTATGAAACTCATGGGTTTTCGATTAGTTAACAGGGAATGTGACAGGCACATAAAATCAAATTGGAAACATGAGTCAAGGGGAATAAATATGAAGCAATATTTACAGTGTGCTATTCAGTACTCAGAAATCACTATTGGTAAAGATTGACATAAAGCAGGGCAAGAAAAATGGTCGGTAATATCAAAATTACAATGGAAAATGGATTAGTTGAGGAATCCTTGCCATTTCGAAGGAATTGGCTGTTTTTATCCTGGATAAGAGAAAAACGAATTGAAACACAAGAGTTGGAAAAATATAGAAAATATCTCATGCCTTTTTTGCTGTGTGTTGTGTCTACTACTTATGAGAAACCTAAGGCAAGCCAGGTTTTCCCAAGAAGTTTTGTTCAGAGGCAGTCTGTACCTATTCTCCACTAAGTAGAAACATATGCAGAGATACAAAGACAGACAGACGCTGTTATATGTCAGCCTGTTCAACCTGTGAATGTTTCTGATGCTCCTGTTGATGTGCATAATGGGAATTGGGAAAATATTCCTGATGATGGGCCTGGGGATGAGGGTTTGCCTGGGCAGGAGTTAAGTTCAAAAGAGAGGCTTGAGCAAGGTCACATTCCTGGGAAAGACCTTTCATTGCTTTTCTCAGAGCAACAGCCTGAAAATTATGCTTAATAATAAAGATTTCTGAGCCAGGTGCAGAAGGAGAGGAGAGTGAAACCTTGGACAGAAAGCAAAGTTTTAGAAAACAGAGGCAGAACTTTCAGAAACTCAGGCACTCTGCCCGTTTACAGCAAAATAAGGTAATAAACCGTTATCTAGTGAGAAAGTGCGAAAGAATGCTTCTTTGAGTTTCAGCTTTTGGAAAGGGTTTATAATGATTCATGGGAGACTAGTGTCTCAGTCGAGTCAACATTGTTAATTTATGCCAGTTTTGTTTTCAAATGCTCTATATTTCATATATCAAGTTGTTACCAAGTTTTAAGTTTTTTGCCTGAGAGTTCCAGTTGTTTTGCTTCATGGATTCAAGTTCCTGGCTTCGTGGGTTTCTATGTACTAATGCATCCGATTCTTTTGAAAGTTTATGGATTATCTTGGATTTTGGATTTTTGCTGTTTTACTTTTTTATTGCTTTGCCTACATAGGAAGTCTTTATTGATTAGCCCACTGGCCGTATCAAAAAGTTTGGCATACACATACAGTACAACATAAGTTAAAATAAGCAAGCAGTTAACACGATTAAAACTTGATTAAGTAAAAAAAAATTGTTAAAAATATCAGCATTAAAATGCCAAGGTCAAATTACATACCACAAAAGTTTAAAATTAAGGTTAAAACAAAGTTTAAAATAGACCAGCTATTGCACAATCTCAATCCCGTTCAGATATCTGCGTCACCCCTACAGTTTACCCCAATCGCCTCCAAATATGCAGTTCTCAGTTGCATTGCTTTATGTTAAAAAAGGGCCGTTTGGTGTGTGATCTTAGCATTCTGGCTAATGTAGTTTTAATATGGGGGTCCCAGTGAGTCTTCTGTATAATGAATGGTCTGAGGTATTGATTTCTCTCTTTCTTGTACAAAATACAACTAAACAGTACATATCCTCTACCCCCACAGATACAAAATCGTTCGTTATATGGAACCTGGTTGAATCTTCCATGTTTAACCATTGTATCTGTCTGTTCAAATCTGGTTCTAGTGAATACCATCCTGTGATGTTTAGGCATTTCTGCCTTTAGGTATTCGGCTGTTTGAAAAGTGTGTTTGAAGCGACTTAGCCATTTCAGTGAGCCGGCTTTACTGAGGGTAGCAATATCTTTCTGAGTCTCTATATCCTGTATTCGTTGTGCCACTATATTTGGATCTAGTTCTTTTAGGAGATTTGGATATAGAATTGGAAGTCCACAACTCCTGATGTATTTTGTCAGTTGAGCTAGCCAAGAGGACTGATGTTGATTTTTGGTCTGCTCTAACAGGTACAGTTTTGGTAGTCTATCATTTGCCATGGCATTTAGTTTTAACCAATATTTATATGTCCTAATTTTGCATAAACCCTCAACTGTGTATACTCCCATTTCTGCTCTCACTGCTGCAGCTGGTGTCCTTTTATCTACTCCCAGAAAGTTACGGAGGCGCTGTGCTTGAGATTGCTCTAATAATGATACCTGGTTTAGGCCCCAGACTTCCACTCCGTACAAGAGCATGGAGGTGACCTTAGCCTTATATACTTTAAGAAGTGGGTCTAAGGATCCTGGTTGACTATGATTTACAGTCACCCTCAGCTGAGTGGCAGACAGTCTCAAATGCATTCACAAATATTTGTGGTAGCCTAAAGGAACATCTTGTGACATCTTTCCCAAAGGCCCTCACATGAGCAGTGCACCCCGGTTTGACAAAGAATGCCAGGTTCTGAGAACAAAGATGAGGACAGCAATGAGGCATGCTCAGGGACAACATTCCACACATTCACAGGCTGAAATGTTGACCCTGAGACGAGAATACAAGAAACTTATTAAAACCAAAAGGAAAAATCATGCAGTCTCAATTTGGTCCGGACCTGAATGATCAGCTAAGAGTAACAACTCGGCTGTTTTTTGGCATGCAGTAACTGGAATTTTGAAGGAAAGGAAATTTGCATTTGATATACCTATCCCCACAGATGACTGGGAAAACTACTATACCCACTTATTTGCATTGCCTACATATATTATACAATAAACTGTTTGCTGCTTTTGCAAGCTGGGGTGGTGTTTCAAGTGTGCCTGCTATGGATTATGACAGACACATTAAACACTTGCACGAGACATTTGATAAAAATGTATAAAATGGAAATAAAAATGAAATGAGTATGATCATATTATCATTTCCTTTTACTGAAATGTGTATGTATACATGAAATTTACATGAAGTATAAAACCAAAGCACACTGAAAACAGAAACAGCTATGAAGTCACAGTAAAAGGAAGACTCAGTCCTAGTGCCTACTAGACAATAAATTCTATCTTTTCTAGAAAACTTGGGGGCTAACGTTGCATATAAGGTGAACACTTCTGTAATATTGTGCTCCGATCATTACCTGCCATGGCTGCATTTTTTTAAGATCTCTGATTCCCGTTGTTCTATGTTTGAAACTGGATGACTCCATGTCATGCAAAGCATGTGCGGCAGCATAGACAGCGTTGTAGATGCTGTAGCTGTGGCTGGTCATGCTCATTTCAAAAACAGACATAGGAAGACTCTCCAGCTTGTCCTCCTCTGTGCAGATATTTTCAAGGGACTCATCTAAATTGGGCCCAGGAAATGAACACACAAATGCGTGTTGCCAGAAGTCCCTGATAAAGCCATCTTCTCGATCTGTGTCTGGTTTTCTGTTCTGCAGAAATTCATGGAATCCTGAAATCTTTTTTGGGTGAAGTGAAACAGACAAAGCCCCATTGATGAAGCTCAGGCCCCAGTCTCTTTGAATTGGGAGCGATGCAAAATCTATTTCAGCTGTCATGATCCAGACTTTATTTATTTTTGGTAATTCACAGTGAAATGGAATTTCTATCCATATTCTCAAAAGTAGAATGAACTGAAGTTCTCCATGTAGGATCACTGCATTGGCAGTACTTCTCCCGACAAGGTGTGATGTTTCAATAAACTTATTTGCAAATGTTTCAAATTGAGTGAAACAGTTAATTTGGGTTACTGCTCTTATGAAGTCAAAGCAGATACCATTTTGGATTAACACTGGGATTACTTTATATACAAATCTTTGTCCTATTTCATTATTGAAATATATCACTCCAATCCATGTCCATTGGAAATGCAAAATTAAATTGAGAATCCCAGTGTATTGGGAGCTCCCACTTGGGAACATGCGGTGAAAGAAAGCAGCTTCATGTTTGTCATCCATTAGTGGAGCAGAGCCATATGTGATCTTTAGGGTGAGAGATAAGAAGGTAATCATATTAGCAAATTGCATCTACAAGTTAAAATAATTTTAATGAGTGAATGAAATGACTGTATCTAGGAGTGTATCAGAACAATTAAAACCAAAACATGGTATTGAAATAATAAAATCCTCCCCAAAGAAATCAAAAGCAAGAAAAAACAGAGGAAAAATGTGTTAAAGCAAGGAAATTATTATAGAAAATATTTTAACATTTCTCTAAAAACATTTGGTGTTTGCACCTCAAAGGTTTGAAAGGAATGTTATTGGTTTGGACTTTGTAATGTTTGGTACTTTAAGTAGTGACTGAACATCCCTCAGACTATATCAATTAAAATGCATTTTGCAATAGCTGCATCTTCTGGATCATCTCAAGGGCAGCTCAATATGAAATCCATAACTTGGATGCAAATACTGTGACCAGGCTATACCTGCCTAAAAATGGTCATAGCTGGTGAACAAGCCAAAGCAGGTTAACAGGAATGAGGAGAATTTGAGCCTCAAAGGACATTCAAAAGCTCAGCAACCATGATTTCAAATGGAGTAAATAAATTTAGGACATGAGGAAATTAGTCCTTTCAGGATATATCACATGCATGTAATTTATGAGCATTGGCAGGCTTTTTACCTTGATAGACTTCACTCTGATGTTTGTCATTTTCGGAAACTGGTTTACCTGATGTATAGTAGAAGAAATGATAGATACTGTGCGGTGGGGGGAACCAGCATCTTAGTAAAAGTCATCACACAATAATGTTATCCAAACGATGTTGGCCTTTATTGGACTTTACTGCTCAGATTTCATTCTATTCAGTAAAGGCCCATGTAGATTATATAAGGGCTCAAACTTAGAAAGGGGTTGATGCAGATGTTGATAGGATTCAGTGGAAACTGAACTGTGAGGTCCCATTAATATCCATCTCATCCCATGCATAGATTTAGGAATGGAGTATGGCAGGGCTGTATACTCTCACCCAACCTACCCAACGTGTATGCGGAACACATCATGCGGCGTGTGGGGCTTGATGAACCCAAGGCTGCAGTTAACATTGTTGGACAAAACATTAACAACCTTGGATATACAGATGATACCACTTTGGTGGCTGAGAGTGAGGAGGAGCTGATGAGCCTTCTAACCAAAACGAAAGAAGAAAGTGCAAAAGCTGGGTTGCAGTTAAACATTTTAAAAAAACAACCAAGGTGATGGCAACCAGACTGATTGAAAAATGATAAATAGAGGGAGAAAACGTAAAGGCAGTGTCAGAGTTTCTATTTCTAGGCACAAAGATTACTGCAGATGCAGACTGCAGCCAGGAAATCAGAAGACGCTTACTTCTTGGGAGAAGAGCAATGACCAATTTCAATAAAATAGTTAAGAGTAGAGACATCACATTGGCAACAAAGGTGCACATAGTTAAAAGAATGGTATTCTCCTTAGTAACTTCTGAATGCGAGAGCTGGACCATAAGGAAGCCAGAGTGAAGAAAGACAGACACTTTTGAACTGTGATGTTGGAGGACCACAAGAAGATCAAACCTGTCCATCCTCCAGGAAATTAAGCCCAGCTTCTCACTGGAGGGAAGGATATCAGAGGCAAAGGTGAACAAAATTGGCCACATAATGAGAAGACAGGAAAGCTTGGGGAAGATAACGATGCTGGGGAAAAGAAAGGAAAATAGGAAGAGGGCCAACCAATGGCAGGATGGATGGTATCCTGGAAGTGACTGGCTGGACCTTAAAGGAGCTGGGGGTGGCCACAGCCAACAGGGAGCTCTGGCGTGGGCTGGTCCATGAGGTCATGAAGAGTTGGAAGTGATTGAACAAATAAACAACAACAAAACATGGTGGAAGAATGAGGTAATATGTATCTGCTTGTTGTTGTTGCCCAGTCATATCAGCTACTGGAAGGACACGTTTTTATGCCTTGCAGCACAATGCTTTTTACATTTCTGGTTGGCAAATGACCAAAGTTCAGAAAAACTATGCATGTGACCAGTATGGATAAAATATATAATTTTACTTGAAACTTCCAATTGTGAGACAGGTGCCTTCCATTACAGTGGACCATTGATTTCAATCTCAATTGTCATATTTTCAGATTAAAATGCATCAGATCATCTGCCTAATTGATGTATAATCCACTAGCAATTACAGCATTTTTCCAGAATGAATATTTTGACAATCAAGTTATTCTGTTCACACCAGAAAACCCATCTCTGGCAGTAAAGTTATCCAAGCATAGAAAGAATGGTAGAATGAAAGACATGTTGATATCTCAACTCACATTGAGGCAATATTTTTCTTGGATTGCTTAGAGGAAACTTATCAAAAAAGAAATTCAGGGTCTGTAGAGATTGAATTCTAGAAATCCTGTTGTTTTAAACTCTTAATTCTGTGAGTGAGCTTACCTGTGAAAACTTGTAGGCGCACAAGATATCTGCCATGGAGAGACAGACATTCGAAGTAGGTCCCCCAATGACTGCTGCTGGGTTGTCTTGGGTGTCACATTTGTAGTTAGGGACAAATTTGCCCCAGGTAGAAAGGAGTTCCAGTGAAGCAAGATAAGCAAAGTCGGCAAAAAAATGACTGTTGTAAATGTAGAACCCCAATGTGATATTGGGTAAGATTAGGGAATTTTCATTGATCTCTTTAATGGCAAAAATCAAGGCCAGGATGTGTTGGTAGTTGTGAGTAAACACTCTGAAATAACAGTAACAGCAGACTTAGATTTCAGATTAATACACATTTTCTATTTGCATTGCACTATAACATATTGAAGAATGTCTGAGGACATGTACAGAAACATGGGCTTGAGCCTTCTGCAAATATACAGTCCAATATTGATGCAGCAGGTGTGGATTAGAATTCATATAATAATAATAATAATAATAATAACTTTATTTCTTGTGAGTCGCCCTTCACCGATGGTGCTCCGGGCGACTTACATCATTTAAAAATACATCTAATTAATAACACGGGTTCAAAGAATCACAAAGGGCCCAATCCCCAAGATTAGTCAATCCCCAAACGCCTGGCGGAAGAGCCAAGTTTTCAGCTCGGACAGGAATCTGGCTGGGGCCGATATGGCCCTAAGAGCAGGCGGAAGTGTATTCCAGATTACAGGAGCCACCACAGAGAAAGCTCTCCGTCGGGTCTTTGTCAGCCGGGCCTCTCTCACCCCTGGGATAACTATACAGTCACCATTTATTTCACGCGATGGTCTTTCACTGTGTTGGTCTATTAACCGGTCGCCCAGATAGGCTGGTCCGGTTCTTTGTCGTGCTTTGAAAGTTATCGCCATGAGTTTATAGACCACTCTGAACTCTGTAGGGAGCCAGTGAAGAGCTTTTAGGATTGGCGAGATATGGTTCCTAGCCGAAGCCCCGGAGATGAGTCTGGCCGCTGCATTCTGGACAAGTCTCAGCCTCCGAGTCGTGGACAGCGGTAGACCCGCATACAGGGCATTGCAGTAGTCAAGACGGGAGACTACGGTATGTTCTAATTATTCTTATAGAATCAGAATTGGTTGGTCTATTACCATCTTTTGAAGGGGAACCATTAGTTCCATCCCCCATGGTGTTATCCTGAAGCCCAGATTGCCTCCACTAGTAAAAGGGCTTACAGAAACATGGGCTTGAGCCTTCTGCCAATATACATTCCAATACTGATGCAGCAGGTGTGGATTGGAATTCATGTGTTCTAATTAGTATTATTCTTATAATTATCACTCTACCCTGATAAATCTTTTTTTAAAAAAGAGACTCCATAGCACTAACAACAATGCAATATTACAATATGGGATTATATTTATTACTAATTCTCTTTTTCAAAGGAAGCAACAAAGTCATGAATAACTATGAAAGACTTTCCCAGGCCATTACTAATTTTATTAACTAGGCATTTTTTGTGCAAACAACAACATTTTCTGTGCAGAAAACTACATTTTGAGTGTCTATACAGAAAAGGCTGCACATATTTATTTATTTATTTTTACAAAAGAATGATCATATTTCCAAGTTTTACATAAACTAAGTCCCAAACAGCAAACTTTTTTTTAATTGTACATTTTCTTATATTTTCTCTATCCTTAATTTAAACCAGTTCCAACATTATAACAACTGGATTTTTAACAGATTCCAACCTCTCTTATGTCTGAAGTACTGCATGAAATAATTTGAGAACCCCCGAAATACATACATTGTATCTCCTTGAGATTTCTCTGCAGGATCTTGTCTAAAGGTTATCTCTTCCGAAGTTATAAAAATCTGAGACAGAATGGCACCAATGTGCAGGTCTCCAGACATGCGATACTTGTGTTGAATATGAAGAGATCGACCCATGTCACATGAGCCATCTGTGCATGCCACCTGAAACAGACTGAACACCAGCTGAATGAAAATGAGTTGAATGGATAGCTTGATTAGGCATAGAAAGATTCCACTTGGACAACTATTCATTGCTTCCCAAATTGTGATCCAGGTCTCCTGTAGTATTATAGCCTCTTTGAAATTGGTTTGCTGGTTTGAAATCTGTTCGGTACACTGTGAAATATACACAGTCAAAACAATTGAATCATTTTTTCCTCCACCTACAACTCCAATGACATTAGCAATATGCATATAATTTAGAGCAAAGCACTCCTATGCAGGTTCAATTATTGATCAATCCCACTGACCTTACAATGATTTCGTCCTGTGTATAAAAGAGCACAGGCTGAACCTTTTCATCACTTGTATTCCCTGGAGTCTCCAGGAACATAGAAGGTGTAAGTGCAAATAGGATAAACCTGATCATTAAACGGGAGTGCTCTGGGGCATTGCAAAAATATGTTTATCACAACTCCACAGGTGTCTTCTCAGATCATACCAAATTTAACAGGAGTCATATGGGTCATAATTATGTCTATTTAAAAAAAACACTTTCAAGTAGCAAAAACGTTTCCAAGAACAGAACTAGTCTTCTAGGCATTAATTGGTTGTCCAATATTTACACAAGATGGAGACTTTGGGGTTGATGTTTCCAAAAGTAAGAAAATTAACTTTGCTGGATTTGATCACAGGCCTAGATAGTCCATTTATTCATGCTGAGTTTAATCCTGGGGTTTATTTACAATGTGAAAAAGTATAGTTTTAACTGTGATGGCTCAGTTGTACCCGGTGGGTGGGATGTGTACCACTTTGGCTAGATGGTGGAGTAAAGGGGCTAAGCAAATACTTGCGGATGCCTCCCTTGAAAGACGGCTCATTGGGATGTCTCCCAGAACGCAGAGAAAACATGGACTGCACAACAAGGATTTAAAAAAATCAAAAGTGAAAATTCCTCTACGCCTCGTTGCCCAAATCAAGCATTGCTTTGCAGGCCACGGGATGTGTAGAACAGATATACACTGGAGGAATGCCACAGCAACATGGTACCCGTGGGGCTGCCTTTGAAGACTTTTCAGAAAGTTCAATTAGTCCAACAAACAGCAGCCAGGTTGATCACCGGAGCAAGGTACAGAGAGCATACAACCCTCCTGTTACACCAGCTCCATGTGCTGCCAGTTTGCTACTGAACACAATTCAAGGTGCTGGCTTTAGCCTATAAAGCCCTAAATGGTTCCGGCCCAGCTTACCTGTCCAAATGTATCTCCTCCTATGAACCACCTAGGAGTCCAGGGAGGCCCTGCTCTCAGTCCTGTCACTTTTGCAGGAGCATCTGGTGGGAATGAAAGACAGGACCTTCTCCGTAGTGTCCCCTCAGCTGTGGAACTCCCTCCACAGTGATATTAGAGCAGCTCCCTGCCTTCTGGCCTTCAGAAGGAAAGTGTAAACTTGGCTCTGGGTTTGGAGATTAACTACAGTGTAATAATAACTATGAAATATCTGCAATGATGCTTGGAACGGCCCTAGATTACGATCGTGGATGGTGTGATTTTATTAGTGATTATAATGTTTACCTCTCTGTTGGCGCCCCCTTGTCGTGGAGGAGAGGCTTGTGTACCCTAATGAAGTTGTGAGCTATGCTGGCGGTTGCATAATAGTCACCGGTAGGGCCTCCCATGCCAGACAGGTCACAACCGAAGGGTCTGACAAAGAGCGTCAATGGGCAGGATGGGCTCTGTAGCCTTTTGGCAACCATCCTAGGAGAAGGAAAACTCTGATTTCAAACCCGGGCAGATGGTGCTCGTCTAACCTGTAAGGTCAACCATCTAAGAGAAGGTAACTCTAATCAAACCTACGACCTGAGGACCTTGCTGCCACCACCCAAGCTTGCTATGCCCCAGCAGACAAATATTTGGTTTAAAAGGTGAGGCCAGTTCTGTGCACGCTGCGCTCCACCAGTAAAATCCATTGCACAGGTTTGAAGAATACATCGAACTTTAGTCATCAATTCACTTGTAGAAAGTGTGGGATGAGTCTTTGCTGAATCTTCGTTTGCAAAGAAAAGCCAAGATAATGTTTACATGTTTTAATGTGTTTTGTAAACTCTAGTTTTAAATTTATTGTAAATTTATTTAATTGTCCGTTGTATAAAGGCATCAAATTGTTGCCATATGTAAAGCCTTTCTCTACCTTGAGTCCCCTTCAAGGTAGAGAAAGGTGGGATATAAGTAGAGGAAATAAATAAATTTATATTATCTAACACAATAAGAGAAAGACTGATGCCATTTTGAACCTTCTGTACAATACAATTTCCATTAAATTCATTTTTTTCTATTCTCATTATAATCTCATTATAATCAAAGCTATGCTGAAGAAGGAATCCTTCCCAATGCTCAGAAATAGCCCACTACAGAAACTCAGAAATTAGTCATTAAATACAGGACAGTAGGAAAAACTTTATTTCAACCATTCTTTTTATTAGGCACTAAGAGCAATATTTGGGCTGCCAAATATAGCATACAATGGTGGCTTGAATAAGAGAGTACAAAAGAAATAAGGAAACTATCAGTCATTTTCCCACCATTTTTTCATTTGGTATTTCCACCATTTTCAGTATGTCTCAAGAGGTTGCAAGCCATGAAAATAGCATCTGCATGGCCATATAATTCATTGTCTTTCTTTCTTTCCTTCTTTCTTGCCTCATCAAAATGGAAGTTTTTAACAGCATTGAATTGCAAAATTATCCAGTGTATGGCAGAATTAATTAATCTGTGTCCCCATCTGTGATGGTATGGAGGCATTGAAAATTATAGCGTCTGGCTTTACTCGGGGGCTATCTGTATACCTTCTGTTAAGATTAAGACCCTTTAGCACACAGAGGCATTTTAGGCAAGGCGAAACAGTAACCAAATGGGTTTACTGCAAACAAGATGAATAAAGGGTTAACTCCACCAGGACGATCATAAGGTAACTTAAAACAATACATTACAGTCATCTCCCTGGTGCAAAGTGATTGTTATAAACTGTCTTAATCTTCTATCTTGAGAAGCTTAAGATGGTCATAAGCTTCTGTTGACCTTTGGACTGGTGGTATAAAAATAGTGCTGAACGCAAGTGCTAAGGATGCCTGTTCTTGGATTGCTAGGCCTAGGGTTACCAGACAAGCCCAAGCCTTAAAAATAATAGTTCTGCTGTAGAAAGAGGAGGAGTCTAGCTAGAGAGATATATATATACTGGGAAATGAAATAGACCAACTAAGTCTTCACACTGTGGGTAGGGCCTGTGGTGTTACATAAAACTCCAGTTTTCAACCTTTAGAAGTGTCTAAAAATCTATTGCAAGCAACTTCTTTACATTGCTTCACTAAAATAAGAGCAGAGCCAGGGCTGAACCACAAGTTCATTTTTTTTGTAAAGAAAAGAAATAAAACAAAGTACATTCTGGAGCATTTCTCTCAGCGTGGCTCACAGCACATAAATCATGGCAAACTGGAGAACGTCCTTATCTACAAATGTTTACATTCCAAAGGTCGAATATCGGGGGCCTTTGCTTCCGTCACAGACATGAACTTTCCTTCTCCAGTTAACTCTATAATGGCCTAACTATATTACACATCTAAGAAAATAGACACATTTAACAGAAAACATTTTAAACTCATTTTGTCATATATTCTTACACTGACAATATCCCCACATCAAAAATGGAAGAGAGGAAGCATTTTCTAATCATTTATTTTCATAAGCTGCTCCCTTTTGTTCTGCTCAGTCTGAAAGATGATAAAATAGCATTTAGGGGAAAAGATAAAACCTAGCAGTCCGGCACTGGAAGGCCAAGATGGAGGAGATCTCCACAGTCACCATAGGTAGGTTGGAACAAAGGTTAACCAGACACTGCAAAACAGCAACATGCTGAAGGTGATAAACTTGGCTTCACTGAAGCTGCCAGGTAACTTCCGTGCTAGGAAAGCCACAATGAAGCTGATAATTGCCAGGAAAACCATAAAGCCCAGGACAGAATAAAGCATCATTCCAGATCCTTCCTTGCGTTCTGGTACATTGTTCTCAATGAATGAATCTGTGTCAGAATCTGGGAATGGCAGTGAGGTTGCCAAATTTAGTGTACAAAACATTACTTGAGTAAAGGAGCACAAAAGAATAATGGATATGGTTAGCCTTTTCCCTATTCATTTCTTCAACTTAGATCCTGGCTTATTGGCAAAAAAAGCTAGCACAACTGTGATGGCTTTGACCAACAAGCAAGAAATAACCATGGAGAAGACAATTCAAAAAGCTGTTCATTCAAAACTTTATTACGGTCACAGACCAGCACAAAGCGGGCACAAGCGCCCTAAGAGGAGAAGGACAACTCCCCAGTAAACAGCTATTTAAAATCAGACTAGAAATCAGTATAAAAATATATTTTAAAAGACAGGATATTTGTCAATCATCACCCGTCTGATATTAAGGGCAGCAGCACAGAACTTAGCAACACTGCAAGTCATTGCAGTGTTAGAGTCCGAAAGCAGCAGGGTGGAATAACATCTTTCACTGCACCCCGGGTACTTCAAAAGCCATGGTCCAATGAGATTGGATCTAAGATCTCTGTAGAACATGCATTGAAGAAGCACAACTGTGATGGCTTTGGCCAACAAGCAAGAAATAACCATGGAGAAGATAATTCAAAAAGCTGTTGTTGAAGGAGACAGGTCATCTTCTGAGGTCAGCAAATAAAGAGCAAAATGCAGAGAAAGGAGAGCAGGAGAGAGAAAAGAAGGGTGTCGGAGAGCATCTGATTGTTCACTTTTGCAATGGGTGTGTTGTCGTACTTCACAAAGATTGCTAACACCAAAGTGGTAATAAAAGAGAGGGCAACAGCAGAAGTCGCCAAACCTATCCCCAAAGGTTCAACATAAGACAAGACTGGAACCCACCCTTCTGATGAAATTATAAGGTATATATATATATATTCCTAGTGGTGCATGTAATGACCAAAGTGAGAGAACAAATGAACATAAAGCATACTCTTAAGCATAACAGAAATTAGCATGATAGTGAAATGTACTATACATTATCATAATTCTATACTTAATATTGGTCTTACATATTTGGATTCTTCAATACAAACTAAGACTGGGACCCAACATTTTGATGAAACTATGAGGAAAGTATCTTCTGTACCAAAATATCATCGATCATCAGGACATTTTATTAACCTTAGTAAAATTCCAAATTAAAGATAAAAAATGGTAAATGATTAAACAGAAGCTTCCTTTAACTTTTTCTTTTCATTACTTGCTCCCTTGTATTCATATCAGGCCTCAGAAGAATGATATAGCATTTGGGGAAAAATATACAACCTAGTAATCCGGCACTGGAAGCCAAGATTGAAAAGATCTCCACAGCCACCATGTATTTCCCCTTGGTGCTCAAGTATGTTGGAACAAAGGAAATCCATACACTGCAGAAGACCAACATGCTGAAGGTGATAAACTTGGCTTCATTAAAACTGTCAGGCAACTTCCTGGCAAAGAAAGCTGCAGTGAAACTGCAAATAGAGAGGGAACCCATAAACCCCAGGAGGCAATAAAACATGGTGATTGACCCTTCATTGCATTCCAGAATGACTTCTTCAGCCATTGAGTTCACATCAAGATCAGGAAATGGGGGAAAGGTAGACAGCCACACTGTACAAATTATGGCTTGAATGAGCAAGCTGGAAATTACAATGGAGGTGGCCATTCTTTTCCCCAACCATTTCCTCAACTTGGATTCAGGTTTGGTGGCTTGGAAAGCGAGAATCACAGTGATAGTTTTTGCCAATACAGAAGAAATGGCCACAGAGAAGATGATGCCGAAAGCTGTCTGACGAAAGAGACAGGTCATCTTGCGTGGCTGTCCAACAAACAGCAGAGCACAAAGGAAGGAGAGCAGGAGGGAGAGGAGGAGGGTGTAGGTGAGGGTCCGATTATTGGCTTTGACAATAGGAGTGTCCCGGTGTTTGATGAAGATCCCAAGCACTCCAGCAGTCACACAAAACAGGAAAAGAGCAGAGCTGGCCAGGCTTGTCCCCAGAGCTTCTTCAAAAGTGAGGAAAGTTAGAGATTTGAGGATGCAGAAATCCCTGTTCTTGTTTGGGTAATGATCTTTTGGACACTGAAAGCAGTTATCCACATCTAGGGAAAAGTAAACATTGACATATATGTGGCAACCTCACTTAAATCAATTGATATAGTCAAAATATCATTTTGAAAGACTGTAGTAAAGCCTATGGAGTCAATATTTCCCCATCTCATGTCTGTTGGAAGAAATATTGACTAGAAAGAGACTAGGGTAAATTAATTAAGAATAAAAAAATATTATTTATAGACCTCTCTGTCTCCCCAAAGGGACTCAGGGAGGTTTCCAAAATGTACGGCAAACATTCAATTCCAAAAAGAGAAAGCATTTCGGAACACATTACATCAGGACAAAGCAAATCAAGACAATATAGCAGCAACCTAAATCTCATCTTAATATCAGACGAAATAACTGACAATAATTTAAATGACCTATACGAATATAAAAATTAATGCAAATTTGACACTAAATAAAAGCAATTAAGACCAATAACTAAAACAGTTATAAAAGATGACATGGTATTAACAATCAGTGGGCGAGGTTAGTTCCAGTCTCTAGACAAAGTTTAACGTGTCTAGGTGAGAGTATAAGTCGGCCATATTAGTCTTCCTCCTCTCCATACACCACAGTACAAAAGTGGGTTTTCAGCAGTTTTTTAAAAGCAAGGAGAGAGGGAGCAGGGAGCGATTATGGAGAAGGCCCCATCTCTCATTCCCACCAGCCATGCTTGAGATTGGGAATTGAGATTGAGATTGAGAAATCAATAGGAATATGACTAACCATTACCCCGCGTCTCAATCCCCCCCTCTACTATTCCCCTCACCCAGCACTCCCACCTCTACCCCCATACCCAGCCTCCTCTACCCTATGCTTTTAGGATAATATATTAATGTGGTCGATTTCCATCTTTAAATGTACCAACACAAAATACCCTAATAAAAATCCATTTTAAAAACGAATCTGTGCAGGGAATCTATAGAGAGGAAATATCAGGCCAGATGGAAGAATAGAAGAACAATGTAATAGGAAGGAAGAATGGAATTATATATGCATGGAGGAGGGGAGAGTATAACTAAATATGAATATTGTACTGGTATTACAAAGTATTGTATTGGTTCATGCAGATATACATGAATATAGTTTTGTTTCACTGTTTTTTTTATGAATATGTAAATTGGAAGAAAAAAACACATATTAATTCCAAAAGCTAAAATAACTTTTTTCTTGAAATAAGGCTTTTTGTTATACATGTAGAGTGTGAAGGAAAGTTATAGAAAACTCATTCCATGTGAAATAAGAAGGTAGAAAGGGAGGGAGGGAAGAAAGAAGGAAAGAAAGAAAGAAAGAAAGAAGGGCGGACGACTCTTACCCTTCTGGGCAGAAATCTTCCCTTCTGGACAGGGAATACAATCATAGCAGCAAAACGGCTCCCCTTCCTTCTTTCTTTTACTGTACCCTGGATAACAATGGTCATTGCACAAAGAAAGAGGTTGTGCCTATCAACAAATAAAGGGAAATATTTCATGGTGATGACCCTCAACTCTCGTTTCCTCTCCAATATAATTCCATGGAATCTGTTTGAGTTCTAAACCTTTGTCTAGTATCAGTAATGGACTAATGAGGGCAAAGAAACTGAGTGTCAGTTCAGACAAGACAGAGTTGATCATGGTCAGTTGAAAGGCATATAAACAAATCAGGCTACACCCTGTGATGGTTGAGGTTACAGTGGAAGTACACAGATACACAATTTGTGTGGCTTCAGCCTTGAATATAGCAGGGCAAGAAAGATGGTCACTAACATCAACATTGCCCAGGGTTCTGCAGTTTCCAGGTGTGCTTCGCCACACTTAAAGGCTTTGGGGCCAACTCCACCCATTGCTAAAGAAGCCTGATCCATCCACAATTACACATGCCTTAATGACATCTCATTTGGATGGCTCTACCACACTCCATGAGGAGATGACTTTAAAGGGTGTTCAGAAATTTCAGCTGAGACAAAGAGTAATTTTCCTAAGTCTGTGAGCTCCACAATTCAAAGTGTTGGTTGTGATGTAGAAAGGTCTACACAACATACATCTAGATTATTGGACAAACCATACCTACCAGATTGAGACTGCCTGGATCCTGATATCTGCAAAAAAAAAGTCTTCCACTTTGGGTCCTATCACCTTCACAAATATGCTTGGTGGAATCAAGAGAGAGGACCTTTTCAGTGGAGGAGAAAGAATGCAAGAAGGATTTACAGCTCATGAAGAAATATCTCTGGTTTGAATGTTTCCTGATAGTTCTCCTACCTAGACGACGTGCTTATGATACGGGTCAATGACATACTTTTTGGGGAGGGTGGAAATCACATGATAGAATTTGTTCACACCCTACCTGATTGAACCAGCTGGGCCATACAATGGCATCCTCATGAACAGTGAACTCAATGGTTGGTAGAGACTGTGTTTCTATCCTCCCCACTTTCACTCGATTGAAGGTCTTATTGGGGAACGTGACCCAATTGATGATATCAAAATCAGCGACTAATTCCCCATTTCTATTAAAGGAAATCTGTTCACCAACAGTGTTGTTAAATATAACTCTTTTTAGGAAGTGATGAAGCTAAAGTGAGGAGAGAAAATGCAGTTACAAATTTATTTATTTACATAATGTATATTCCGCCCTTCTTACCTCGCAGGTTACTCAGGGCGGATTGCAATGCACATATACAGGCAAACATTGAATGCCATAGACATACAACATATATAGACAGACAATGAGCTACACAATTGGTCGAGAGGTCACCCCGACCTGAGCAGGCCTCGAACCCATGACCTTCTGGTCAGCAAGCGTGCAACTGTCTCAGCCTGCCAGTTGGCATCTCTGGGCAAACTGCAGCGCGCGCACCCTTCCTTTCCTCAACTCCACCCACGGCGCAGTCCTGTATCGCCCCTTCCTTCCAAGGGACCCATTGGATTAGAAGGGGCGATACAGGACTGCGCCATGGGCAGAGTTGAGGAAAGGAAGGGGCGCATCCTGTGGTTTCCAGGCAGCGCCTGTACGGGGTTTCCAACTGGCAGGCGCACACTCATGCGCTTGCAAGTTGGAATCCCGCCACTGTCACCGCTCCCTTACAGGGCTTCAGTGCCCTCCAAATTCTCCTGAGCTTCCCACCGCCCCCCTTGGATCACCTCACTGCCTACTAGGGGATGGTACCTCCCAATTTAGGATTCACTGGACTACACTAACCAAGAATGAGATCCCACCTGATCTTGAATTCTCAATGGAATCAGCCCTGGATAGTGTTTGGATAGCATCTGCGCTTAGTTTGGTATGGTAAATGCACAGTGGCAGATAGGAAGGCGCTCCAAAGGGTCACCACTACTGCATAGAAGATCATTGGTTGTCGCCCCCCTTCTTTGGAAGAACTTTAAAGGTCCCACAACCTTATGAGAGCTCAGAACATTTTTGGGAATCCCCCTCATCCAGCATATTCCTTTTTTGAATTATTGCCATCTGGCAGAGGAATATCGTGCAGGGTGACATAGACAAACTGAGTGAGAGACACCTTCTATCTTAGAGCTGTGGCTATTTTGAACTTCATGGGGGTGTGTGGCGGAATTGGTGTGTTATTGTGTGGTGTGTGCTGGGTAAGGCATTTAATTTCATCATGCAATAGTACAATGACGATAAAGCTAATCTATTCTATTATAATCTAGTGCTTGGATGGAAAAATGCCAGTGAATACCTGGAGCTACAGGCTATATATCATAGGAAGGAAATGATAAAACCATATCAGAATCTACCTTGCCGAAGAAATCCTTATGAAACTCATGGGTTGTCCATTAGTTAACAGGGAATGTGGCAGGCACATAAAATCAAATTGGAAACATGGGTCAAGGGGAATAAATATGAAGCAATATTCAGTACTCAGAAATCACTATTGGAAAAGATTGACATAAAGCAGGGCAAGAAAGATGGTCAGTAATATCAAAACTGCAATGGAAAATTGATTAGTTGAGGAAACGTTGAAGGAATTGGCTCTTTTTATCCTAGATAAGAAAAAACAAATAGAAACACAAGAGTTGGAAAAATATAGAAAATATCTCATGCCTTTTTTGCTGTGTGTTGTGTCTATTACTTATGAGAAACCTAAGGCAAGCCAGGTTTCCCCGAGAAGTTTTGTTCAGAGGCAGTTTGTACCTATTCTCCACTAAGTAGAAATATATATAGAAATACAAAGACAGACAGATGCTGTTATATGTCAGTCTGTTCAGCCTGTGAATGTTTCTGATGCTCCTGATGATGTGCATAATGGGAATGGGGAAAATATTCCTGATGATGGACTTGGAGATGAGGGTTTGCCTGTTTAATGAAAACAGAAGCAGCTACGAAGTCTGAGTAAAAGGAAGACTCAGTCCTAGTGTCTACTAGGCAATAAATTCTATTTTTTCTAGAAAACTTGGGGGCTAACGTTGCATATAAGGTGAACACTTCTGTAATGTTGTGCTCCAAACATTACCTGCCATGGCTGCATTTTTTTAAGATCTCTGATTCCAGTTGTTCTATGTTTGAAACTGGATGACTCCATGTCATGCAAAGCATGTGCGGCAGCATAGACAGCGTTGTAGATGCTGTAGCTGTGGCTGGTCATGCTCATTTCAAAAACAGAAATAGGAAGAGTCTCCAGCTTGTCCTCCTCTGTGCAGATATTTTCAAAGGATTCCTCTAAATTGGGCCCAGGAAATGAACACGTGAATGCATGTTGCCAGAAGTCCCTGATAAAGCCATCTTCTCGATCTGTGTCTGGTTTTCTGTTTTGCAGAAATTCATGGAACCCTGAAACCTTTTTTGGGAGAAGTGAAACAGACAAAGCCCCATTGATGAAGCTCAGGCTCCAGTCTCTTTGAATTGGGAGTAATGCAAAATCTATTTCAGCTGTCATGATCCAGACTTTATTTATTTTTGGTAAATCATAGTGAAATGGAATTTCTGTCCATATTCTCCAGAATATAATTGAATAAACTTCTCCATGTATGATCACTGCATTGGCAGTACTTGTCCCGACAAGGTAAGATGTCTCAATAAACTCATTTGCCAATGTTTCAATTTCATTTTGACAGTTAATTAGGGTTACTACTTGTATGAAGTCAAAGCAGATACCATTTTGCATTAACACAGGGATTACTTTATGTACAAATCTTCGTCCTATTTCATTATCTACATAAATCACGCCAATCCATGTCCATTGGAAATGCAAAATTAAATTGAGAATCCCAGTGTATTGGGAGTTCCCACTTGGCAACATGCGGTGAAAGAAAACAGCTTCATTTTTGTTATCCATTAGTGGAGCAGAGCCATATGTGATCTTTAGGGTGAGAGATGAGGAAGTAAACATATTAGCAAATTACATGTACAAGTTAAAATAATGTCAATGAGTGAATGAAATGACTGTATCTAGGAGTGTATCAGAACAGTTAAAACCAAAACATGGTATTGAAATAATAAATCCCCCCCCAAAAGAAATCAAAAGCAAGAAAAAAACAGAGGAAAAATGTGTTAAAGCAAGGAAATTATTATAGAAAATATTTTAACATTTCTCTAAAAACATTCGGTGTTTGCACCTCTAAGGTTTGAAAGGAATGCTATTGTACCGGTTTGGACTTTGTAAGATTCGGTACTTTAAGTAGTGACTGAACATCCCCCAGATTATATCAGTTAAAATGCACTTTGTAATAGCTGCATCTAAATAACTCTAGGACATGAGGAAATTATTCCTTTCAGGATATATCACATGCATGTAATTTATGAGCATTGACAGGCTTTCCACCTTGATAGACTTCACTCTGATGTTTGTCGTTTTCGGAAATTTGTTTACCTGATGTATCCTAGAAGAACCGATAGATATTGGGCGGCGGGGGGAACTAGGATCTTACTAAAAGTTATCACACAATAATGTTATCCAAAGGAGGTGGGTCTTTATGGGACTTCACTGCTCAGATTCCATTCTATTCAGTAAAGGCCCATGTAGATTACATAAGAGCTCAAACTTGGAAAGGGGTGGATGCGTTACTTATAGGATTCAGTGGAAACTGAGCTGTGAGGTCCCATAAATATCAATCTCATCCCATGTATAGATTTAGGAAAGGAGTATCGCAGGGCTGTATACTCTCACCCACCCTACCCAACTTGTATGCGGAACACATCATGCGGTGTGTGGGCCTGATGACCCCAAGGCTGCAGTTAACATTGTTGGACGAAGCATTAACAACCTTAGATATACAGATGAGACCACTTTGGTGGCTGAGAGTGAGAGGAGCTGAGGAACCTTCTAACCAAGGTGAAAGAAGAAAGTGCAACAGCTGGGTTGCAGTTAAACATTTTTTTAAAAAAACCAAGATGATGGCAACCAGACTGACTGAAAACTTGCAAATAGAGGGAGAAAACTTGGAGGTAGTGACAGAGTTTGTATTTCTAGGTGCAAAGATTACTGCAGAAGCAGACTGCAGCCAGGAAATCAGAAGACGCTTACTTCTTGGGAGGAGAGCAATGACCAATTTCAATAAAATAGTTAAAAGTAGAGACATCACACTGGCAACAAAGGTCTACATAGTTAAAACAATGGTATTCTCCTTAGTAAGTTATGAATGTGAGAGCTGGATTGAATTCTCCTAGAAATCATGATGTTTTAAACTCGTAATTCTGTGAGTGAGCTTACCTGTGAAAACTTGTAGGCGCACAAGATATCTGCCATGGAGAGACAGACATTAGAAGTAGGTCCCCCAATGACTGCTGCTGGGTTGTTTTGGGTGTCACATTTGTAGTTAGGGACAAATTTGCCCCAGGTAGAAAGGAGTTCCAGTGAAGCAAGATAAGTAAGGTCAGCAAAAAAATTACTGTTGTAAATGTAGACCCCCAATGTGATGTTGGGTAAGATAAGGGAATTTTCATTGATCTCTTTAATGGCAAAAATCAAGGCCAGGATGTGTTGGTAGTTGTGAGTAAACACTCTGAAATAACAGTAACTGCGGGCTTAGATTTCATATTAATAAACATTTTCTATCTGCATTGCACTACAACATATTGAAGAATGTCTGACTACAGATACAGAAACATGGGCTTGAACCTTCTGCCAATATACAGTCCAATACTGATGCAGCAGGTGTGGATTAGAATTCATGTGTTTTAATTATTCTTATTCTTCTTATAATTATCACTCTATTCTGCTTAATATCTATAATAAATAGACCCCAAAGCACTAAAACAATGCAACATTACAAAAATGAGATTATATTTATTACTAATTCTCTTTTTCAAAGGAAGCAACAAAGTCATGAATAACTATGAAAGACTTTCCCAGATCATTACTCATTTTATTAATTAGGCATTTTTTGTGCAAACAACCACATTTTCTGTGCAGGAAACTACATGTTGAGTGTCTATACAGAAAATGCTGCACATATTTTTTTGTATAAAACAATGACCATATTTGCAAGTTTTACATAGAATAAGCCCCAAACAGCAAACACTTTTAAAAAACATTTTGTACACTTTCTAATCTTTTTCTATTCTTAATTTAAACCAGTTCCAACATTATAACAACTATATTTTTAACAGATCCCAACCTCTCTTATGTCTGAAGTACTGCATGAAATAATTTGAGGAAACCCCCCCCCAAATACATACATTGTATCTCCTTGAGATTTCTCAGCAGGATTTTGTCTAAAGGGTATCTCTTCCAAAGATATAAAAATCTGAGACAGAATGGCACCAATGTGCAGGTCTCCAGACATACGATACTTGTGATGAATACCAATAGATCGACCCATCGAACCAGCTGTGCATGCCATCTGAAACAGACTGAACACCAGCCAAATGACAATGAGTTTAATGGATAGCTTGATTTTGCATAGAAAGATTCCACTTGGACAACTATTCATCACTTCCCAAATTGTGATCCAGGTCTTTTACAGCCTATTTGAAATTGGTTTGCTGGTTTGAAATCAGTTCGGACACTGTGAAATATACACAGTCAAAACAATTGAATCATTTTTTCCTCCACCTACAACTCCAATGACATTAGCAATATGCATATAATTTAGAGCAATGCACTCCTATGCAGGTTCAATTATAGATCAGTCCCACTGACCTTACAATTATGTTGTCCTTTGTATAAAAGAGCACAGACCTAACCTTTTCTTCACTAGTATTCCCTGGAGTCTCCAGGAACATAGAAGGTGTAAGTGCAAATAAGATAAACCTGATCATTAAACGGGAGTGCTCTGGGGCATTGCAAAAATATGTTTATCACAACTCCACAGGTGTCTTCTCAGATCATACCAAATTTAACAGGAGTCATATGGATCATAATTATGTCTATAAAAAATACCATGTTCAAGAAGCAAAAAAGTTTCCAAGAACAGAACTAGTTTTCTAGGCATTAATTGGTTGTCCAATATTTACACAAGTTGGAGACTATGGGGTTGATGTTTCCAAAAGTAGGAAGATTAACTTTGCTGGATTTGATCACAGGCCTAGATAGTCCATTTATTCATGCTGAGTTTAATCCTGGGGGTTATTTACAATGTAAAAAAATATAGGTTTAACTGTGTTGGCTCAGTTGTACCCAGTAATTTTGGTGGATGGGATGTGTACCAGTTTGGCTAGATGGTGGAGTAAAGGGCTAAGCAAACACTTGCACATGTCTCCCTTGAAAGATGGCTCATTGGGATGTCTCCCAGAATGCAGAGAAAACATGGACTGCACAACAAGGATGAAAATAATCAAAAGTGAGAGATCCTCAATGCCACATTGCCCAAATCAAACATTGCTTTGCAGGCCACAGGGTGTGCAGAACTGATGCAACAGCAACATGGTACTCCAAGAGGGAGTACAGTCTTCCACGAGGGATTGGAGTATGCTTGATCAGGTCAATCGCACAGTCATAGGGTCTATGGGGCGGGAGCTTGTCCGCTTCTTTTTCACTGAACACTTCCCAAAACTCCTGGTATTTACGAGGAAGCGTGGCCACGGTCCCAACTTCGGTTGCGGCCCCGGCCTGGCTCTTTAAATAATGTCCCTGGCAGTGCATTGAAAGGAAACGCACCTCTCGGCAGGCCCAGGAAATCTGGGGGTCATGCTGGGTGAGCCACGCTAGCCCCAGTATCACAGGGAAGTGCGGGATCTGAGAAACTAGGAAAGATATGTCCTCTTGGTGTTCCAACACACTCATCTTGGTAGGCTTAGTCCATTGTCCAATGAGGCCCGATTTTAAAATCCGATCATCAATGGTCTGCACCGCCTGGGGCTCCTTTAGCTCTAGACACTCCAGGCCCAAGTGCTTGGCGAAATCCTTATCAATGAAGTTGTTGGTGGCCCCGGAGTCTGGCATGGCATGAATCACGGTGGGGCCCTTCTCCACTGTCCATAGGGTGACCAAAAGCAGGAACAGGACTCCAGTTCGTGGCTCTGAGGGGGGTTTCCTACCGAGCTGGCGAGCCTTTCTATGGCTGGTCTTCGTCTTCCCCCTGTGGTTTGGGGTTTGACTCCAGGTTTCCAGGTTTTTCCTCGGCGGATGCCAGGCGGGGGTTCACCTTGGGTTTGGACGGACAATCTTTGGAGAAATGACCGGAAATGCCACAGTACTAACACAGGTGCAAGCGCTGGCGCCGGGCCTTCTCAGCATCATCCAGCCGCGGGCAGGTGTGCCCCAGCTGCATCGGGTCATCAACTTGCCTTGGAAGCTCACACAGATCATCGCAACTTAGAGCACCTTAAGACTGCGCAGAAGCTTAACCAGCGACAACAGCGCTGGGCCCTGTTCTTTGAACGTTTCCACTTTAAGATTCACTATGTCACGCCGGCCCAGACCAAGCAGGCAGACGCCTTGTCCAGGAAGCTGGAGTATACTCAGGATTGTGAGGACAGCCCGGAGCGCCAGCTTCTCCAGCTTGAGAACTTTGCAACGGCTACGGAGCCCGTGCCCCTTCCTGCTTCGCCGCCGACGGAGCGCAGTGCACTTTCCCTGCCCCCGGAGACACTTCCCCTGGATGCGCAGATTTGCGCCAGGCAACAGGAAGACCCGTGGGCAAAGGATCAACTGGCAAAGGAGGTACAGTACCCATTTAGCATACAAAGTGGACTGTTGTGCCACCAAAACCAAGCCTATGTTCCCCAGGGCCCCGAGAGGCAATAGATTCTTAAGCTGTGCCACGACAGCAAGGCCACAGGGCATTTTGGCCTGTTTAAAACCATTCAGTTGGTGTCCAGAGATTTTTCGTGGCCCAAGATGCGCAGAGAAATTGAAAAGTATATAGCCACCTGTTCTGTGTGCCAAAGATCCAAGCAGGGGGTGGGCAAGCCTCAAGGACTGTTGCAACCCTTGCCCACCCCAAGAGGCCCCTGGGAAATGTTGTCCACGGATTTCATCACCGATTTGCCCGCCTCACAAGGGAACACTACAGTGTTAGTAGTGGTGGACTGCCTAACCAAAATGGCACATTTCATCGCTTGCCTGGGCCTGCCTTCTGCCAAGGAGACCGTGGACCTTTTCCTTCACCATGTGTTCGGGCTTCATGGCCTCCCTAAGAGTTTGATTACAGACCGAGGCAGCCAATTCACCTCTCAGTTCTGGAAAGAGACGCAGCGGATGCTGGGGATAGAGGCCTGGCTGTCATCGGCTCATCAACCGGAGACAGACGGCCAGACCGAGCACACCAATAGTACCTTAGAACAGTACCTGCGGTGCTATGTGAACTATCAACAGGACAATTGGGCCGCCCTGCTGTCGCTAGCTGAATTTGCCTACAACAACTCCGTGCACGACAGCATCCAACAGACCCCTTTCTTTGCAAACTTGGGGTATCATCCACGGTTTTATCCAGCGCTGATAGAACCTGGGAATGTTCCTGCCGCTGAGGAGAGGCTCCAAGAACTAGCTGCAGTACAACAGGTGCTGAAAACCCAGC
The DNA here is from genome assembly GCA_030556195.1 of Anolis apletophallus. Taxonomy (NCBI): domain Eukaryota; kingdom Metazoa; phylum Chordata; class Lepidosauria; order Squamata; family Anolidae; genus Anolis; species Anolis apletophallus. The sequence goes on along the minus strand of JARBWK010000008.1, from coordinate 140,166,111 downwards.
TAGACCAGGCCAAGGTTGACTACAAGAGAATGGCTGACCGCCACCGCCAGGAGGGGCCATAACTGAAAGTGGGGGATCAGGTAATGCTGTCTACCCACCACTTGCCCTCCCAGTGGCCCTGTCGCAAGCTTAGCGCCAAGTACCTGGGACCTTACAAAATAATAGCCAAGATATCACCGGTTGCTTTCCGGCTCCAGCTTCCCAAAGGAATGAGGATCCATCCAGTCTTCCACCGCGCCCTCCTGCGTTTGACCAACGAAGTCCGGCCGGAAGGGGGTAAGTTGCCTGATCAATGGGGGGGAGGAATACGAAGTGGCGGAGATTTTGGACTCCCGTTCGTGCCGCGCCAACTTCAATATTTAATTGAATGGGAAGGATTTGGGCCAGAAGAGAGATGTTGGGTTCCGGCCTCGGACCTCCATGCTGAAACCTCACCACCATTCCCAGATTCTGACAACAGATTCTTTCATTTAGAATTATGTACTGCAGTGTTTCTCAACCAGTGTGCCGGGGCACACTAGTGTGCCGTGAGCAATCATCAGGTGTGTCGTGGGAAATTGGAACCTCCAGGGAGGGGGGGGGGGGGGGAGTCTAGTGTGTTGAAGAATAAAAACCCTAAGAAACCTACCTCGATAAAGACACAAAATTACAAAACCCCTCTCTCCCCATGCATTGTCTACTTGGTCTCTCCCTCTCCATGCATTGGGAAGGCCTGCCTCCCTTTCCCCAAGTAGAGACCTCCTCTTGTCTCCTGGGGGGTTCTGTGTGGGAAGTTTGGCCCAGTTCTAAATTGGTCCCAGAATGCTCTTTGATTGTAGGGGAACTATAAATCCCCTACAACTCCCAAAAGGTCTATTTTTCCCAAACTCCATCTGTTTTCACATTTGGGCATATTGAGTATTCATGCCAAGTTTGGTCCTGATCCAACATTGTTTGAGTCCACAGTGCTCTCTGGATATAGGTGAACTACAACTCCAAAACTCAAGGTCAATGCCCACCAAACTCTTATAGTCTTTTCTCTTGGTTATGGGAGTTCTGTGTGGGAGGTTTGTGTCTTTCTGCCATTCCTGCCAGGATATCTATGTTGTGTTCATCGAAACAGGCCCAGGTTTCACACTGAGTGTATAAATACATTTTAAAACATATTAACTATATGTATTACTGTGTTAGAGTGTCATTTTGTGTCATTTTGGTTGGTGGTGTGCCCCAGGATTTTGCAAATGTAAAAAGTGTGCCGCGGCTCAAAAAAGGTTGGGAAACACTGATGTACTGGAATGCAATGAAGGATGTGGAATGATGCTTTATTGTGTCCTGGGCTTTATGGGCTTCCTGGCAATTATCAGCTTCATTGTGGTTTTCCTAGCACGGAAGTAACCTGACAGCTTCAATGAAACCCAAGTTTATCACCTTCAGCATGTTGCTGTTTTGCAGTGTCTGGTTTACCTTTGTTCCAACACACACAAGCAGGTAAAGTGTAAAACTCAGTACTCTAAATTCCATATAATACAAAATATTGATCAGTAGCAATATACATATGCATCGTATTCATTATATCTATATCCATTAACATTAATGAACACCCAATAGAAATCACAAATATATATCCGATCCAAAAACCCAGCTAGATAGGTCTGTTACAAACTATCATACCCAAACTCTCACAATATACCATTGCTGGATCTCACTCACATGATCACGTTAGGCAGGAATAATAAATATCCTCCTCCTTGTTACTCTCGAGAGCAATCAATAAAGAATAATATAGTCCGAGCGAACACAGTCTATGGCAGGGGTGGGCAACCTCCTACTCTAGGAACCTGTTGTTGTTATTAGCAGAGGCTGAATGAATATTATCACCATCATTATTATTATAATGCTCTCACTGAAATACATTTCCAAATATTTTGCTTTTATGGCTCTCTGAGTGTTGTGGTTGAGCAAGCTGAGCCTGAAGTTGCTACAGGTAGTAACTTGGAGGAAGATACTTTGTCTGGAATGTCACTTGAAGAGGGGGATTTGGGCAGGGTTTCTGCAGCTGGAAGGGAGAGAGCTGCAAGTGATTCTAGCCTGGAAGGTGAAGAGCAAAGGAGAAAAATCCGGAAAATACTTAGAGAGTCTACTGGCGAAGACACTTTTGAAGGGTTTGAAGCAGAGTTAACATCAGAAGAGGATGATACGGAGCTGGACTCAGCGTTGGTGCAGGAAGTCAGGGATGTCTTGAATGCTGAGTCCAGTGAGAGTTCATTCTTTGGCTTTTCAAGCGACAAGGAATGGCCTAATGGGAATGCTGAATCAGATTGGGGGCCTTTAAGTGCTCAGGAGAGATGGGAGGTGTGGAGGAATACATCCAGCACGGCAGCTGCTGGGACTAAGGCAGGTTTGGGTGGGGATTCCGACGCCTCTGATCTATAATGCTATAAAGGTTTGGACCCTGCGGTCGGCCAAGGTGTTGCTGGTGGGTTTCTAGTTCCTGTATCTTGATACTCTTGATCTTCGTGCCTTTATTCCTGGTTTCCAGCTACTTGTGAGTATTGGGCTGTTTTCATGTAGGGTTCTGGGAGAGCTGCAATGGCAGCTCTAGCTGAAACTGTAGAATGTTGGGGGGTTTGGGGAGTTAATGTGTGTTTTTATGTCTAGTGACTACCGCGTTTCATTTGAACATTCTTGTGTTGCTGTGAGTGACTGCTTCTACATTATGGTATTGTATATCTGGGGGAAGGGAGATACTGGGGGATGCGGGGGCTTTGATGTATGTTATTTGTATATACTTAGCTCCTGTGGAGTAGGAAGCACTCCTCCTTTCCTTTCGGACGGATCATCTCGTTATGCAGACCCCTTGCCTGGATAAAGACCAAGTCAACAACGACAGACAGACGTCTTTTGTGTTTTGTTTAAAGACTCTTTTGGGGGGTTGGTTTTTTGGGATTTTAGAAGCCGGACTGTGGCTATTGTTTTGTGTTCAAATAAACTGTAAATACTTCTACTAGTCTGGCGTGTCTCCAACATCCAACACAACCGACCGAAAATACATTAAATTGGAACTTCCATCCGTTTCGTTCCTCTTGGAACTTTTTCAAGGCTGCATATATATGAGGAAAGTAGCCTTCATATAATAGTTGTTATAGATGCAAAGGACATGTTCTATGGAGAAATACATAGAAGATTATACATTATAGACAACTTCCTGCAAACAGCAGTGCAATACAATAAAACAGGCATAAAAACCCTGTATATAAAGTATATCGAATTATGTCAGTACTAGAAGTCATGAACAATAACTAGTAATTCTTCTTATAAGTTACAATAAATATACTAAATCTGTTGCAAAACAGTACATACCTCCACGATAGAAACACATATCAGAAAGATCTGATAGGTACAGTAAGTGGCAAAACGCAATTACAACCTGGTGGTAACCAGATTATATAGATGCTCATATCACACTTATACATGTGGATCACATCAACAAAGTGCTAATGTTCAATTTCTCATTTAACCCGGCGGGATTTCCATTCCTAATTTCAATATCCAGGTGGTTTCAGTGCAGATAAGGGCCTTGCTAATATCCGTGTGTGGATCTGCCTTAACCCTTTCCAACCCGTGTGTGGATCTGCCTTAACCCTTTCCAACCCAAAAAATCTTATAGGGAGAATTGCTTGCAATGCAAGTATAGGAGTGATTCATCAGATTGTGTTCTTATTCTAGATCGGTTTTCCCCTATTCTAGTTTTAAGGGCTCTTGACGATTGTCCCACATAAAGAAGCCAACAGGGGTACCTGAGTCTGTAGACGCAGGAGTCAGTGGGGCACATAATGAAATCTAGAAACTTAAAATAATGAGATTTAGATGGACTATAGATCCCATTTTGTGAATATACATATTTACATTGAGTACAATGACCACAAGGATGTGTCTTAGGAGTTTTGTGTTATTTTATGGGCTATGGTGTGGGGACCCTCTAGTCCAGGAATGTGAGATATTAAATTCCGGTATTTTTTAACAATCTTCAATATGTTGCCAGGGTGTGGAGTTAGCGTTAAAGGCCAAATTATCCTTTGATGCGATATTATATGTGTGGTTTTGAATAATGTAGATCTCGGTACTGCATCTGCTTTGGCTTTAGCTCTGGATATCATATGTTGCGGATAACCCCTATCCCTAAGGTTGAAGGCTAAACGGGTAACGGCAGGTTTTCTTTTAAAGCATGTGATTGATAACTTTAAAATGCAGTAGTGAGTTTCTATCGGTAGGTTTGTGGTAACATCTCACTTTAAGGTGAGAGTCCACTACGAATATAGTGACATCCAAAAAATTAACTGATGTTAAACTTGACTCTACCAAGCATTTGATGGATTCATGCCATGAGTTGAGCCACTGGGTGAATAAACCATCACCGGAACCCCTCCCTAATATCAAAAAAACATCATCAATGTACCACCAGTAGCACTTTATGTTGTTAGGCATGGTGTTATCATTGGATGCTACTAGGTGGATGGACTCTGAATGAGTCATGAATGGGTTAGCAATGATTGTGGTAACAGGGGACCACATAGCCACCCCTCCAACTTGAAAATAATATTTGTTGTCAAAACCAAAGTAGTTATAATCTAACACACAGTCCAATAAATCTAAAAGGAAGTGTGTGGGTGGGATGTTATTCTGTTGCAAGGAGTAAAAGATGTCAGCTATAATATGTCTAGCCTGTTCCAATGGGATGTTTGCATACAGAAAATTAACATCGGCTGTAATCACAATGTCCCCCCTCCTCAATATGAAAATCCTCTGTTTTACTAATAAAATCAGGGGTGTCCCTAAGGTATGAAGATGTTGATTGTACCTTGGGTTGAAGAAGGGTATCCAGTATTTTTATACCACCAGTCCAAAGGCCAACAGAAGCTTATGACCAACTTAAGCTTCTCAAGAAAGAAGATTAAGACAGTTTACAACCATCATTTTGCACTAGAGAGATGACTGCAGCCAACAAAGGCACCTTTTGTAATGTATTGTTTTAAGTTACCTTATGATAGCCCCTGAGTAAAGCCAGACACTATAGTTTCCCAAAGGCTTGGGCGTACCATCACACACACTGCCATATAATGCAATTCAATGCTGTTAAACTCCATTATGAGGCTGAATTATATGGCCATTCAGATGGGGACACAGATTAATTAATTCTATAAAGTACAACAATACACTGGATAATTTTGCACAAAGGAGAGAAATTGAATGCTTGAGAGCTCTTAACAAACTTCTGGGGTGTTTGTGCACTTTTCATGAAAACACCACATTCATATAATGTGTCGCACACCGGTCGTGAACCAGGACCCTTTAAATATTCACACAACCACGGCTGGAAATAACAGTCTATTTATTGAAGTAAACAATGTCCAAAAAATAACAGTAAACATGAAAAATAGCCAAGGCAAAAAGCATTCGAGAAAATCCCAGGAAATGCTCCCAAAGCCTCAGGCTAATTAAGTTGTAAGGTGTCCGAATATAAATCCACTAAGAAGCAACAAATCTTAAAACTAGGTTAGTCCCAAAAAGTTCTGTCATGAATGACCAAAAATCATGAAATCAGGAGTTAATGGAACTGCTTGCAGTAGAATCAAAAGTTGACCAGGAACTGAATTTCAAACCTTTACAGGGCTAATAACAAGATCTCAACATTCTAACACCCCCCTATTTCCCTGGGAAAGTAGCAACTGTGACTAGAATCAGCAAGCCAGGTGTCTCAATTCCCGCCCACTGGACTCTCAGAAAAACTAAATTCCCTTAACTGCTTTTCCAGAGTTTCATCACCTTGGCCCTGCACTGAAAATCACACAGATCCCTGCACACCACCACAACCTCTGAAGCCACAGAAACCACAGGCTCAACATAATGGGATCTATTTTAAAGAAGACGACGCAGAAAGAAAGAAAGAAAGAAAGAAAGAAAGAAAGAAAGACAATAGCAAATGGTTCCCTTGGCAGAAATGAGAAAAGTATGTCACGATGCAGGGTCTCGGCCCAGCCCCTTAATCACACACACACAGACGGTAATCAGCTAACTATTTATTGAATAATAAGAAACAGGTGAAAAGGTAAATTGTCCATAACAGTATCAAAAGTTCGATCAAAAAGGTAAAGAGTCCGTAAGTAAAATCCAAAGGCAAACGTAGCAAAGGCTCCGCAAAACAATGCGGATCAAGGACTTGGTCCGTGGCAAAGGAACAAGGCAAAGTTCATAAACAAAGCCCAAGAAATTTCTTGGCAAGGCACGAGCCGGCAACCTGGCTCCGTGGATCTTCGCTCGCTTCACTCCCTTCAGAACAGAAGTGGCCGAGCTACTGAGGATCCTTTCCCACGGATCCTATATTTAATTCCCTTTGTGAAACCCCCGACGCTCTAGGCTTCTGCGCCAATCAGTGCTACGGGATCTAGCGCTCCTCTGGCGCTCTAGGCTTTGGTGCCATTCCCTCCTGCTGGACTCAATGCTCCGTCTCCTATCAAAGCCTCGTCCTTGCCTCCCAGCACCTGGGTCGCTATCTTCATGAGAGCCTAACTCCCCTTCAGCTTCCATGGGCTCATCCCTGATTCTCCCCTGCGACCCGTAACCACCTGGTTTCTCATACTGATTATCGGAGTCAGCACTTTCAGGGTCAACCTGACTTTCCCAGCTATCATAGCCGTCAGGCCATTCATCATCCCAGGCCAAGCTCTCTGTGGGAGAGGAAGGCCCAGCTAACTCATCAGCCCCTTCCTCCATGTCCTCATCAGCTGCAGCTGGCCCTAATGCAAGTGGGACCCCCGGAGCCACCCCTTGCCCCCCAGGCACGAAAGGGAACTGGGTTGCTACAAAGTATGGCTTTGATCCACAAGTGACTTCCCAATCCTATTTTCATGGCTTACACCACTTGAGACTCGCTGAAAATGGTGGAAATCCTAAATGAAAAAATGGTGGAAAAATGACTGATAATTTCCATTGTTCTTTTGTACTCTCTTATTCAAGCCACCATTGTATGCTATATTTAGCAGCCCAACTATTGTTCTTAGTGCCTAATAAAAAGAATGGTTGAAATAAAGTTTTTCCTATTGTCCTGTATTTAATGACTGATTTCTGAGTGTCTGTAGTGAGATATTTCTAAGTTTCTCTTTCAAGGGAACATTGGGAAGGATTCCTTCTTCAGCAGAGCTTTGATTATAATGGGAATAGAATAAAATGAATTTAATGGAAATCGTATTTTATAAAGGTTCAAAACGTCATCAGTCTTTCTCCTATTGTGTCAATTAGATAGTATAAATTTATTTATTTATTTATTTGCTCTATTTATATCCCGCCTTTCTCTACCTCGAAGGTGACTCAAGGTGGCTTTACATATGGCAACAATTTCATGCCTTTACACAACAGACAATTAAATACGAATGAATGAATTGTTCATTGTACTAGCCATAGGCCATGACATAAAATATACAACTTCTAAAAGTACAACAAGCACTTTCCAATAAAAACATTAAAATATGTTCCATATACTGGCTTTTAAAAATACAGCAGTAGTGACATGACAACAATTACAGTGTCTGATTCGCATCATCCCAATATATCTCCATTTCCTTTTTTCGCTTCTGCAGTGGAGTACTATTTTGGCTCAAATTTTCTGAGCTGCAGCTGCAAATGTGGCAACCTTTAATGTAATCTTTTTGGAATAATCTGCTAACAAGTCACAGACAACTGCTGACTGTTGCAATGCTGCTCTTTCTTCCGAAGGTGTTCCCAGGAGATTGTTTCGAGGGTCATTATACAATAGGCAATGTAACAGATAGTGTGTTAAATCCTCTCTTTCCCCAGACCCACAGATACAAAGATGTTGGGCATGAGGGATCCCTCTATATCTTCCCTCTAACCAGCCTGATGACATTGTTTGAAAGCGCAGGGCTGAAAATGCTTTTCCAAGGGCTACAGATGTTAAATCTTGAAGATATTGTTGACAATATTGGTCACTCTTTAGTAGAGGATACCAAGTGGAGAAACCCTGCTGTTTACTAGTCCACAAGTTTTCAATTACATCCACCTCAAAGATTTTGTCTCTAATCGCCTTCTTGTTCAGCTGCATTAGGGTTGTTGTTGACCCCTCAAAATACTGATGGAGCAGGGCTAACCAGTGTTGAGCCCAACCTCCTTGCTTATATTGCTCCATCAAGCATTGTTTTGTTATACTCTCATCCTCCATTTCCAGAAGTCTCTTCCCATATGAATTGTGCAACTTATAAATTCTGGCCTTAAGTGAGGGAAGATCCACTTCAAGCCTTAACAAGGAAGGATTGTTCTGGATGCATTCGATCTGCTTTGTGTTACTCTGCCCCCATATTTCTGCTCCATATAACAGTTGTGGTAGGATTTTAGCAACAAAGATCTTAATTGTGGGACATATCAAGGAACCCCCCTTTGTTTTCCCAAAGGAAAGAATTGATTTTGCTGACCTCCACGCCGATAGTTTTGCTGCCTCTATATGACATTTCCAGCTACCATTATATGAAAAGTGGATGTCCAGGTATTTAAAGCTGAGACACTGTTGTATTGGGTGGCCATCCAGTTGCCATTTCTAAGTTTCTCTTTCAAGGGAACATTGGGAAGAATTCCTTCTTCAGCAGAGCTTTGATTATAATGGGAATAGAATAAAATGAATTTAATGGAAATTGTATTTTATAAACGTTCAAAATGTCATCAGTCTTTCTCCTATTGTGTTAATTGGATAATATAAAATTATTTCATTATTTACTCTACTTATATCCCGCCTTTCTCTACCTCGAAGGGAACTCAAGGTGGCTTTACATATGGCAACAATTTCATGCCTTTACACAACAGTCAATTAAATACATTGACATTAAAATTTAAAATTAGAGTTAGAATACACATTTAAACATATAAACATTATAATCACTAATAAAATCAAGCCATCCACAACCGTAATCCAGGGCCGTTCCAAGCATCATCGCACATATTTCATAGTTATTATTACACTGTAGTTATTCTCCAAAGGCTTGACCCCAGTGCCAGGTTTACACTTTCCTTCTGAAGGCCAGAAGGCAGGGAGCTGCTCTAATATCACTGTGGAGGGAGTTCTGCAGCTGAGGGGCCACCACTGAAAATGCCCTGTCTCTAGTTCCCACCAGATGCGCCTGCAAAAGTGGCAGGACTGAGAGCAGGGCCTACCTGGACTCCTAAGTGGTTCATAGGAGGAGATACATTTGGACAGGTAAGCTGGGCCGGAACCATTTAGGGCTTTATAGGCTAAAGCCAGCACCTTGAATTGTGTTCAGTAGCAAACTGGCAGCATGTGGACCTGGTGTAACAGGAGGGTTGTATGCTCCCTGTTCCCTGCTCCGGTGATCAACCTGGCTGCTGTTTGTTGGACTAATTGAACTTTCCGAACAGTCTTCAATGGCATTCCCATGGGTACCATGTTGCAGTGTCATTGCTCCAGGGTCCATATGTTCTGCACATCCCGTGGCTTGCAAAGCAATGTTTGATTTGGGCAACGTGGCATAGAGGATCTTTCACTTTTGACATTTACCAAACATCCTTGTTATGCAGTCCATGTTTTCTCCACGTTCTGGGAGACATCCCAATGAGCTGTTTTTCAAGGGAGGCATGTGCAAATGCTTGCTTAGCCCCTTTACTCCACCATCTAGCCAAACTGGTACACATCCCACCCTCCAATATTACCGGGTACAACTGAGCCATCACAGTTAAAACCATATTATTTCACATTGTAAATAACCCCCAGGATTAAACTCCGCATGAATAAATGGGCTATCTAGGCCGGTGATCAAATCCAGCAAAGTTAATCTTCTTACTTTTGGAAACATCAACCCCACAGTCTCCATCTTGTGTAAATATTGGACAAACAATTAATGCCAGGAAGACTAGTTCTGTTCTTGGAAACTTTTTTGCTTCTTGAACTTGGCGTTTTTTAATAGACATAATTATGGCCCATATGACTCCTGTAAAATTTGGTATGATCTGAGAAGTCACCTGTGGAGTTGTGATAAACATATTTTTGCAATGCCACAGGGCACTCCTGTGTAATGATCAGGTTTATCCTATTTGCACTTACACCATCTATATTCCTGGAGACTCCAGGGAATACTAGTGAAGAAAAGGTTCAGCCTCTGCTCTTTTATACACAGGACGACATCATTGTAAGGTCAGTGGGATTGATCTATAATTGAACCTGCATAGGAGTGCATTGCTCTAAATTATATGCATATTGCTAATGTCATTGGAGTTGTAGGTGCCGTTGGAGGAAAAAATGATTCAATTGCTTTGACTGTGTATATTTCACATTATATCAAACTGATTTCAAACCAGCAAACGTATTTCAAATAGGCTGTAATACTACAGGAGACCTGGATCACAATCTGGGAAGCAATGAATAGTTGTCCAAGTGGAATCTTTCTATGCAAAATCAAGCTATCCATTCAACTCATTTTCATTCGGCTGGTGTTCAGTCTGTTTCAGGTGGCATGCGCAACTGGTTCATGTGACATGGGTCGATCTCGTATTCAACACAAGTATCGCATGTCTGGAGACCTGCATATTGGTGCCATTCTGTCTCAGATTTTTATAACTTCAGAAGAGATATCCTTTAGACAAGATCCCACTGAGAAATCTCAAGGAGATACAATGTAAGAATGGGCGGGGGGGGGGGGGGGTTCTCAAATATTTCATGCAGTACTTCAGACATAAGAAAGGTTGGGAACTGTTAAAAATCCAGTTGTTATAATGTTGGAACTGGTTTAAATTAAGGATAGAAAAATTAGAAAATGTACAAAAATGTTTTTAAAAAGTGTTTGCTGTTTGGGAATTATTCTATGTAAAACTTGCAAATATGCTCATTGTTTTGTACAAAAAAATTATGTGCAGCATTTTCTGTATAGACACTCAACATGTAGTTTCCTGCACAGAAAATGTGGTTGTTTGCACAAAAAAATGCCTAATTAATAAAATTAGTAATGACCTGGGAAAGTCATAGTTATTCATGAGTTTGTTGCTTCCTTTGAAAAAGAAAATTAATAATATATATAATCCCATATTTGTAATATTGCATTGTTTTTAGTGCTTTGGGGTCTCTTTTTAGAGAGATTAAGCAGGATAGAGTGATAATTATAAGAAGAATAAGAATAATTAGAACATATGAATTCTAATCCACACCTGTTGCATCAATATTGGACTGTATATTTGCAGAAGGCTCAAGCCCATGTTTCTGTACATGTCCTCAGACATTCTTCAATATGTTATAGTGCAATGCAGATAGAAAATGTGTATTAATCTGAAATCTAAGTCCGCTGTTACTGTTATTTCAGAGTGTTTACTCACAACTACCAACACATCCTGGCCTTGATTTTTGCCATTAAAGAGATCAATGAAAATTCCCTTATCTTACCCAACATCACATTGGGATTCTACATTTACAACAGTAATTTTATTGCCGACTTTACTTATCTTGCTTCACTGGAACTTCTTTCTACCTGGGGCAAATTAGTCCCTAACTACAAATGTGACACCCAAGTCAACCCAGCAGCAGTCATTGGGGGATCTACTTCTGAAGTCTGTCTGTACATGGCAGATATCTTGTGCGCCTACAAGATTTCACAGGTAAGCTCACTCACAGAATTAAGAGTTTAAAACAACAGGATTTCTAGGAAAATTCAATCTCTACAGACAATGAATTTGCTTTTTGTTAACTTTTCCTCTAAGCAATCTAGGAAAAATATTGCCTCAATGTGAGTTGAGATATCCACATGTCTTTCATTCTACTATTCTTTCTATGCGTAGATAACTTTACTGCCAGAGATGGGTTTTCTGGTGTGGACAGAATAACTTGTCAAAATATTCATTCTAGAAAATGCTGTAATAGCTAGTGGAGTATACACCAATGAGGCAGATGATCTGATGCATTTTAATATGAAAATATGATAATTTAAATTGAAACCAATGGTCCACTGATATGGAAGGCACCTGTCTCACAATACGATTTTGGTCACATAAATTGATTTTCTGAACTTAGGTCATTTGGAGACCAGAAATGTAAAAAGCATTGTGCTGCAAGGCATAAAAACGTGTCCTTCCAGTAGCTGATATGATTGGGGAACAACAACAAGCAGATACATATTACTTCATTGTTCCACCATGTTTTGTTGTTGTTTATTCATTCAGTCACTTCCAACTCTTCATGACCTCATGGACCAGACCACGCCAGAGCTGCCTGTCAGCTGTGGCCACCCCCAGCTCCTTCAAAGTCAAGCCAGTCACTTCCAGTATACCATCCATCCATCCTGCCATTGGTTGGCCCCTCTTCCTAGAAATACAAACTCTGTCACTCCCTCCATGTTTTCTCCCTCTATTTGCCAGTTTTCAATCAGTCTAGTTGCCATCATCTTGGTTTTTTTTAATGTTTAACTGCAACCCAGCTTTTGCACTTTCTTCTTTCACCTTGGTTAGAAGGCTCCTCAGCTCCTCCTCACTCTCAGCTACCAAAGTGGTATCATCTGTATATGTAAGGTTATTAATGTTTCGTCCAACAATGTTAACTCCAGCCTTGGATTCATGAAGCCCCACACGTCGCACGATGTGTTCCGCATACAAGTTGGGTAGGTTGGGTTAGAGTATACAGCCCTGCCCTACTCCTTTGCTAAATCTATACATGGGATGAGAAGGACCTCACAGCTCAGTTTCCACTGAATCCTATAAGTAATGCATCAATCCCTTTCCAAGTTTGAGCCCTTATATAATCTACATGGCCTTTACTGAATAGAGTGGAATCTGAGCAGTGAAGTCCCATAAAGGCCCACCTCCTTTGGATAACATCATTGTGTGATGACTTTTACTAAGATGCTGGTTCCCCCCGCTGCCCAATATCTATCATTTCTCCTACTATACATCAGGTAAACACATTTCTGAAAATGACAAACATCAGAGTGAAGTCTATCAAGGTAGAAAGCCTGTCAATGCTCATAAATTACATGCATGTGATATATCCTGAAAGGAATAATTTCCTCACATCCTAGAGTTATTTACTCCCTTTGAAAGGATGGTTGCTGAGCTTTTGAATGACATTTGAGGCTCAAGTTCTCCTCATTCCTGTTATCCAGCTTTGGCTTGTTCACCACCTATGACCATTTTTAGGCAGGTATAGCCTGGTCACAGTATTTGCATCCAAGTTAGTTTACAGTTATGGATTTCATATTGACCTGCCCTTGATCCAGAATATGCAGCTATTGCAAAATGCATTTTAACTGATATTTATTTATTTATTTATTTCGGGATTTTACCCCGCTCTTCTCAACCCCCAAGGGGGGACTCAGAGCGGCTTACAGTACGGCACAATTCGATGCCCACATAATCACAATATAAAACCCCAAAACCCTTCAACAATTAAAATACATTAAAATACATTAAAATACAACTACATTAGCACCATACACATTCACTCTGGATTAAAACAATGTTCAGTCCATAAAAACATTGGCCATAATCACCCACTTCCATTAAAACCAATCTAAAATGCTGCCCTTGTGAAATGCCTGGTCCCACAGCCAGGATTTTACTTTTTCCTGAAGGCCAGGAGGGATGTGGTGGATCGTACATCCATTGTGGATAACGCATTCCACAGGCTGGGAGCCACCACGAGAAGGCCCTATCCTCGTCCCCACCAGCCTCATCTGAGACGAAGGCGGGACAAAGAGCAGGGCCTCTCCGGATGATCTTAGATTACGAGGTGGGACATAGCGGCTGATATCTTGACAAATAGGCTGGGCCAGAACCGTATAGAGCTTTAAAGGTCAAAACCAGCACTTTGAATTGAGCCCGAATTGGACTTCAGCCAGTGGAGCTGACACAACAGGGGGTGGTATTTTTAGGCATGTATAGCCCGTTAGCAATCTGGCTGCCGCCCGCTGAACTAATTGCAATTTCCGAACTGTCTTCAAAGGCAGCCCCACGTAGAGTGATATAGTCTGAGGGATGTTCAGTCACTACTTAAAGTCCCGAATCTTACAAAGTCCAAACCAGTACAATAGCATTCCTTTCAAACCTTAGAGGCGCAAACACCAAATGTTTAAGAGAAATGTTAAAATATTTTCTATAATAATCTCCTTCCTATAACACATTTTTCCTCTTTTTTCATGCTTTTCTTTGGGGGGGGATTTTTATTATTTTAATAATATGTTTTGGTTTTAACTGTTCTGATACACTCCTAGATACAGTCATTTCATTCACTCATTAAAATTATTTTAATTTGTAGATGTAATTTGCTAATATGTTTACTTCCTTATCTCTCACCCTAAAGATCACATATGGCTCTGCTCCACCAATGGATAACAAAAATGAAGCTGCTTTCTTTCACCGCATGTTGCCAAGTGGGAACTCCCAATACACTGGGATTCTCAATTTAATTTTGCATTTCCAATGGACGTGGATTGGAGTGATTTATGCAGATAATGAAATAGGACAAAGATTTGTACATAAAGTAATCCCTGTGTTAATGCAAAATGGTATCTGCTTTGACTTCATAAAAGCAGCATCCCTAATTAACGGTCACAATGCATTTGAAACATTGGCAAATAATTTTTTGGAAAGAGCATACCTAGTCGGGACAAGTACTGCCAATGCAGTGATCATACTTGGAGAAATTTATTCAATTCTAACTTTGAGATTAATAATAGAAATTCCATTTCACACTGAATTACCAAAAATAAATAAAGTCTGGATCATGACAGCTGAAATGGATTTTGCATCACTCCCAGTTCAAAGAGACTGGAGCCTGAGCTTCATCAATGGGGCTTTGTCTGTTTCACTTCTCCCAAAAAAGGTTTCAGGATTCCATGAATTTCTGCAGAACAGAAAACCAGACACAGATCGAGAAGATGGCTTTATCAGGGACTTCTGGCAACATGCATTCGTGTGTTCATTTCCTGGGCCCAATTTAGATGAGTCCCTTGAAAATATCTGCACAGAGGAGGACAAGCTGGAGACTCTTCCTATGTCTGTTTTTGAAATGAGCATGACCAGCCACAGCTACAGTATGTACAACGGTGTCTATGCTGCCGCACATGCTTTGCATGACATGGCTTCATCCAGTTTCAAACATAGAACAGTTGGGTTCAGAGATCTTAAAAAAATGCAGCCATGGCAGGTAATGTTCGGAGCACAATATTACAGAAGTGTTCACTTTATTTGTAACTTTAGCCCCCAAGTTTTCTAGAAAAGAAAGAATTAATTGTCTAGTAGGCACTGGGACTAAGTTTTCCTTTTACTGTGACTTCGTAGCTGCTTCTGTTTTCATTAAAACTGGAATATACTTGATTCATTTTGTAACATTTTGCTACTGTACTTTGGTTTCATACTTCATGTAAATTTCATGTATACACACACATATCAGTAAAAGGATGTTGTAAGATATGATATATGATCACCCTTGTTTCATTTTTATTTTCATTTCATTTATTTTTATCAAGTTTCTAGTGCATGTGGATAATGTGTCCGTCATACTCCATAGCAGGAACCCTTCTGACTTGAAACACCACCCCAGCTTGGCAAAAGCAGCAAAAAGCTTATTGTAGACTATAGCAGTTTATTGTAAGCAAAGCAATAAAAAAGTAAAACAGCAAAAGTCCAAAATCCAAGATAATCCATAAACATTCAAAGGAAATCGGATCCATTAGTACATAGAAATCCATGAAGCCAGGAACTTGAATCCATGAAGCAAAACAACAGGAACTCTCAGGAAAACAACTTAAAACTTGGCAACAACTTGATACATGAAATATAGAGCATTTCATAACAAAACCAGCATAAATTAACGATGTTGACTCGAGTGAGACACTAGTCTCCCATGAATCATTATAAACCCTTTCCAAAAGCCGAAACTGACAGATAAGCATTTTTCGCACTTTCTCCATAGATTACGGTTTATTACCTTTCTTTTGCTGTAAATGGGCAGAGTGCCTGAGATTCTGAAAGTTCTGCCCCTGTTTACTAAAACTTTGCTATCTGTCCAAGGTTTCACTCTCCTCTCCTTCTGCATCTGGCACAGCAAACTCAGCATTATTTTCAGGCTGTTGCTCTGAGAAAAGCAATGAAAGGTCTTTCCCAGGAATGTGACCTTGCTCAAGCCTCTCTTCTGAACTTAACTCCGGCCCAGGCAAACCCTCATCCCCAAGTCTATCATCAGGAATATTTTCCCCCATGCCCATTATGCACTTCAACATTATTTATTTATGGTATTTGTACCCCGTAGCTTCTCATCCCCGCAGGGGGACTCAGCACGGCTTCAATTTGCAGCACTGCAGGCCGCACCACCACAATACAATATAAAAATACACCATATAATCAACATCATTAAAAAGCATTTAAAACATTTTAAAACATTACATTAAAAACCACTACATACAACAATAATTAATTAAAGCCACATTGTCAGTCTAGTCAAGTCCAAAGTGTCAATCCAGTCAAATCCAAAGGTACAATTGACATCTGCTGCCCAACATGAATGTCATCATGAGTATCATTCCCATCAGGAGCATCCACAGGCTGAACAGGCTGACATATAACTGTGCCTGTCTGTCTTTGTATTTCTGTATATATTTCTACTTAGTGGAGAGTAGTAGGTACAAACTGCCTCTGAACAAAACTTCTCGGGGAAACCTGGCTTGCCTTAGGTTTCTCATAAGTAGTAGACACAGCAAAAAAGATATGAGTTATTTTCTATGTTTTTCCAACTCTTGTGTTTCTACTCGTTTTTTCTTATCCAGGATAAAAACAGCCAATTCCTTCAACCTTTCCTCAACTAATCCGTTTTCCATCGCAATTTTGATATTACTGACCATCTTTCTTGCCCTGCTTTATGTCAGTCTTTTCCAATAGTGATTTCTGAGTACTGAATAGCACACTGTAAATATTGCTTCATATTGCTTCCCCTTGACCCATGTTTCTAATTTGATTTTATGTGCCTGTCACATTCACTGTTAACTAATGGAGAACTCATGAGTTTCATAAGGTTTTCTTAGGCAAGGTAGATTCTGATATGGTTTTATCATTTCCTTCCTATGATATATAGCCTGTAGCTCCAGGTATTCACTAGCATTTTTCCATCTAAGCACTAGAATAGAATAGAATAGAATAGGTTTATCTTCATTGTACTATTGCCCAACGAAATCGAATGCCTTCACCGGAACACGCCAAAAAACAACACACCCATCCCTCCACAGCCCCACAACCACCACAAAGCCCCCAATGCCACATAATTGCGAAACCATAGACTTCAAAATAGCCACAGCTCTAAGATAGAAGCTGTCCATAGGTCTGTTTGTCATTGTCTTTGTCACTCTGTACCATTTACATCTGCCAGATGGCAATAATTCAAAAAAGGAATATGCTGGGTGAGAGGGATTCCCAAAAATGCTCTGAGCTTTCTTAAGGCTGTGGGACCTTTAAAGTTCTTCCAAAGAGGGGAGAGCACAACCAATGATTCTCTGTGCAGTAGTGGTGACCCTTTGGGGTGCCTTCCTATCTGCCACTGTGCAGTTACCAAACTAAGCGCAGATGCTATCCAATCACTATCCAGAGCTGATTCTGTTGAGCATTCAAGATCAGGTGGGATCTCTTTCCTGGTTAATGTTGTGTGCACATTGCTCTGTGTACTAGACATTCCCTAGCTTAATATAAAATAGCTCATTAGTATCACTAATAAACATATATTTTCTATAAGGGCACCTAGGTTCCGTTAAATGTAGATATCAAATGAAAGCAATTATTATCATATGTTGTTTAGTTGGATCATGAGCATCATTTGTAACGGCATTTTCTCTTCTCACTTTAGCTTCATCACTTCCTAAAAAGAGTTATATTTAACAACACAGTTGGTGAACAGATTTCCTTTAATAAAAATGGGGAATTAGTAGCTGGGTTTGATATCATCAATTGGGTCACGTTCCCCAATGAGACCTTTAATCGAGTGAAAGTGGGAAGGATAGAACCACAGTCTCTACCAACCATTGAGTTCACTGTTCATGAGGATGCCTTTGTATGGCCCAGCTGGTTCAATCAGGTAGGGTGTGAATAAATTCTATCATGTAATTTCTACACTCCCCAAAAAGTATGTATTGTATCTCAGTGTCAGAGACCCATATCATAAGCATGGCATCTTGGTAGGAAAATTGTCAGGCATCATTCAAACCAGAGAGAGTTCTTCTCCTCCACTGAAAAGGTCCTCTCTCCTGTTTCCACCAAACATATTTGTGAAGGTGATGGGACCTTAAGTGGAAGACTTTTGTTGCAGATATTTTGTTCCAGGCAGACTCAGTCAGTTAGGTAACCTCAACCATCACAGGGTGTATCTTGATTTGTTTGGGTTTTTTTGCCTTTCAACTGACAACGAGCACTTCAGTCTTGTCTGAACTGACACTCAGTTTCTTTACCCTCATTAGTCCATTACAGATACTAGAGAAAGGTTTAGAACTCAAACAGATTCCATGGAATTACTGTGTATTGGAGAGGAAACGAGAATAGAGGGTCATCATCATGAAATATTTCCCTTTATTTGTTGATAGGCACAACCTCTTTCTTTGTGCAATGACCATTGTTATCCAGGTTACAGTAAAAGAAAGAAGGAAGGGAAGCCATTTTGCTGCTATGATTGTATTCCATGTCCAGAAGGGAAGATTTCTGCCCAGAAGGGTAAGAGTCGTCTTTCTTTCTTTCTTTCTTTCTTTCTTCCTTTCTTTCTTTCTTTCTTTCTTCTTTCTTTCTTGGAATCTTCTTTTTCTATACCTTTCCTTCACTTTACCTCTTATTTATAATTATTTTAGTTTTGTAATTAATATGGGTTTTTTTCCAATTAGCATATTCATAAAAACAGTGAAATAAATCTATATTCATGTTTATCTGCATGAACCAATACAATACTTCGCAATATCAGTACAATAGTCAAATTTAGTTATACTCTCCTGTCCTCCAACCCCTCCCAATTTATTGACTTCCCATTCCTTTTATTGGAGACATTCGTATTTAATTCCATTCTTTCTTCCTATTACTTTGTTTTTCTGTTCTTCCTTCTGGCCTGACACTTACTCTTTCTAAACTCCCTGCATACATTCTAATAGGTTAAATTATGAAGCCTTCTATAAAAACGTTTCCTTCATTCTTTTTTTTTTACAATGTTTAGAAATGGTTCCCAGTCCTTGATAATTTTTGTGTGTGTTTTTCTTTGTTAATTATTGTAAATTTGTCAATTTCTGCTTTTTAAAAGACTTTCACCATCCATTCTATTGTTGGGAGGTCCGCTTTCTTCCAAAACTGTGCATATAATATTCTTGCTGCTCTTTTCATGTCGGGCAATATTTTGTAATTTCATTTATTTATTTATTATACTTTTTAATTGTTTTATCATGATTCAATACATTTGTTATGCATTGTTTATTTTACAGCAGATACATATTATTCAATACAACCTACCTTACTTTAACATTTCACCTCTAGTGTTCATCTTTCTGCTTATACATATTCTCTATCCCTCACCACTGTGCTCCCCTCCCCACCTCCCAAGCCACAGTTTTTACATGTCATCTGTCCAAAATTTCAGTTCCTCTTGTGGTGGTGCCTTTCTTTTGTTTTTAAATCCCTTTTCAATAAATTTTCTCTATACATCCTCAAAATCACTATGTTTCCATATACATCTTTTAATTTTTTTTACACGTCAGCTTATCATTTATTGCCAGTTTCCATACTTCATTGTACCACTCTTCTACTGAAATATTTATTTCTCTTTTCCAATTCCTTGCTATAAGCAGTCTTGCTATTGTTAATAAAATTGCTATCACATCTTTATCCTCTTTTTTCAATTGTTTATTATTATATAATGATAATAAATCTATACTAGGACTTCTTTCTATTTTAATATTCATTATATCTTCTATTTCTCTAAATACTTTCCCTATTAAAAATTA
Organism: Anolis apletophallus; assembly: GCA_030556195.1. Classification (NCBI taxonomy): domain Eukaryota; kingdom Metazoa; phylum Chordata; class Lepidosauria; order Squamata; family Anolidae; genus Anolis; species Anolis apletophallus. The sequence goes on along the minus strand of JARBWK010000008.1, from coordinate 140,146,123 downwards.
TTTACATATTTACATTGCCACCACATATGTATATATGTACCTGATTCTTGATAGCCTCTCCAGCAATTTTTTGAGTAGTTTTTATTTATGTTTACTATTCTTACTGGCATAAGGTACCATTTCCATATTAACTTGGAATAATTATATTTAACCTGTATTGATAATTTTTTTAAAATGTCTTTGTTTCCATAATTGTTGCCAATCTGTTTCATTTATTTTTATCCCTAAATCTTCTTCCCAGACCTCCTTGAGGATGTCATTTTTGTTTTCTCTTCTTTTATTTCAATTATTATCTTACATACTTTACTAGTTATTCCTTTCAAGTTTTCATGCTCCTCTACATCCCTTCCATTTTGTATTATCTGTTTGAATTGGTTTAGCTTACCTCCGTTTTTATTATTTTTTACCCAATTTTTAAACCATTGTTCTAATTGTATACAATGGAACCATGTCAATTTTATTTCTCTAAATTCCTCCATAATCACTTCCTTCTTCATTCCAACATTTATCCAATCCCCTATTTTGTCTAATTTTTTCCTTCAACTTTTTATCCATTTTTTAAAAAATGGAAATTTTTTCCATTAGAATTGAGATTATTACTGATCAATCCGTTATTAACATACTCCTATATTTGTTCCATACTTCTAATATATTACTCAACATTGGGTTTCTAATTTCCCCAATTTCTTTTCTCATAAACTGTTTAAAAATTTATATTCCAAATTTCTTCCTCCACTTTTTCAAATCCTTTCTTGGCCAATCTACACCCTCTTTTTTATCATTCCTTCTATAACCAATCTCAGTGTGCTCGGTTCATAATATTTTTTAATATTAGGGAGTGCTAATCCTCCATCCTATTTTGTAGTTTAATGATTCCATTTGTTTATTTGACATTCCCAATTTTAAAAATCAGGTTTCAATTGTATCTTTGATTGAAAAAATGGCAGTGTCTTTTGTGCCTTGCCCCAGAATTCTCTTGCTTTTTTACAAGACCACCAGATGTGGAATAAAGTTTTGTCCTTTTATTTACATTTCCAGCACTTGTTGTTTCTTCCCTTATACATTTTAGCTAATTTTGCTGGGAACAGGTACCACCTGTTCATTTTTTTAAAAAAGTATTTTTTGAAATTTTCAAAGTATTATACACAGTACAGCAAAAAAACCAAAATGACATTACAAAAACATAACCCAAAATAAACATTAACTAACACATATTTGTTCTATTTTATCTATTTTGCTTAAGACCCTCCTCCTTATGTTGGGGGGGGGGGTATTTCCAACTTTAATAATATGAGTAAATGTGGTTATATTATTAAAATAAAACATAAATCTCTAAATACATTAGCGAAATAGTCTAAGTATGTCATATATTTAGAGAGAGGTCCATAAAAATTATTCATCTGCCAACCCGGTCACTTTCAGTATATTTTCTTTGTCTATCGAAGTTTTTCTTCCCTCTTGTTCTAAGTTGTTAGTATTTCTGTGATTCATTTAGATAAGAAAAGAGGAAAGAAATGATGAAGAGGAAAGAGATAAACATTCTTAATCTTTAACTATATCAATATTTATACAATTTGCTTAATCAAATTTTAAATCTATCTTATGTTCTTCTTTATAGTACTCCCTTATTTTAGACCAGTCATTCTTCACTATCACTCCTTTTTCTCTGGATTTGATTGTTTCTGTAAGCCAGTCCATGTAGATTACATCTAAAGTTTTAGTCAGCCATTCTTCTTTCGTGGGTGACTTTTCCGATTTCCAATATCTTAGCCGCCGTGGTGGTAACTATAAAGATTTTTCTGTCCATTTTTGTAAAGGTTTTTTGAGATCCATTATCCCTAAAAGGAATAGATCTGGTTTTCTTTCAATTTTAATTTTTTTAAAAAATTCTATTCCAATTTGTATTAATTTCCTTTTTTTTTTTTTTTGCTTTGGGACATGTCCACCATATATGGAATAATGTACCCCTCTTATCTTCACAGTTCCAACACTTTGGGTTCAAATTTTTATACATTTTGGCCAGTCTTTCTGGCGGAAGATACCATCTATATATCATTTTTATCCAGTTTTCCTGGTATGAAGAGCCTAATATTTCTCTCATATTGTTTTTCCAAATTTGCCTCCATGTTTCTTTACTGATTTTATATCCTATATTTCTGGACCATTTCTCCATATATTCCCTATTTTGGGTGTTTTCTGTGTCCCACATTAACAATAACTTATACAATTTACTAGGGGTGGTTGATCCATAAAAAATTTGATTCTAAACTCATGTGGGGGGGAATTTCCCTTGCTGGGTCGTTATAGAAATTATTCCGAAAATTTTTAAATAAATTTCGTAATTGAAATGTAATTGCTAACGAATTTTTGTTTTTATTCCTTTCGCCAGCTGGGAGGATAGAATGGAGGGCTTGCTCTCCACTCTTCCCTCCCTCCCCCCAGATCAGAAGCATCTCGGATTAAATTTCATCCAAGATGCCTCTCAGCTGTGAAGGCAGGGAGGCTAGAATGGAGGGCTTGCTCTCCTCTCTTCCCTTCCTCCATCCCCCCCCCCAGCTCAGAAGCATTGCGCATTATATATAATGCACGATGACTCTCAGCTGGGGGGGGGGCAGGGAGGGAAGAGTGGGTGGCAAGCCACTCCCTCCCCCTCAGAAGCATCCTGGGTTAAATATACCATGAGAATAGACATTCATGCTGTGACAGCTGCACTTGCTGTATTAAGATTAGATTTAGGTTGCTGCTATATTGTCTCAAATTGCTTTGTCCTGATCTAATGTGTTCTGAATTGTTTTCACTTTTTGGAATTGAATGTTTGCCGTACATGTTGGAAACCTTCCTGAGTCCCTTTGGGGAGATACGGTGGTTTATACATAATATTTTTTTATTCTTAATTAATTTCTCCTAGTCTCTTTCTAGTCATTATTCCTTCCAACAGACATGAGATGGGGAAATATTGGCTCCATAAGCTTTACTACAGTCTTTCAAAATGATGTTTTGACTATATCAATTGATTTAAGTGAGGTTGTCACATATATGTCAATGTTTACTTTTCCCCAGATGTGGATAACTGCTTTCAGTGTCCAAAAGATCATTACCCAAACAAGAACAGGGATGTTTGCATCCCCAAATTGTTAACTTTCCTCACTTTTGAAGAAGCTCTGGGGACAAGCTTGGCCAGCTCTGCTCTTTTCCTGTTTTGTGTGACTGCTGGAGTGCTTGGGATCTTCATCAAACACCGGGACACTCCCATTGTCAAAGCCAATAATCGGACCCTCACCTACACCCTCCTCCTCTCCCTCCTGCTCTCCTTCCTTTGTGCTCTGCTGTTCATTGGACAGCCACACAAGATGACCTGTCTCTTTCGTCAGACAGCTTTCGGCATCATCTTCTCTATGGGCATTTCTTCTGTGTTGGCAAAAACTATCACTGTGATTCTCGCTTTCCAAGCCACCAAACCTGAATCCAAGTGGAGGAAATGGTTGGGGAAAAGAATGGCCACCTCCATTGTAATTTCCAGCTTGCTCATTCAAGCCATAATTTGTACAGTGTGGCTGTCTACCTTTCCCCCATTTCCTGATCTTGATGTGAACTCAATGTCTGAAGAAGTCATTCTGGAATGTAATGAAGGATCAATCACCATGTTTTATTGCCTCCTGGGGTTTATGGGTTCCCTCTCTATTTGCAGTTTCACTGCAGCTTTCTTTGCCAGGAAGTTGCCTGACAGTTTTAATGAAGCCAAGTTTATCACCTTCAGCATGTTGGTCTTCTGCAGTGTATGGATTTCCTTTGTTCCAACATACTTGAGCACCAAGGGGAAATACATGGTGGCTGTAGAGATCTTCTCAATCTTGGCTTCCAGTACCGGATTACTAGGTTGTATATTTATCCCCAAATGCTACATCATTCTTCTGAGGCCTGATTTGAATACAAGGGAGCAAGTAATGAAAAGAAAACATTAAAGAAAGTTTCTTTTTATTCATTCCTCATATTTTGTTTTTTATTTAGAATTTGTTTCCTAAGGTTAATAAAATGTCCTAATGATCGATGATATTCTGGTACAGAAGACATTTTCCTCATAGTTTCATCAGAACGATGGGTCCCAGTCTTAGTTTGTATTGAAGAATCAGAATATGTAAGACCGATATTACATAGGTTTAGAATTATGATAATGTATTTCCACTGTCTGAAATATATCATTCTAATTTCTGTTATGCTTAAGATTATGCTTTATGTTCATTTGTTCTCTCACTTCGGTGTCGGTCATTACAAGTACATGCATCAATAGGGAACAGATAACTTGTACACTCATCATGGTCATAACAGATGATCCGGAACACCTGTATCATCCAAAAACCAGTCATTTGGGATATATTTTGGAAGAGTTAAAGTTTTTATCCTTAGACAGGGACAAAGAAGATTGTCTACCTCTTCCCGCCCTCCCGCCCTGCACCCCACCCTATGTTGCCTTGATTACAGTGTAAATTTAAAAATTCAGATGAGAACTCCTTCTCTAGAAACATGGTTGATTGTGTATGCATATGTGCAAAGACATTATGATTTCTCCCAAAAGACCACAATTAGAACTCAGTATTACCGTTCTGAATTCATAACCTAGGGCTACATAGCTATAACCAATTCATATCCGCAATGTCCACACATTCATGGTTAGTGTAGTATTGCTATGATTGTAAACATACTGCATCAGCCATTGCAAGCAATGGGGGTCATTTCTCTTGTCAATTGCGACACAACAGAGTAATGTTTCCACCAGGCGGCATCACACAACCTGATCCACTGGTACTGAGTCCAGTGGTACTCCGATGCCATCACCTTTTTCCTCCACTCAACAGTCCAGAGAAAGGAACATTAGGAAGAACATCTTAATGATTAGAACTTTTCAGCAGTGGAATTCTCTGCTCCAGAGTGTGAAGAAGTCTCCTTCTTTGGAGGATTTTAAACAGAGGCTGAATGGCCATCTGTTGGGGGTTCTTTGAATGCAATTTTCCTGCTTTTTGGCAGGGGGTTGGACTGGATAGTAGGCATGGGTAGGTTCAGTCGGAATCTTCATAATTTGGAATAAATTTGGATCAAATGCCTTTTTGAAGTGATTTCAAAGCGATTTGGGAACCCAGAAGTATCCTTGTCATTTCAAAGCTTTTTCCGCCATTTCTCTTACGAATCAATAAGTGAGTCGGAAATTATTCAGCTTTTCAAACCAGTTTGGAGGGCTTTCCTTCGGTTTCCTTTCTCTCCCATGTCAGTCCCGGGTGAGAGCCATTGTTTAATCCTTTCTCTCCCCGCGTCAGTCCCAGGTGAGAGCTTGTTTAACCCAGTTTGGATGGCTTTCCTTCAGTTTCCTTTCTCTCCGGTGTCAGTCCCGGGTGAGAGCCACTGTTTTCAACTTTTTTTCTGTGAAAATTGGAATTGACTTTAGATTCGAACCACCAACGCCCCCTGCATCCGAAACGAGTTTTGAACCTTTTTCAAACAAGCCTACTGGATAGCCCACGAGGTCTCTTCCAACTCAATGATTCTATGATTCTATACTCGCAAAGCCTTCAAATTAATGGGCGGGGTAGGTGCTGCATGAGCCATTGCATGCAATGGAAGTCATTTCTCTTGTCAATTGCGACACAACAGAGCAAGGCCGTAGCCAGGATTTTTGATTTGGGGGGGGCTGAGTTTGGTCGGGGGGTTGTGACTGGGTGGAAGATGGTCTACCCTAGAAAACCTTTTGTATTGTTATCCCAATAACCCCATTAGTGTGGGATATAATGAGCATGGTGATCAGATCATGATATGAATAAACATAACAGTTTAAATAATGTACCAGTAAGGCCTTTTCGCGGACCACCCTGAGAATTTCGGGGCTGAAGCCCCCTTAGCCCCCCCCCCCTGGCTACATGCCTGCAACAGAGTAATGTTTCCACCAGGCAACATCACACAACCCGATCCACTGTCCAGTGGTACTCCAATGCCATCACCTTTTCCCTCCACTCAACAGTCCAGGGAAAGCTGTGTCAGAGCTCTTTGTCATCATGGTCACCTCTGCTGACATCAGCATGACCTGATTGTGTGGGTGCCCCATTCTGATCTTGGCAGAGGCACTCTATCCTCCTTCTTCCTGGCCTAGGATGCTTCTGCCAGTGTCAACACAGAGTGCTCGTGTAACCACCAAAAAGCATGGTAATTACCCCATATCATCCCCAGTAAAAAAAAATGAGGCGTACTCTCCTTGAAAACTTACCAGTTGCAATTGGATAACACCAGCAACAAGGGATAACATTGTAATTAATTCTCCATATATAATTATACAATCCAGTCCCAAGAAAGGTGACACCAAAGATGGCAGTAATTACAAGGTCATTTCATTCATTTCCCATACAAGCAACATAATGCTCAAGAATCTACAAACAAGACTTTTACCATATGTGGAGCAAAAGAAATTCCAGATATCCAAGCTCGAACGGGAAAGAAAGCAAAGCATGAGCATTGCTTCACTACCAACAGAACCTCTGAGGATGCCAGCCAGAGATGCAGGTGAAAGGTTGGGAGAGAATGCTGCTAGAACCTGGCCATACAGCCCAAAAAACTCACAGCAACCCAGTAATTCTGGCCATGAAAGCCTTTGACAAGGCTCCCAGGCTATCAATGCCTTGTGAAAGGGCAAGGACGTGGTCTATCTATCTCAGAGGATTGCTTTTTTGCCTCCCTTTAAAGGCTCGGGGCTCCAAGGACCAAACTGAACACTGGCTAACTCAAACGCTTTATTGTCCATTACATGAGTTAACTTCACTCAGACACTTTGCTTAATTTCCCCAAAATAACAACTGGTGACGTAGTCTCCAAAATAAGGTAGAAAACTTCTTACTTTAAAGTTCCTTTACTGTTTTTGGTCCACGAAGCTGTAGCAGAAAAGCTCTCTGAGTCCTTTCTTTTCCAATGGATTTGAGGTAGGAACATTCGCAGCCCCAATCAGATGGCCGAACTTGAAGTCACAAAGTCTTCCTCTTGAGGCCAGACAACTGGATTGGAGGTGCTTGGAACTCCCCAGAGTTACTCAGCCTTCTGATATGCTGAGCCTTCTGCTTGAATTCTAAGGAAATCAGACTGATATTGAAGGATGGCCTGACCAAGGGCCTGGTCTGGCAAAACTTTTAAACACGTCCTTACAGGAAGGGTCCTGGTAGTCTACAGCAGTGTTTCCCAACCGGTGTGCCATGGCACACTAGTATGCCTTGAGCAATCATTAGGTGTGCCGTGGGAAATTGGAACACAAATACCCTTTCTTCCCCCTCCTGCCGAACACTTTTTCTTCTCCACTCGGGCTCCCTTCTTCCCAGCCTTGATCCGAGGGGGCAGCGTGAGCGTATTCAGGAGGGGAGGGGGGAGGGAGGAAGACGTGACCCGTGCGGGCGCTACTGCGCAGACTCACCCCATGTCTTCCTCCCTCCCCTCCTGAACACGCTCACCTGCCCCCTCGCATAAAAATTGCGGCAGAAGTGGCAGCGTGAGCAAAGCGAGCAGAGCGCGGCTGGGAAGAAGTGAGCCCGAGTAGAGAATAAAAGTAAGTGTTCGGCAGGAGGGGGAAGAAAGGGCGCGAAGGGGAAGGTGGAGGAAGAGGTCTCTGTCGAAAGCTGGCATGGGCAAACTTGGACCTTCCAGGTGTTTTTGGACTCCAACTCCCACCATTCCTAGCAGCCTCAGGTCCTTTTCCTTTTTCCCCCTCAGCCACTTAAGCAGGAAAGGGCCTCAGGCTGTTAGGAATGGTGGGAGTTGAAGTCCAAAGCACCCAGAGGGCTGAAGTTTTCCCATGCCTGTTTTAGGGACCTTAAAGTGGTGAACCTCCTTCCAACATTGTGATTCTGGATAGAAAACAAACAACAACATAACATAATATTGTTTGAGTCCACAGTGCTCTCTGGGTGTAGGTGAACTGTAACTCCCAAACGTCAAGGTCTATTTTCCCCAAACTCCACCTGTGTTCACATTTGGGAATATTGAGTATTCATGCCAAGTTTGGTCCTGATCCAACATTGTTTGAGTCCACAGTGCTTTCTGGATACAGGTGAACTACAACTCCAAAACTCAAGGTCAATGCCCACCAAACTCTTATAGTATTTTCTCTTGGTTATGGGAGTTCTGTGTGGGAAGTTTGATTCCATTCCATATTGGTGGAGTTCAGAATGCTCTTTGATTGCTGGTAAACCATAACTCCCAGCAACTAAGTGAGTGTATAAATACATTTAAAAACATATTAACTATATGTATTACTGTGTTAGAGTGTCGTTTTGGTTGGTGGTGTGCCCCAGGATTTTGCCAATGTAAAAAATGTGCTGCGGCTCAAAAAAGGTTGAAAAACACTGGTCTACAGAATGTAAAAGTAGCTAGTTCCCCAGATCCCTGGAAAAAGGGGTAGAACAAACTCAACTGGGCTCTGCTAATGATGATTGGCAGGTGCTAAGGACCAATCAATGCAACTAAACCTCTTGCAAAGTGTGCAGGCTGTAAAAACACACTTTAACAATGCAAACCTTTAAGAACTTAAGATTTTCTATGCAGGTTGTGCTCACTGCGCCGTCACAAAAGGCATTAACTATATGTGGAGCAAAAAGTGCCAGATATCCAAGCTGGGTTCAGGAAAGAAAGAGGCATGAACATTACAGATGGCGGAGTACACTAAATAATTTCCCAAGAAAGTCATCTTCTGCTTTGCAGATTATACCAAAGCCATTGATTGTGTAAATTGTGAAAAGCTATGGATCAATATTATGGAATCATGGAAAATGTAGTTTAGTGAGGTCTTTACCCTTCACCGCCCAGACGTCCTGGTGCACCTCCAAGCAAGAGTTCCCAGAATTCCATAGCATTGAGCCATGGCAATTAACATGTGTGTGCACTCATTTCTACAGTAGAGATTCATCTTTAGTCTAACACATACAACACTGTTGCGCTAGCTCCACTGGCTGCCAGTCTGCTACCAGGCACAATTAAAAGTGTTGGCTTTAGCCTATAAAGTCCTAAATGGTTCCAGCCCAGCTTACCTGCCCGAGCATATCTCTCCTTATGAACCATCTAGGACTCTAAGATTGTCTGGGGAAGCCCTGCTCTCGGTTCCACCTTCTTCGCAGATATGTTTGGCGGGGACGAGAGACAGGGCCTTCTCTTCTTTTTTTTTTAAATAAGTTTTTATTAAGTTTCAAGAATGGTTAAAATAGGGGGAGGGTGTACATACACTACAGGGAGGTGGGGTAACATTAGGTAAGGGGGGGGGAGAGAGGTACATTGGAGGAACTGTGAGGGATGTGGTTATGGGGCAAGACTGGGGGAGTAAAAAGTTGGGGGGAGCATAACATGTCAAAAAAAAGGAAGCATCTACAGTCTTTTTTTTTTTTAGATCATCAATTAAACATGTACAGATTTTTGGGTTCGTCGTCCTGTTTTTATAACTTAAACAGTCGAGTCGTAGAGTGGAGAGAGACCCAGCGTAGAGGAATGTTCTTTTCCTTGAATCTAGTTGCGACCGAGGGGATAGGAAAAAGGAAAGACAAAAGGAACAAATAATATTTTGCCTTCTAGTTTGTTTGTATTCAATAATATTAACCTTTTGCAGATTTTATATTTCTAAATCAAAGTTACATTCCTTTTTGAAATAGTTCCTAATTGGTTCAAAAGTAACTAATATATTTTCCTTATTTGTATTTTCTTTAAGTCTCCACGTAAGGTGCTCCATTTGGAGTGTATCTACAATTTTGAGTAGCCATTCAATCTCCCTATGTATAATTGTCCAGTACCTCCTGGCTTTTTTGCAGAGCCACCATATATGGAAAAATGTACCATCTTTTCCCTTGCAAAACCAACAATTTGGTTTTGCATTTCTATATATTTTCGCGAGCTTCATTGGGGACATATACCACCTGTACACAATCTTGACCCAGTGTTCTCTGTAACTGTGGCAGTAGGAAATGTTGGCGTTTTTCCTCCATATCTTGTTCCAAGTTTCAGGGTTGATCTTAAATCCAACATTCCTAGACCACTTTAATTTATAGTCTTCTGTAAGCTTTTTGGAATTGTCCTGGGCCAATAATATTTTATATATTTTGCTCACTATTTTTGGCTTCCTATCTGTTAGTATAGTGCTTAATTCATTTTGAGTCTGTTCGAAACCTATTTTTTTGTCCTTTTTATAAATACTGTTTACTTGTGTATAGGGAAACCAATTTATTTTGAGGTTTTCAGAGTCTAGTTGTTGTTTTGTTTTTAAATCATATTCTCGGCCGTTCCATTTGAGGAGGTCCTTGTATGTGGTCCACGCACTATCATCCAGTTGTCTTATTCTGAGGGCTTCAATAGGTGATAGCCATAGGGGAAGTTTGTGAAAGAATAATTTTTGATATGTAAACCAGTTTTTGATAAGGGAGCTTCGGATAAAATGATTTTTGAAGTTTGCGTCTATCTTTATTTTATTATAAAATAAATAGGCATGTATTCCAAATTTAAGATCGCATCCTTCTAAATTGAGGAGCCTGTTGTCTCTTAGAAGACACCACTCTTTGATCCATGCAAGGCTATTGGAATCATAATATAGTTTTAAATTCGGGACACCAAGTCCCCCTTTCTCTTTTGAGTTCTGGATAATTTTCATCTTTACTCGGGGCTTCTTCCCCCCCCCAAATAAATTTTGATATCTCCCTGTTCCAAGTCTTAAATATGTCAGATTTTTGAATTATGGGTAAATTGGAGAAAAGGAAATTTAGTTTGGGGAGGATCATCATTTTGGTACATGCAATTCGTCCAAGAAGAGATAGTTTAATTTTATTCCATTTTAATAAAAGATTGTTGATTTCTTTCCATTTTGGGTCGTAATTGTTTTTATAAAGTTGGGAATTTTTGGCTGTCAAATGTATACCTAAATATTTTACTTTATTTGTTATTTGGAATCCAGAAATTTTTTCGAGTTCCTGATTTTCTTTTTCACTCAAGTTTTTAACTAGTATCTGGGTCTTATCTTTATTTATCTTAAAACCAGCATATGTACCAAATTGTTCCACTTTTGCCAGCCACAGTCCTACCGAGTTTAATGGGTCTTCTAAGATTTGCATCAAATCGTCGGCAAAGGCTTGAATCTTTATTTTATCTTTTTTAATTTGGAGCCCTTTTATGTTGTCGTCGGAGCGGATATTGTTTAACAGAACTTCGATTGTTAAGATAAATAAAAGGGGGGGCAGCCTTGCCTCACCCCCTTGTGTACTCCGATTTTCTGTGTCTTTTTTGAGTTGACTATAATTCTGGCTGTTTGTTCTGAATAAATTGCTCCAATGGTGTTTTCAAATTGGTGCCCCAAATCCGTCTCTCTTATTAGTGCTTTTAAAAAGTTCCATCTAACCCTGTCAAATGCCTTTTCGGCATCAACAAAGACTAAAGCTACCCCCTTGTTAATATTTTTTTCATAGTATTCGATGGAATCTAAGACAATTCTAATATTTGAATTCAATTGGCGGCCAGGCAGGAAACCGTTCTGATCTTTCTTTACCCATTTATTCATGAATATTTTTAACCTGTCTGTTATAATAGACGTAAAGATCTTATAGTCTACGTTAAGCAGGGCAATAGGTCTGTAGTTTGCCGGGTTAAGGGGGTCTTTACCGGGTTTTTCAATAACTGTTATATTAGATTCCTGCCAGGAGCCAGGTATTATTTTCTTATTTAGGATATCATTAAACAATTTAAATAGAAACTCAATGAGTTCCTCTCTATGTGTCCTGTAGTACTCCGCCGTGAACCCATCGGGTCCTGGGGATTTCCCGACTTTGGCTTTCTTTATTGCTATTTCTATCTCTTTTTTAGATATTGTTCTGTTCAGGGCCTCCCTGTCTTCTTCCGAGATTTTTTCGAGTTTTTGTTTACTGATGTAATCCTGTATTCCTGAGTTATCCGGTGGACCTTCTTTATATAATTCCCTGTAGAACTCTTCAAATGCAAGTCTAATCTCATCCTCTCTTGTAATTATCTTTTGATTCCAGTCCAATTTTGCAATATTACTTTTCTTCCTTTTTTCTTTCAATTGCCACGCTAACAACTTACCGGGTTTATTTGCCTTTTCAAAGTATTTTTGCTTGGTAAATTTAATGTTCTTCTCAATTTTCTCCATTTCGTATATCTCCAATTGTTTGTTCAGAAAATCTAGTTCTTGTTTAATTTTTTTGTTTTTAGGTTCTTTTTAAAAAATTTTTTCGCCCTCTTCAATCTTTTGGTGGAGTTCTAGGTATTTTTTTGTGAGGTCTTTTTCTTGATTGCTTGTAATTTTAAATAATACCCTCTCATATACGCCTTAGAGGCATCCCAAATAATGTTATTTTTGTTGTTTTCGTGGCAATTGATTTCTAAAAATTCCTTTAGGATTTTTTTGTTTGCTTCTATTTCTTTCTTTTCTTTTAATATATACCAGGGGAATTTCCAGTTGAATTCTTTTTTCCAATTGAAGAGTTCTAATTCTATCTGGGCGTGATCCGAAAATAATCGGGGGAGATCTTTGCCTTTTTCATGTAAATAGCAGTTTCCTTAGATATAAAGATATAGTCTATGCGAGACCAAGACGCATGTCTATTTGAATAGAAAGAGTAGTCTTTCTCATTTCCATTGAACCATCTCCAGGAGTCAATTAAGTTTAGATCTTCAACTATATTAAAGAAACTTTTTGGGAGTTTACTCTTATTCAATTTCTCATTTTTGTTATTGGACTTTTTGTCCGCTTTAGGGTCAATGACTCCGTTAAAGTCTCCCATTAAAATAAAACTGTCAAAATTTCTTTTGTTAATTTTCCTTCTTAGTTCCTCAAAAAAACTGCTTTAGCGTCGTTGGGTGCGTATATATTGCAAATTAGCCAGGTTTTTTGTTCTTTTTCTATGGCTACTCCTATATATCTTCCTTTATCATCTTCGAATATTAGTTTGGGTTTTAATACGGGGTCAACATACAGAACTACTCCTCCTCTTTTTTTCCCGATGCAGACACAAATTCTGTACCCAGGGCTGGATTTCTAAGGTATCCTATCTCAGATTTTTTAATATGAGTTTCCTGTAAAGCGATTATATTAGCACTTTTCTTTTTTAAGTTATGAAAGGTTCACCTTCTTTTACCCCCACTATTGAGTCCGTTAATATTCCACAATATGCACCTTAATGTCATCCTATTTTAGATTGGAGTAAGTCCCCTCGCGGTCTGTGTACTCTGGGGAGTCTTCTTCGGTTCTCTCCTCCGCTTCTCCTTCGTCGTCGCTCTGGTCGTTGTTGTCCTCCTCCTCATTGTCCGTGGTATCAATGTTGGTCTCTCTGGCGGGTGTATTGTATTGGTAGTGTCCTTGGTTGATATTTTCTTGAGTCTCTTTCAAGTTTTCTCCATGCTGCCTAAGAAAATCCTTCGCCTTGTCTTCTGACGTCAGCCACAATTGCTTTCCCCTGTAGGTTGCCATCAGGCCTTCAGTCTTTTCCCATCTAAATTTAATTTTGTTCCTTTTGAGTATATCAGTTAAAAAATAATATTTTTCCTGCTCTCTAATATTTCTTGAGGGAGTTCTTTTAGTATCAACACATCTTTGCCTTTATATTGGCCCTGTCTGTTCTTCTTCCACCTCAGGAGTTCGTCTCTTATACTTTTAAGAGTGTAATTGGCTATGACGTCTCTTGGTGTTTTGTTACGTTTTGCATAGGCGGAGTTTATTCGAAAGACCCTATCTACCTTTCCTTCCAAATAGGCCTCTGGGGCGTCTAGAATTTTTGCTGTGATTGCTACTATAATATCTTTCAACTTCTCTCCCTCTTCCTCTTCTATTCCCCTGAAGCGAATTTGGAATTCCTTTTGGTGGTATTCAAGATGGGTTTGTTTGGTTTCAAGTTTTACTGTCTTTGTCTCCAGTTGTTTTCTCTTTGTCGATTCTCCATGTGGAACTCCCTTCCTAGGGATATTAGATCAGCCCCCTCCCTCTTAACATTTCACAAAAAAAGTAAAACCTGACTTTTTGAGCAAGTATTTGCAAATGCAGTGTAACAGGCAAAGATAGATCTATGGAATGACTGGATGATGCAGCTGGAAAATGATTTTAGTTAGGAGATGCTGAGGATTTGTGTTTTTATTGGTTTGTATGGTTTTCTATTTTATATGCTAATGTTTTAAATGGTATTTTATATTGTTGAGGGCATCGAATTGTGGCGAGTGTAAACCGCCTTGAGTTGCCTACAGGCTGAGAAAGGCGGTATATAATTATGGCAAATAAATAAATAGGAAAATTGTGAAAATTGAAATTGCTGTCTCAAAATGGAGACTGCCAACAAAAGGGGAGGGCAACATCATCCATCTTACCCCATGAAGAAAATTCACAGGTCAGTTTTGAGAATAGAATTAGTCCCAGACAGACATGTGCTTAATGCTTTCTTTTTATTAGTTGTTTCCTTATGTTCATATCAGGCCTCATGACAATGATATAGCACTTGGGGAAAAATATGAATCCTAGTAATCCGGCACTGGAAGCCAAGATGGAGAAGATCTCCACAGCCACCATATATTTGCCTTTGGTGGAAAGGTAGGCTGGAAGAAAGGAAATCCATACACTGCAGAAGACCAACATGCTGAAGGTGATAAACTTGGCTTCATTAAAGCTATCAGGTAACTTTCTGGCAAAGAAAGCTGCAGTGAAACTGCAAATAGACAGGAAACCCATAAAACCCAGGACACAGTAAAACATGGAATCAGAGCCTTCGTTACATTCAAAAATGACTTCTTCAGCCTTTGAGATCACATTAAAATGTGGAAATGGAGGAAAGGTAGCCAACCAGACTGTACAAATTGTGACTTGAATGAGCGAGCAGAAGAGAATAATGGAGGTGGCTGTTCTTTTCCCCAACCATTTCCTCAAACGTGACACAGGTTTGGTGGCTTGGAAAGCAAGAATCACAGTGATAGTTTTTGCCAACACAGAAGAAATGCCCATAGAGAAGATGATGCCGAAAGCTGTCTGACGAAAGAGACAGGTCATCTTGCGTGGCTGTCCAATGAACAGCAGAGCACAAAGGAAGGAGAGCAGGAGGGAGAGGAGGAGGGTGTAGGTGAGGGTCCGATTATTGGCTTTGACAATGGGAGTGTCCCGGTGTTTGATGAAGATCCCAAGCACTCCAGCAGTCACACAAAACAGGAAAAGGGCACAGCTGGCCAAACTTATTCCGAAGGAGTCTTCAAAACCAAGGAAAATTATATATTTGGGGATGCAGAAATCCCTCTTCTTGTTTGGGTAACGATCTTCTGGACATTGAAAGCAGTCATCCATGTCTGGTGAAAAGAATATATTATGGTTTGAGATAGTCATTGACTATAATAAAGTGAACTTGAACTATAAAATGGTTTGTGGCTTGTTTTGATGTAGGTTTTCCAATGTGATTTAAAAGCCACGAATGAAGACTGGTTGTTCAAAATCAAAGAGTCAAATATTGTATCTCATTCATATATTTAAGTGAAGATGTATTTGGGAATAGTTCTGGATGATCCCAAATCAAAAATGGAAGGGACATGCAGCCCTTTAAGGCATTTTTATTTATTTATTTATTTATTTGTTTGTTTGTTCAGTCTTGTATTCCGCTCCTCCCTGCAGGCTCGGGGCGGATCACAGCACATAAAATAGGCGGCATGTACCAACCATGCGGCCGTACAATAAAACATAAAAACGCATCACGTCACGAGGTACAAGATAAAATACCGGGCATTTCCTTGAGACCCGAGGCGCAAGGTATACTGGGCAGGCATGTCTAGTTGAAAGCCAATCTGAAGAGGGCGGTCTTACAAGCCCTTCGAAAAGGGATGAGCCCTGGGATCGCTCGGGTGTCATCTGGGAGGGAGTTCCACAACACCGGGGCTGCCACAGAGAAGGCTCTTTGCCTAGTTGCGGACAGATGGCAAGAGCGGATTGATGGCACCAGTAACAGATTCTGTTCCTCTGAACGTAGTGATCTCGGGGGAACATACGGGGCAAGGCGGTCCCTCAGGTACGCAGGCCCTAGACCGCGTAAGGCCTTAAAGGTTAAAACCAGTACCTTGAAGGCAATTCGGTACTCGATGGGAAGCCAGTGCAGTTGCCAAAGAATGGGAGTGATGTGACGTTAATGGCTGATATTTAACTATGAAATCTTCACTATGAGTGATTTCTGGCCCCACCCATAGTGCTGGACACACTTTAGGCCTGGTCTTTTTGGGATGAGATGACGGTGATGGTATTGTGGAGGAACTGTCTATAGTTCCTTAGTCATGGACTGATCACTACCTGGTCAGGTTTAGACTTACTGAGGCTCTAAACCTATGCAGGAGTGGAAGACCAACAAGGATGGTCCGCCCCAGGAGGCTTATGGATCCGGACGTATTCCTGATAGCTCTTGGGAATGTTCCTGCCAGATCGGTAGGTCATTCTGTCGACACTCTGACAGACCTCTGGAACAAGGAAGTTGCTAGGGTAGTTGCTCCCAAACGTCTCCTTTCACAAAGCAGAGCCAAATCAGCCCCCTGGTACTCCAGTGTTGTTTGATACCATCGACCATGGTATCCTCATGGGCCGTCTCTCTGGGATGGGGTTAGGAGGCACTATTTTGGAGTTCATTGTCAAATTTATGCTGATGACACCCAACTCTATTACTTCTTTTCACCAAAAACCAAGGATGCTCTCCTGGTCCTGAACCAGTGCCTGCCATCAATAATGGACTGGATGAGGTCTAATAGATTCAAATTAATTCCTGACAAGGCAGAGGTTTACCTGGTCAGTCAGAAGGCAGATCAGGATGTAGGGTGACAGACTATGCTGGATGGGGCTACGCTCCCCCTGAAGTTGCAGGTTCACAGTTTGGGGACTGATCCTGGATTCATTGCTGACCCTGGAGGCTCAGGTGTCAATAGTAGTCAGGAGCACCTTTGCACCATTAAAGCTTGTGTGCCAGTTGAGGCGCCATATCTGGTAGTCCACATCTTAGTTACATCCCATTTGTATTACTGCAACACTCTCTATGTGGGGGCTGCCTTTGAAGATAGTTAGGAAGCTTCAACTGATCCAGAGATCAGCAGCCAGATTACTAACTGGGCTCTCTACAGGGAGGGAGAGAACTACTCCCATGCTACGGCAGCTCCACTGGCTGCCGGTCTGCTTCCAGGCTACATACAAAGTGCTGGTTATTACCTTTAAAGCCCTAAATGGTTCGGACCCAGACTATTTGGCCAACTGCATCTCCATATACAAACCTGCTTGGGCACTACGATCAGCAGACGAGGCCCTGCTCGAGTGGTCCCACTCCCATCTCAAGCACGGCTGGTGGGAATGAGAGAGGGGGCCTTTTCCTTGGTAGCACCCTGTCTCTGGAACTCCCTTCCTAAAGATATTAAAGTAGCCCCCTCCTTACCCTCCTTTAAAAAACAACTAAAAGCTTTCTTATGCGCCCAAGCGTATAGAGAGGATGAGGTGTAAAACATCATGTATAGTCATACTGGAATGAAAATTGTCTGTTACCTTGGCTCTGCTGGCTTTTAAACTTGTACATTTTAACGAATTTCATACTTTTTATCTTCCTTGTTTTTTCTTTCTTTGTTTTCCTTAAGTTAGGTGTGAATTGGTAAGTTTGGTGTTATCCCCCAATTTTGGTAATGTCTTTATTATTTCAATGTGGATGTAGATTTGTTTTGTGGAACTTGGGTGGTTTTGTTCTTCATCCAGCACCTTACGGCATTGAATGTTTGCCAATTTGTTGTAAACCGCCCTGAGTCCCTATGGGGAGATAGGGCGGAATATAATAATATAAAGTGTTTATCACCACCACCACCATCATCATATACAGCATTCCTGAAGATGTGGGTCTCTGTCCCAAATTTTCTTCCTACTAACATGCCAATTGATAAGATGCAATTATTTATATTAATTATATTATCACCAGGAGTAATGAGACCACCCCACCATAATCATTCCTTGATCCCTCTTAAGATGTTTGGTAATCTAGGCCAGAACTCTATAGGTACTATATAAATTAAGATGCAATTATTTCCAGGATTGTCTAGCAATTGTGTAAAAAAGAAGATACGAAATATAGGCTCGGAGCAACCTATTTTTCTGCATATGATTTCTTCCGTGGTCTCTGCAGCTAAGTTCCTATCACCAACTCTTTTGCCACTGTAATGCACCAACAATATTTAAGCCAAGGAGTATAATGTTATAATGCTTACTTCTCTGGTTTGAAATCTTTCCTTCTGGACATGGAATACAAGCAAAGCAGCAAAACTGTTCCGCTTCTTTCTTTTTCTTGCTATAGCCTGGTTGGCAGTGGTCATTGCACAGAGAAAAGGGCCGCTCCTATCCACAAATGAAAGAGAATAGTTGAACATGCAGATACTTTTTTGTAAATGATTGGATGACTTGTGAGGAGTGCAATATAATTTCAATGAAATAGACAATAGTATGCAGTAGGCCTTTAGAAAATTGAGAGTTTTTATTCCTTTAACCATTTTGGGGAGAACATATATATGTCCAACATGATATAAAAACGGTTTGCACTGGGTTGCTGTAGGTTTATCGGGCTATATGGCCATGTTCTAGAAGCATTTGCTCCTGACGTTTCACCTGCATCTATCATCAGAGGTTGTGAGGTCTGTTGGAAACAGGACACTCCACAGATATATAAACCTAATTTTCCTAGTTTCCAACAGAACTCGCAACCACTGGGGATGCCTGCCATAGATTCAGGTAAAACGTCAGGAGAGAATGCTTCTAGAACATGGCCATATAGCCTGAAAAATCTACAAGGACCTAGTGATTCCGGCCATGAAAGCTTTCAACAATGTTTGAATGTTTTCTCCTCCTTGATTCCTTCAGCCAATTCTCTAGGTCTGTGGGGTGGCACTCCTCTCCACATCACAAGGGAATCCATTAAATTCTCATCAAAATTGATCCCCTGGCCCCTATTATCTTCTACATACAGTATATCCTGGACTTTAATGTTTATGGGATGGAGCAGTCTTTCTCAACCAGTGTGCCGTGGCACACCAGTGTGCCGTGACGAACCTCCTGCTGTGCCGCGAGAAAAGCTCTCTGCCCCCCTTCCTCCCCCCTCCTGCCGAACTCCTGCTGCTTGGGGGAGGAGGAAGGGCCGGCAGTGGCGAAGAAAAAGAAGGGACTGGGGCGCCGTCTCCTTTGGCCATTTCCCCAGCCAGCCTCCGATCCGCCATGACTCCCACCATGACTCTTGCCCCTCGCTCGCTGAAGCCGCGTGGACGAGGAGCCCTGCCCACTGAAGCCCGTCCACCGCTCATGCTCCTCCTCTGTAGGAGAGCTGAAGCTTCGGCACTCCCAGCAGCTGCTCCAGCCTTGAGGGGACAGTGCCAAGCCAGCATTGTGCTGGCTCTGGCACCGCTGGCTTGGCACTGCCCCCTCAAGGCTGGAGCAGCTGCTGGGAGAGGTGAAGCCGGGGGTAGGGGGTAGGGCATGGCACAGCCTGGCTCCGCCCCCTCCCCGGCTTTGGCACTCTCAGCAGCTGCTCCCAGCAGGCCACCAACCCCCAGCCGTTCTTTACTGTGTTAGGAGTGTCATTTTGTGTCATTTTGGTTGGTGGTGTGCCCCCGGATTGTTTTAATGTTAAAAGTGTGCCGCGGCTCAAAAAAGGTTGGGAAACACTGGGATGGAGGACCAACATAATGGCCTCTTCAGTAGTTAACTCCAATGAGAAGAAAAGTCTGGTTTGTTTTCCAATGGTACACCCATCATTACCATAATGAAGCAACAAAGCTGTCTTGATTGGTTTTTTTCTTTTGGTGAAGTTTTTTGATCACTGAATTCCATCTCGGTGCCCCACACAGTATGTTTGTGTCTTACCTGATCAAACCTGCTAGGCCATACAATAGCATTATCACGAATGGTGAAGCCAATGTTTGGAAATGTTTGTAAGTCTATCCTTCCCACTTTGACTCGAAGGAAGGACTCATTGCTGAATGTAACCCAGTTGATGATATCAAACCCAGTTGCTAAATTAAAGGAAACCTTTTCACCAACAGTGTTGTTAAAATCGACGTTTTCCAGAAAACTGTGGAGCTGGATTGATAGTAAAGAAAATGTAATAATTATATGCACCATATAAATAAACCAGTATGGAAAAGTTAGAGTAACTAGCCCCTTAGTAAAATTTTCTAAGTGGATTTAGAATCACCTTGGGTTCAATTTAGATGTCAATTTCACAGTTAAAAACTGGACATAATTCAGATCTGTTTGATTTAGATCCAGCTCATTGGAATCTCAGAGTGGTCCAACAGCCTTCCCTCACCCCTTATTTGGGAACATCCATTATGCTCGGCTACTGGTTGCTGTATGATGAATTATGTTTTAATGATGTTTAGTAATGTATTTTATTGTGTATATTTTAACTGTTTTTGACTGGGCTTAGTCTCCATGTAAGCCACCCCAATTCCCTTCGGGGAGATGGTGGCAGGATACAAAAATAAAGTTGTTGTTGTTGTTGCTGTTGTTGTTATATCAGAACAAATAAAAACACATAGGATGATCAAACACTGTTATACATTGAAACCCAGTGCTGGTAATATTACAATGATTGGATGCATTAAAACAAAATTCTGGTTTTGCTATGGACAGAATTCAAAATAAAGTGATGTCTATCTTATGCTATATGCCATTATAATTATTCTATACATTCTGCAATATATATCTAAATGTATTAAAAAGGAGCTGTCGTTGTTAGGCTGATGTAAACAAAAGAACCAATGAACGGAATCACACCAAATTGGGCAACATAACACCTCATACTGCAAGGTGTGACCAACAATAATAAAAACAAAAAAGAACTAAGCATAACTTACAAATACAAAAAATCCACTGTGCAAGCATACAGGGATGGGGTGGGGTGCGCGCGTACACACATGAAAGAGCGAAGGAAGGAGAAGGCCTGGCCCAACGGAGAGAATGGAGGCTTAGTGAGGCAAGCCCTG
Organism: Anolis apletophallus; assembly: GCA_030556195.1. NCBI lineage: Eukaryota > Metazoa > Chordata > Lepidosauria > Squamata > Anolidae > Anolis > Anolis apletophallus. The sequence continues at coordinate 140,125,114 of JARBWK010000008.1, read as the reverse complement.
GCAGCAGCTGGAGCCACCATAGTGGCTCCATGAGGCCCAAGGAGGGAGGCTCAGCTCCTCACAGTGATTCCCACACACTACACTACAACTCCCAGAAGCCTCTGCTACCTTGGACAATGAGAAAGTAATCTGGGAATCAGGGGCGGTCTAAGGTAATTTTAAATGGTAGGCGACCATTATTTTGGTGCCCCCCCCAAAAACATTATTTTCCCCCCGCCCCATGTAAAACAAATATACAATTATAATATCACAATACCATTAGTAGTATTATATTGTATCAATGTATATACAATATATTATACCATACTCATACTATATTATATCATAATTATATTATACTACATTACAATATAATTATATTATAATATATTTACATTATAATATAATGTAACATTCTATTATATTATTATTATAAAATAATAAAATTATTTATTTAAATAAAATTATCCTCTACTAAACCTTTTCATTACTCCTATAAAACTCAAATAACCCAAAATAAAGTAAAATAAAATATTATATATTACTATTTTGTACAATACCACTGTACTGCAATATTGTTTGTAATATTACATGTAATATAAAATATATCATTATTCTATTGTTATATTGTATTTGTATTATATTGTATGACAATATTAAGCAGAACTGTATAATAATCAACAAGAAATGCAATGTAAATGCATCACAATCAGAATATATTACCTATCACCCGACTCATAATTCATAGGAGTCTCCCATAAGTCCAAAATTAGGATCCCAATGTAAATGTAAATAGAAAAACAGCCAAAATGTTCAAATGAGGTCGAATACAGGCAGCGCGGCCTGGGCAAACTTGGGCCCGCCCTCCCTCCTTCTAAGTGTTTTGGCCTCCAACTCCCACAACTCCTCATAGCCTCAGGCCCCTCAGATCTAGACAGAAATAGAGCCGAAGAAAGGAAGGAGGGAGAGAAAAGGTCACAGAGGAGGAGGAGGAAAGCCCTTCATTCATTCCTTCACTTACACTTCCTTCACTGCTTCTTTTCTCCTTCCCTGCAAACGCGCGCATGCGGCGGAGACAAAGGGAGAGGGGAAGCATTCCCTGCCTGCCCGATAGGGAGTGCTTTGCCTACAGGCTTCTGCGCAAGGGAGCTACTGGGCATGCGCGGAGGTTTTCGCGCATGTGCAGTTGCTCCTGCGCTCAACTTCAGCTCCAGAGCAACTGCGCCTGCGTGAAAACCTCCGCGTGTGCCCAGAAGCAGCGTCGGAGCGCACAAGGCCGGGGTCAAAAAGCAAGCAGCTGCAGCACTGTCTGAGGAACATCGGCAGGGCCAGGATGGCGCCCCATGCGGCCAGGATGGCACCCCCTTCCCAGATGGCGCCCTAGGCGGCCGCCTACTTGGCCTATCTTGTAGGACCGCCCCTGCTGGGAATTCAAGTCCAAAACAGTATTTCCTACTCTGTCTCTTCTGTTCCCTCTGTTTGTCCTTCGAGGATGGATAGCAGATGGCAGGGTGATCGATGGCAACCAACTGCCATTGATCACTCCGCCTGCTATCATTGTGCTCTGGCCTCGGAGGGCATTTTTTGCAAGCTACCAAGGGAGCCCAAGATGTGCTGATGGTGGGAGAAGTGGGCACAGAGCACAAGGGAAGGGGAACGAGGAAGATGCCCTGGGTGCCTAGGCTGCAAGCAGAAAGAAAGAGGAGGGAGAAACAACAGGAGGCACTCCTAAAGTCAAGACTTCCCCAACATGAAAGAAAGAAAAATAGAAAGATAGAAAGAAAGATGGGAAGGAAGGACAGAAGAAGACAGGGAGGAAAAGATGGAAGGAATGAAAGGGAGAAAGAGGGAGGGAAAGAACGAAGGAGGGAAGGAAGGAAGGAAAGGAAGAGGTACAAAAGGAAGGAAGGAAGAAAAGAAAGGAGAAAGGAAGATGTATTGACTCCAAAACTATTAGAACTGTACAACGGAATAATGAAAGGAGAAAATACCCCAGAATCATGGAGGAAGTCATTAATAATATTAATACCAAAACCCGATAGAGATTTAACAGATCCAGGGTCATATAGGCCCATATCACTAGTTAACCAAGATGCAAAGATTCTATCTGCTATAATAGCCAATAGAATGAACAAATGTATGTATAAATATATAAAAAAAGACCAATGTGGGTTTGTAAAAAGAAGACAAATGTCAAACTTGATAGGGAAAGTACTAAATAAAATTTGTGTGGTTCAAGAGAGGAATTTAAAAGTAGGGATATTATCATTAGATATATTTAAAGCTTTTGATTGTGTGGAATGGCGGGCTTTAAGCGAGATTATGAACAAATTTGGAATGGGAAGTAGAATAAAAGGTTTACTAGAACAATATTATTCAAGAAATTCAGCAGTCGTAAATATAAATGATGGGGTGACAAAAGAAATAAAAGTGACAAGGGGAACAAGACAAGGATGCCCTCTATCACCAATTCTGTTTGCGATGGTGATAGAACTATTTGCAAATGCCATTAGGAATGATAAAAACTTAGAAGGGGTAGGAATAAAGGAAAAGCAGAAGGTGAGCTTATTTGCAGATGATACATTGTTATTTATTGAAAATATAGTAGGTAAAATGGATAAAGTAAAGGAACATCTAGAGAAATTTGGGGAATCAACGGGTCTACAAGTTAATTGGAATAAGTCAGAAATGATGCTATTTAATTATACAAAGAAAGAAGAAAAAGATTTTACAGAACAAAGAAAAATGGGAATTAGATTAAAGAACAAATTAAAATACCTTGGAGTAATAATAACAAGAGATTTAAAAGAAATGGAAGAGGTAAATGTAGTAGCATTGAGAAAAGAGGTTAAAAAAATTAACAGAGTACGACAGTGTACATCTATCTTGGTTTGGAAAGATAGCATTAGTAAAAATGAAAATACTCCCAAAGATAAACTTCATATTTAGAATGCTGCCACTTCAAATTACAGAGGAAGAACTAAACAAATGGCAACAAATGATAAATAAATATTGCAATGGTAGTAAAAGAAATAGACTAAACAAACAGTTATGGTATAAATCGCAAAAAGAAGGAGGTTTAGCACTCCCTAACATTAAAAAATATTATGAAGCGAGTAGATTGAGACTGGTTATAGAAGGAATGATTAAAAAAGATGGGGTAGCATGGCTAAGAAATTACTCAGGAAAAGTGGAAGAAGAAATATGGAATATATTTTTTAAACAATTCACGAGGAAAGAAATTAGGGAAATTAGAAATCCAATGTTGAGTAATTTATTAGAAGTATGGAATAAATACAGGAGAATGTTAATAACGGATGGTTCAGTAATAACCCCAATTGTAATGGAAAAGAAATTTCCAAAGAATTTAAAACAAATAATGGATAAAAAGTTAAGGGAAATTTTTAAAGATAAAATGGGGGATTGGATAAAAGTAGGAACGAAGAAGGAAATGATTATGGAAGAATTTAGAGAAATAAAATTGACATGGTTCCATTGTATACAATTAGAACAATGGTTTAAAAATTGGCTAAAAAACAATAAAAAAGGAAGTAAGGTTAACCAATTTGAACAAATAATACAAAATGGGAGGGATGTAGAAGAGCACGAAAACTTGAAAGGAATAACTAGCAAAATATATAAGATAATAATTGAAATAAAGGAAGGAAAAACAAAAAATAACACCCTTAGGAGGTCTGGGAAGAAGACTTAGGGATAAAAATAAAGGAAACAGAGTGGCAACAATTGTGGAGACAAAGACATCTTAAAAACGTATCAATAAGGATTAAAGAAAATTATTATAAATTAAAATGGAAATGGTACCTTACACCAGTAAGAATGGCAAATATAAATAAAAACTACTCGAAAAACTGTTGGAGAGGATGCCAAGAAACAGGAACATACATACATATGTGGTGGCAATGTAAATATGTAAGCAAATTTTGGGCGAAAGTATTTAAAGAAATAGAAGATATAATGAATATTAAAATAGATAGAAGTCCTATTATAGCTTTATTATCATTATATAATAGTATACAATTGGGGAAAAAGGATAAAGATGCAATAACAAACCTATTAACAATAGCAAGACTGCTTATAGCAAGGAATTGGAAAAAAGAAATAAATATACAAATAGAGGAATGGTACAAGGAAGTGTGGAAATTGGCAATAAATGACAAGTTAACATGTATATTAAAAGTAAAAAGAGGTATATGGAAACAAAGTGATTTTTATGAGGTATGGAGAAAATTTATTGAAAAAGGATTAGAAAAGGAAGAAGGAAGGTTACCTCCACAAGGAGAAATGAAATTTTGGACGAATGATATGTAAAAGCAATGGCTTGGGGAGGGGGAGGGGAGCACAGCGGTGAGGGATACAAAAATGTATAAGAAAAACATAATGGCAGATGCTAAAGATTGAAGTATTGTACCTAGAAATGAATAACATGAATCTGCTGTAAATAGACATTGTATAATATTGTGTTGATAATGATAAAACAATAAAAATATTTTTTTAAAGGAGAAAGGAAAGAAAAAGGGGAAGAAAGGCAGGAAAGAGGTAAAGAAGGAAAGAAGGGGGTGGCAATAAAAAGTGAAAGAATGAAGGAAACAGGGAGGGAAGGAAGGAGAGAAGGGAAGAAGGAGAAAAAGGGGGAGATAAGGAAGGAGAGAAGGAAGGATGGAACAAAAGAGTGAAGGAAGCAATGTAAGAAAGAGGTGGAGAAGGGAGAAAGTAGAAGAAGGAGAAGGGGAAGAAAAAGGGGGCAAGGAATAGGTAGGTAGGTACCTATACTTCAAAAATTCTTACTTTTTGCCACAGCAACGCATGGCAGGGCATGGCTAGTGTGTGTGTGTGTGTATGCAAAAAACAAATATACCAATGTACCTTGCAGGAGTTTGAACATTACCTGCCACGATTGCAATATTTGAAGGTTTTGTTTGCCTCTATCTGTCCTGTGTTTGAACACAGAAGAGGACATATCATGCAAAGCATGAGCTACAGCATAGACAGCATTGTAGATTCTATAGCTGTGACTGGTCATGTTCAGTTCAAAAACAGACACAGGAAGGGTCTCCAGCTTCTCTTCGCCTGTACACATTGTCTCAGAATGATCATCCAAACTAGAGTTTGGGAACAGACAGAGAAATGCTTGCTGCCAGAAGTCTTTGAGGAAGCCATCTTGTGGGTCTGACTTTGGTTTTCTGTTTTTCAGAAATTCATAGAATCCTGAAACTTCCTCTGTGTGTACCGAAATGGATAAAGCACCATGAATGAAACGGAGATCTCCATATCTTTGAAAGGGAACTGAAGTAAAATCTACTTGGGCTGTCAGAATCCATATTTTACTTAGTCTTGAGTCTCCATGGTATTCCAGGATATCTATCAACATTCTCAAAGTGATCATTGTCTGTATTTCTCCATGCACAATCACCACGTTGGCAGTGCTTTTCTTGACAAGGTAAGCTATTTCAAGGAACCCGTCTCTCATTGTTTCCATCTCGTTGAAAAAAGTCATTTGGGTTATTTCTAGCATGAAATCAAAACAGATACCTCTCTGTGAAAACTTGGGAAGCACTGCATGTCTAAACTTCTTCCAAGGATCATCATCTAGATAAAGGCCTCCAATCCATGACCACTGGAAATGCAGAAGTAATTGGAGAATCCCCATATATTGAAGTTCTCCATTCGGGAACATCTGATGGACAAAAGCTGCTTGGTTTTGGTCATCCATTGGTGGAGCAGAGCCATACGCAATCTGAAGAACAAAAATGGTTTTATGTGTTGTCAAAGGCTTTCATGGCCGGAATCACTGGATTGCTGAATGTTTTTCGGGCTGTATGGCCATGTTCCAGAAGCATTCTTTCCTGATGTTTCACCTGCATCTATGGCAGGCATCCTCAGAGGTTGTGAGGTCTGTTGGAAACTATGAAAAACAGCCCAAAAAACTTACAGCAATCTAAAAATGATTTTGTTTGTTCACACAATTATTAAAACATGTAACTTTTTTTTATTTTCACATATAACGTGGCCTTTTGACTTTTATGTCATCATAGCATTTTTTTTTTAAAAAAAGGGGCCAATCAGGCCTTTTTAAAAAAACGAAAGAAAGAAAATGAACAATGTTGATGCTAGTTGCAATTTCTCTCTGCTGAAGTGATGCAAGGTCTTGGTCATAGCGCAGAACACTCTTGCAGATAATTTAAGTTGAAAGGAAAAATAGAATAATAGAATCTTGGAGCTGGAAGAGACCTCAGTCTCCACCACATACATATAGCCATTCTACCTCTCACAGGTTTTATCAGTCGGGGGGAATATAGATCCAATGACTATGTTATTGGTTTCATCAATCAAATAGCTGACTTGAGGATGGTGAACTGCCACACTTTTGCCTTCTAATGTGGCAAGATTTAGGGCAAAGAACATGATTTACATCTTTCTAGATCAGCGTTTCTGAACCTGGGGATTGGGACCTGAGGGGGGGGGGTGTCACAAAAGCACAGTATTTTTGTTTGTCATGGGGGCTCTGTGTGGGAAGTTATTCCTGGTGGATTGGCTGCTCCGTCCTCCTTCTCCTCCACGGCAATGCAACTATTGCCTTGAAGATGGAGACTCTCTGGGTGTTGCTTCTCTCTCTGGTCTCGGCCTGTGCCAAGGGGTATATGGTAAAGAGGGCAGCAGAGAAGGGAAGAAGGGCTTGTTTTCTGGGGGGAAAGACAGGCAGGAAGATAGGCAGTTAGCGCCACCATCGGAGCAAAGTTTTTGGAAAAGCACCTGAGGCGGGGATGGGGAGCGGACACAGTACTAGGACTGAGCTTTTCCTACTGGGCTTGTCTCTCTGTCCTTCCACAAAAAGGTCCCCGAGAGCCATCATTGTAACCCTTTCATCCCTTTGACTTTTGACTCTTCCTTCTTCCCTTCCCTTCCTTTCCTGAGAGCAATGGGTGCCTTGGGGCTCAGCTGTGAGAGGATAAATCAACCGGTTGTTTGTGCCGAGGGAAGGAGATCCTCCTCCAAACTGGTGTTTAACCACTGCTGTTTCTTTCCTACTGACAGTGCTGTTTCTTTCTTACTGCACATGTCCACCTTTAACGAAGCCATTCTGAATTTTTTGGGAATTAATCTGAAACAACTTTGAAACAATGTTGAAGTTTTTTGAAAATTTTTGGAGGTATTCAGATTCGAAGCGCCAGCGCCCACTACATCCGGAACGAGTTTTGAACCATTTTTTTAATGGATCAACCAGTCGTACTAAGTGCTGTTCTGTAAAAGTTCTGATACCCTTTCTTGTACTGGAAAATTGCAATAAAAAGAACCTATGTTTTAAAGTTATTGGAAAGCTATTCATAACAAATATTCTGCTGGCACAGAATCAATTAACTGTGGGAAGTCTTGCAGCCTTGTAGTCATGATCAAGTTCCATGTGATGAACTTGCTCATGGCCAGCAAGTCTGGAGAGCTTGCCATAGCTGAAGAAAGCATATCAGCGGTATACAGCCTTCCCTCACTTATTGCTGGGGTTAGGTTCCAGGACCTCCCGCAATAAGTGCAAAAACCGTGATGTAGGGATGCTCTATTTATTTTAATATTTATACATTATTTTAGTAGTTATACACTATTTTAAGTCTTTATACACTTAAAATAAATTGAAGGAAAGGAAGGAAAGGCTCTTCAAGGCTGGAGGGAGGGAGAGACGACTGAGGAGGCAAAGCACCTTGGAGAGCGGCGGCGGCAAAACCCCACAAAACAGCGAAAATACCATGATATGTATTTTAAACTAATATTTTTTGAAATTTGCAAAGCAGTGAGTCTGCAATAAGCAAACCGCAAAGTAGTGAGGGAACCCTGTATCCCTTGAGTTGAAGGAATAGATCAAGAGACAAACATGTTGGTTTTTCAAATTGAAACATTCATCATGACCCTGTACGCCAAGGCAGCTCCCGCTGTGCTCACACCATTTTAATTTTCAAACCACACAATCCCTGATTGAAAACAGAAATGAAACATGAAACAGAAATGAAACAATGTCTTTTTAAACTCTGGCATTCCACATGCAGACCTTACCTGCGGAAATTTATATATGCTCAGGATATTTGCCATGAAGAAACAGACATCAGAATTAGGTCCTCCAATGACTGCTACCGGCTTGTTCTGGGTGTCACATTTGTAATTAGGGACAAATTTGTCCCAGGTAGAGAGAAGTTCCATGGATGCAAGAAAGGTCCAACTGGCTTGAAAATTGCTGTTGGAAATATAGAAGCCCAGCGTAATGTTGGATAAAAGCAAGGGGTTTGCATTGATCTCCTGCACAGCAAATATCAAGGCCAAGAGATGCTGGTAGTTCTGTGTTATTAGCCTGTGATGAGAGTTAAAGATTGTGTCATATTGCAGGAAACAGCTTGGGCTATCTTTTAATCCAATTATACATTTTCAAGTTGGGTTGTGTTAAAAAGTGCACTGAACAATTTCTCTGCTCAGACAAATGTGAAGAGCATCTACTTTTAATATATTACCTTTGTATCCCGACTTGCTGCTAAAGCAAAAAACCAAATAGAGGTAGCTAACATGATCATAAACCCTGATCTCAAACCAGTGCAACGACTAAAATCACAATATGCAAATTAAAGTCACAATACAAAATGGAAATCAAACTAATAAAAATGAGTTTTTAAAATTTCTTTAAACATAGAGATGTTGATATATACAATACACAATGTTTTAGGAAGCTTTTAAGAGCAAAAAAAATAATATTAAAGATCAAATACTTCTAAAAGAAGTAACTAAGTTTTACGCTGGGTTGCTGTGAGTTTTCCAGGCTGTATGTCCATTTTCCAGAAGCATTTACTCCTGACATATTGCCCACATCTATGGCAGGCATCCTCAGAGGTTGTGAAGTCTGTTGGAAATTAGGCAAGTGGGGTTTATATATCTGTGAAATGGCCAGGGTGGGAGAAAGAACTCTTGTCTGGAAAGTAAATAAAGAGCAACAATTAAAAAACAGGAGAATTCCAGACAAGAAGTAATCAGAGCCAGTTAACACCTCCCATCAAAGGATCCCCAGCATGAAACAGCCAGGCTTTGAAGCTGCAAGGCTAGTCAATGCAAATCAAGGTAGCAAATTACAACTTTCACACTTGCCTAAAACAGACAAGGGTTCTTTCTTCCAACCTGGACATTCACATATATATAAACCTCACTTGCCTAGTTTCCAACAACCTCACAACCTCCCATAGATATGGGTGAAATGTAAGGAGAGAATGCTTTTGGAACATGGCCATACAGCCCGGAAAACTCACAGCAACCCAGCCATGAAAGCCTTTGACAACACATTTAAGTCTTAAGCTATGTTGGAATCTGAGTTTTTAACAGAAAAACTGCACAGAATCAAGATACTAATAAGAAAAAAAATTAAATCCATACATTACATCACTTTCCATTTCATCAGAGGGATGTTTATTGTATGTTATCCTATCAGAAGATAGGAAGATCTGAGAGAGGATGCCAGCAATGTGCAGGTCTCCAGACTGTTGATACGTATGATGCCTACCAAAAGGGAGATTGATCTTTGACTCAGCAGGAGTTTTGCATGCCATCCGAGGTAGCAGAATTAATGTCAGGCCCATGAATAACATGACCTTGTACGCAAATGCTCCATCTAGACAAATATTCATCAGTGCCTCACCCGTCTTTATTCAAATATCCTGCTATAGTACGGCCTCACTACAATGAGTTGAGAGAAGATGCCAGCAATGAGCAGGTCTCTGGATTGATGGATGGTGATGCGTAGCAAAAGAGTGATCGGTATTCTTTGTCTCAGCAGGATCTTTGCATGCACTCTGAGGCTCAGCCCATTTGGAATCAGACCTGCACAGTATGACTATTCAACAGCCAAAATGATGGAGCCATGTCTTGCTCTAGCTACAGCTCTGAAAGACCTGGACAATTTTAATAGCACTTGTAACTATGCCCTCCTATTCATGCCTGCTCAAAAGTCAGTCCCATAAATTCAATGGAACTTACTCCTCTGTATATCTGCACAGGTTCTCCACTTCAAATGGAGTGGTTTCTCTAGTGATTTCTAGAAATCCCAGGGGTCTTAGAAAATCAATTGCTAAATTGACCATGATCACATCTGCTTCTTTGAGAAGAAGGAGATGTAATCATGGCCAATTTAGCAATTACAGAAGAGTTAAATCAGGATTATAGGTTCTTTGAGATTCTACAAAAGTAGAGTGTGTTTGTTTGTGACATTTCACTCAATGTCACAAAGGAGACACAAGGGCTTGCGATCACCAAGGACAAGAAAATACTGCTGGGGATATGACATTTTCAAAAAATAAAAGCTGTAATAGGTTGTGAAGCATGCATCTTAAAGAGTGCAGAGTTTTGAACAACGAACTAGCACTGGTTTGAGTGTTAGTTTTTTTTTCATGTCAAGAGCTGCAAGTCGCTTTTGGTGTGAGAGAATTGGCCATCTGCAAGGATGTTGCCCAGGGGATGCCAGGATGTTTTGATATTGTATCATCCTTGTGGGAGGCTTCTCTCATGTTGCCGCAATGGAGAGCTGGAGCTGACAGAGGGAGCTCATCCACGTTCTCCCCAGATTCAAACCTGTGACCTGTTGGTCTTCGGTCCTGCCGGCACAAGGGTTTAACCCATTGCACCACCAGAGGCTTCTTAAGTGTTAGATTAAAGACACATCTCTACTGAAGAAATGAGTGCACACACATGTTAATTGCCATGGCTCAATTATGGAATTCTGGGAACTCTTGTTTGGACTTCTGGGCAGTGAAGGGTAAAGACCTCACTAAACTACATTTTCCATGATTCCATAATATTGATCCATAGCTTTTCACGAATCACACAATCAATGGCTTTGGTATACTCTGCAAAGCAGAAGCTGACTTTCTTGGGAAATTATTTAGTGTACTCCACCAGCTGTAATGCATCGGGAATGTGGCGCAGCTGGCTGGGTGTCAGCTGCATAAGATCTCTACTGACCAGAAGTTCATGAGTTTGAGGCCTGTCCGAGTCGAGGTGGGCTCTCGACCTATTGTGTAGCCTGTTGTCGACCTTTGCAGCCCGAAAGACAGTTGCATCTGTCAAGTAGGAAATTAAGGTACCACTTAGTGGGGAGGCTAAATTTAATTGATTTACAAGGCCATAAAAAGGATCTCCAGAAAACATGCTGAGTGTGACAGCCCCCCCTGGTGGCCAGATGTTAAATTGCCTCTGTCTGTCTTGTGTGTTTGTGTGTCTAACACAGAAAAAAAGTTCAAAACATTTCAAAACTTTTGAGACTTCCGAATCCTTCGTTAATGCTTTCAAAATGTTATTTCCTGTTTCATTGGATGGTTTTTACTTTGAAAGTGGTTGTTTGATTCCAGAAAGAGGGGAAGCAAAGGGGAGAAATCCATCCACACTGGGTTAAACCGCTTCTCTCGCCCGGGACTGACATGGGAGAGAAAAGAAACTGAAGGTAAGCCATCCAAATTGGGTCAAACAGCAGCTCTCTCCTGGGACTGACGCGGGAGAGAAAGGAAACTGAAGGAAAGCCATCCAAACTGGTTAAACAGTGGCTCTCACCCGGGACTGACGCGGGAAAAAAGGGAACCGAAGGAAAGCCATCCAAACTGGGTTAAACAGCGGCTCTCACCCGGGACTGACACGGGGGAAAAGGAAACCGAAGGAAAGCCATCCAAACTGGGTTAAACAGCAGCTCTCTCCTGGGACTGACACGGGAGAGAAAGGAAACCGAAGGAAAGCCATCCAAACTGGTTAAACAGGGCTCTCGCCTGAGACTGACACGGAGAAAAAGGAAAGGAAAATCCAAACTGGGGGAATCCATCCACACTGGTTTGGTTTGAGTCCCCCAGGACTGACACGGGAGAGAAAGGAAACTGAGAAGATCCAAACTGGTTAAAATGCCATAAATAAATAAATAAATAAATAAATAAAAACTGAATAATTTCCGACTCACTTACTGATTCATAAGACAAATGGCGGAAAAAGCTTTGAAATGACAAGGACACTTCTGGGTTCCCAAATCACTTTGAAATCGCTTCAAAAAGGCATTTGATCCAAATTTATTCTGAATTATGAAGATTCCGACTGAACCTACCCATGCCTACTATCCAGTCGAACCCCCTGCCAAAAGCAGGAAAATTGCATTCAAAGAACCCCCAACAGATGGCCATCCAGGCTCTGTTTAAAATCCTCCAAAGAAGGAACCTCCTTTCTTGTAGTTTGAAGCCATTGTTTCGCGTCCTAATCTTCAGGGCAGCAGAAAACAAGCTTGCTCCCTCCTCCCTATGACTTCCTGTCACATATTTATACATGGCCATCATGTCTCAGCCTTCTGAAGGCTAAACATGCACAGCTCTTTAAGCTTCTCCTCATAAGGCTTGTTCTCCAGAACCTTGATAATTTTGGTTGCCCTCCTCTGGACACATTCCAGCTTGTCAACATCTCCCTACAATTGTGGTGCCCAGAATTGGACGCAATATTCCAGATGTGATATGAATTGGTTACACCTACATAGCCCTATGTTATAACTCCAGAATGGTAATACTGAACTCTAGCTGTGGTCTTTTGGGAAAAATCATAATGTCATTGCACACATGCACAGTCAGCCATATTTTCAGAGGAGAAGTTCTCATGTGAATTCTGTTTTATTTACATTGGATTAGAGGCAACATAGGGTGGGGTGGGGTGAGGAGATAGACCATCTGCTTTGTCACCATCCAAGGAGAAAAGCTTTAGCTTTTCTGAAATATATCACAAATGACTGGATTTTGGATGATACATGATGAATGCACAAATTTTCTTTTCCCTAGTGATGCATGGCCTTTTAATGACCCACACCAAAGCAAGAGCACAAGTGACCATAAAGCATAAAACGAAATTAGCATGATACATTTCAGTTAGTGGAATATTCTATGCATTAGCCTAATTCTAGACCTAATATTGGTATTACATATTCAGATTCTTCAAAGCAAGCTAAGACTGGGACCCATCCTTATGATGAAATTATGAGGATTAAATATATATAATATATATAATTCTTCTATACCACAATATCATTAGTCATCAGGACATTTTATTAACCTTAGGAACCATATTCCAAATAAAAGACAAAAGTTGATAAATGAATAAACAGAAATTTCTTTAATGCTTTCTTTTCATTACTTGCTCCCTTGTATTCAAATCAGGCCTCAGAAGAATGATATAGCATTTGAGGGAAAATATACAGCCTAGTAATCCGGCACTGGAAGCTAAAATTGAGAAGATCTCCACAGCCACCATGTATTTCCCCTTGGTGCTCAAGTATGTTGGAACAAAGGAAATCCATACACTGCAGAAGACCAACATGCTGAAGGTGATAAATGTGGCATCATTAAAACTGTCAGGCAACTTCCTGGCAAAGAAAGCTGCAGTGAAACTGCAAATAGAGAGGGAACCCATAAACCCCAGGAGGCAATAAAACATGGTGATTGACCCTTCATTACATTCCAGAATGACTTCTTCAGCCATTGAGTTCACATCAAGATCAGGAAACGGGGGAAAGGTAGACAGCCACACTGTACAAATTGTGGTTTGAATGAGCAAGCTGGCAATTACAATGGAGGTGGCCGTTCTTTTCCCCAACCATTTCCTCAACTTGGATTCAGGTTTGGTGGCTTGGAAAGCGAGAATCACAGTGATAGTTTTTGCCAACACAGAAGAAACAGCCACAGAGAAGATGATGCCGAAAGCTGTCTGACGAAAGAGGCAGGTCATCTTGTGTGGCTGTCCAATGAACAGCAGAGCACAAAGGAAGGAGAGCAGAAGGGAGAGGAGGAGGGTGTAGGTGAGGGTCCGATTATTGGCTTTGACAATGGGAGTGTCCCGGTGTTTGATGAAGATCCCAAGCACTCCAGCAGTCACACAAAACAGGAAAAGAGCAGAGCTGGCCAAGCTTGTCCCCAGAGCTTCTTCAAAAGTGAGGAAAGTTACAGATTTGGGGACGCAGAGATCCCGTTTCCTGTTTTGGTAATGATCTTTTGGACACTGAAAGCAATTATCCACATCTGGGGGAAAGTAAACATTGACATATATGTGGCAACCTCGCTTAAATCAATTGATATAGTCAAAACATCCTTTTGAAAGACTGTCGTAGAGCCTATGGAGTCAACATTTCCACATTCTATGTCAGTTGGAAGGAATATTGTCTAGAAAGAGACTAGGAGAAACTCAAGGCAGTAATGAATCTCACGCACTGCTTCAAGTCAGGATAAGGTAGTTCTTATTCAAATTATGCCTTTTCTACTTCTCATACAACCCATACTTTCCTATGAACCCCAAATCATACAAACCATACATTCCTATGAACAAGTTGTTTCGGGGCTGGATTGGAGTGAAACAATAGCTCCACCTTGAGCTGCTTCCACAAGGACTGTTGGAATGTGGTGTTCTGTGAGAAGAGCCTAGTTGTTGTCAATCCCTCCACATTATTCCCATTGAAAACTAAAATAACCCACAGTGGCACAGATATAGGCAACTGAAAGAAAAATTTACACTAGACAGTAAAAATATGGGATTTGAAGGAGACCAGTCAGAACTTGATAAAGAACTGTGCACTAATGCAGAACACCTTATTGGAAATATATATAATGTATTACTGGACATGGAAATGGAAACAGAACTGATAAGGATTGAATGATTAAATGGGCACAAAATGTCAGACACAACATAGAACTAGATAAATGGGGAAAATGAGGACTATTGCCTTCGGAAAAATTCATTGCTATGACCTTTGAGAAAATGTTTATAAAATTATGAACAGGTGGTACCTGATCCCAGCAAAATTAGCTAAAATGTATAAGGGAAGAAACAACAAGTACTGGAAATGTAAATAACTGGGGGAAAAAACCTGTCTTCCACATGTAGTGGTTCTGTAAAAAAATAAAACAAGAGAAATCTGGGGCAAGGCACAAAAAAATCTCTGACCCCTGAAAAATTAGCTAAAATATACAAGGGAAGAAACAAAAAGTGCTGGAGATGTAAATAACTACAAAATTTTGCCCTACATGATAATAGCACCAAGAATATTATATGCACTGTTTTGGAAGAAGAGAAACCTCCCAACAATAGACTAGATGATTAAAGTATTTAAAATAGCAGAAATGGGAAAATTGGCAATGATGAACAAAGAAACAACACACAAAAATTGATGAAGGATTGGGAAGCATTTCTAAACTTTGTAAAAAAAGAAAAAGAAAAAAAGGAAGGAAGGAAGGAAGGAAGGAAGGAAGGAAGGAAGGAAGGAAGGAAGGAAGGAATCAAGGAAGGAAGGAAGGAAGGAAGGAAGGAAGGAAGGAAGGAAGGAAGGAAGGAAGGAAGGAAGTTTTTATAGAAGGCTTCATAATTTAACCTGTTATAATCTTTATAGCAAATTTATAAAGGATAAATATTAGGCCAGAAAGAAGAATAGAAAAACAATGTAATAGGAAGGAATATATGAATGTCTCCAGCCCAAGGGATGGGAAGTCACTAAATTGGGGTGTGAAGGGGGAGAGTATAACCAAATATGAATATAGATATTAGGAAGCATTCTATTGGTTCATGCAGATATGCATGTATATGGATTTGTTTCATTATTTTTATGAATATGTAAATTGAAAATAAGAAACATATTAATCCCAACAACTAATATAACAACCTTTTTCTTTATACATGTAGAGTGTGAAGGAAAGTTATAGAAAACACATTCCATGTGAAATACGAAGATAGAAAGGGAGGGAGGGATGGAGGGAGGACCAATCTTACCCTTCTGGTTAGAAATCTTCCCTTCTGGACATGGAATACAATCATAGCAGCAAAATTGCTCCCCTTCCTTCTTTCTTTTACTGTAACCTGGATAACAATTGTCATTACACAGAGAAAGAGGTTGCGCCTATCAACAAAGAAAGGGAAATATTTCATGGTGATGACCCTCAAATCCGTCTCTCAACTCTTCTTTTTGGGGAGGGTGGAAATCACATGATGGAATTTATTCACACCCTACCTGATTGAACCAGCTGGGCCATACAATGGCATCCTCGTGAACAGTGAAATCAATAATTGCTGGAGACTTTGGATCTATTCTTCCCACTTTCACTCTATTAAACGACTTGTTGGGGAATGTGACCCAATTGATGATATCAAACTCAGCTACTAATTCCCCATTTGTACTGAAGGAAATCTTTTCTCCAACTGTGTTGTTAAAGATAACACTTCTTAGGAAGTGATGAAGCTAAATTGAAAGGAAAAAAGGCAGTTACAAATTATGCTCACGATCCAAATAAACAAATAAAGTAGTAATTACTCATAATTGACATTGATGCTGCCGCCCCCCTCCCCTTTCCTTCTGCCGGATGGACTCCCCATGATTGGTATCTCCACGTAGGTTCTGGACTTCCATCAGGACGGCGTGGGGGGCTTGAAAGCGTTATCGGGGATATACATGCTTTCTCTACTGGATGTGCATTTCCGTGATTTTTTCCGCATAGGATTAAGGCTTGTGTTTGATATTTATGTACAGTGTTTCTCTGCGTACTATGCCTTATAGGACTGTATTATTTTGTGGTTATTAATCCTGGATCCTGGGCCACGGGGGCATTGTCCCTCAGGGCAGTTCTTGGTGTAGCTGCACTGACTTGTGCCATACCCAGCAGCGTGGGGGACCAGGAGTATTTAGCCTCAACAGTATTGGTATATATATATATTATTATTATACCACTTCCACATGGTCTGGACATTTGTCCCTTAGACGCATTCATATATTGCTTGGTTTTTTTTGCTACTTGTGCGCTCTAGTGTCTTAGACAAGAGCCCCCCCCCCCAGTGTTTAGTGTGGATGGTGGACAGGCCTCAGGAACTGCTGGTCTCGCCGGAAGACTCTGTACAAACTGTGGTGCAGTCCTCCGCCTCACCCATCAACCCGACAGCTCTTCGCCACCTTGACACCGAGCCCAGGCCTTGGAGTCAAAAAGGCCTCCAGAGTCAGCATCGATGGCTCCTGCTCAACCCCTGCCCGAAGAGCATCTGCCCTCTAGTGCCTCGGAGGGGGAGTGCGAGCAGGATGACGTCTCACATTCCGTGGTCTCTGGATCCGTCCTGCCTCTGGGCCTCGAGAGGACTTCATCTCTCAACACCTGTGACCCTGACCCACTGTCCCCGACGGACAACGGCAGGGCGTTCGGCGACCAGATGACTTGTATGGCGGAGGCTTTTGGCACCCCGATGACACAGGTCACGACAATGTCTTCATGTCCTGTATTCAAGAGAATCCAGCCCCAAGGTGCCCCAGACCCTCATCTACCCCTGCTGGCTCCACTCCTAGAGGTCGTTCAGGCCTCATGGAAGTCTCCTTCATCGATCCCGCTGACTTCGAAATGCATCACACCGATGAGGAGGATAGGGGCTGGCTGAAGCACCACCCGACTCCCAACTCGATTGTGGTCAAGGCAGTGTAGCCATCGGGCCTTGAGTCCTCCACCCCGTCTGACCGTGAAGGCAAACGCTTTGATGCAGTGGTCCGGAAGCTGTACTCTGACGGACTCCTCCTTACCAAGATGGCCAACTACGGGGCTTGTATGGGGGCCTACCAGCAAGTCCTTTGGGAAAAGGCTATTCCGCTGTTCCAACGTCTACCAGCAGAGGAGAAGGCAGCCCTCACCCCCTTGGTGCAAGAGACCAACTCCCTGGTGTTACCACCAGATCCTGATGGCTAGGCACACCGGGGACACAGCCAGAAAGATGATTGCACACGCCGTCACAATCCGGCGCCATTCCTGGCTGTGCTCGTTGGGGCTCTTGTCCGCTTCACATCAAGTAATAGAAGACCTGGCGTTCGATGTCCAGGGACTGTTTAACGCAGACACAGACGAGAAGATAAAGACTAATCAGGACTTCAAGGTGCTGGCAGCGAAGCTCGACCACCCACTGTCGACCCAAAGAACACGGTGGTACCAGAACTTCCGGTCGTGGTACACTCACCAAAGACAGTACCCATATCTGCAGTCGCCCAAGCCGTATAGCGGCTGCTGCGGCTCCCCTCAGTAGCAACAGCCCCGCCTTTCCTGCATAGCCCAGAAGTCTCACCCTCGCCAGACATCTGGTAATGGACAATCCCAACGTTGGGTTTTACGGTCGCCGGACGACATCGCCTCTTTGCCCAGTACTGTTGCCGTCGACATGCCTCTCCCTGCCTCTCCCTGCCCTTCCAAGACCTCCCGCTCCATCCTACCCAGCATTCGGAGACCGCCTGGCCCACTTCACCGATGCCTGGTGACTCATCACCTCAGATGCAAAGGTGCTCAGAGTTGTCGAGGACAGTTATGCCTAAGAATTTGATGAGCTCCATCCAATGGGCCTCATCGTCGACACTGAACTGTCCGCTCCGATTCTGAAGGAGGTTGACACTCTGCTTCAAAAAGGGGCAATCTCTCCCTCCCCGGCATGCCACGACGGCATGCCAGGTCGTCCACCCAGACCTCCCCTCATTGCACCTGACGGCATGGAGGATCCAGCCCTGACCGGTCTTCAGCATGAGGTCCGTTCCATCCTGGCGGCCGCCCACAAGCCATCGACTATGAGGGCATATGCCGCTTGTTTCTCCCATTTTCAACAGTTCCGATGTCATCGGGGCGATCCCACCTTCCCGCCACAGATACCGACGGTCCTGGAGTTCCTACTTTCGCTGGCACAGCGGAACCTATCGCTGTCTTCCTTGAAGACGTACCTGGCGGCCATCTCCTGGCACATCCAGCAGAAGGTTGGCCCATCTTTGTTCCAGTCTACCCTAGTGAGGACCTTTCTGAAGGGCTACAACAATCTCCACCCGCCGGTCCACCCACCGACACCAGGATGGAGCCTCGACCTTGTTCTGGCTCGACTGACATCACCTCCGTTCGAGCAATTGGCCGCCATCGACCTTCGACTGCTGTCCTGGAAGGTGACGTTCCTGGTGGCCATTACCTCCATGCATCGCCCCTCGAAATTGGCGGCACTCCGGGTCGACGAGCCCTATCTGTTGTTTTTAGCAGACAGGGCGGTTCTCCGCATGGTCATCTCCTTCTTTTCTCTTTTTTGATAGAGTTACAAGCTTGGTAGATGCAGGGAAAGGTGTGGATGTAGCATATCTTGATTTCAGAAAGGCCTTCAACAAATTCCCCCATGACCTTCTTGCAAGCAATCTAATGAAATGTGGGCTAGGCAATGCTACTATTGATCTGTAATTGGTTAAGTGACCAAACCCAAAGGGTGCTCACCAATGGTTCCTCTTCATCCTAGAAAGAAGTGACTAGTGGAGTGCCACAGAGTTCAGTCCTGGGCCCAGTATTAGTGTTTACTAATGACTTGGATGAAGGTTTAGAGGACATTCTTATGAAATCTGCAGATGATATCAAATTAGGAGGGACAGCTAATACTCCAGAGGATAGGATCAAAATTCAAAATGACCTTAACAGATTAGAGAGCTGAACCAAAACTAACAAAATGAATTTCGGCATGGACAAATGGAAGATACTACACTTAGGCAAAAAAAAAGAACTGCAAAGATACAGAATGGGTGATGCTTGGCTTCACAACAGTCCATGTGAGAATGATCTCGGAGTCCTTGTGGACAAGTTGAACATGAGCCTATAGTTTGATGCAGCAGTTAAAAAGCAAATGGGATTTTGGGCTGCATCGAAAGGAGTATAGTGCCTAGATTAAGGGAAGTCATGGTGTCTTGGTATTCTGCTTTGGTTAGACCTCACCTGGAATACTGTGTCCAGTTCTGGGCACCACAGTTCAAAAGAGATATTAACAAGCTGGAAAGTGTCCAGAGGTGGCCAACTATGACCAAGGGTCTGGAGACCATGAGTGTCTTAAAGAACTGGGTGTGTTTAGCTTGCAGAAGGGAAAGTTAATAGGAGACATGATAGCCATGTATAAATATGTGAAAGGGTGACATA
This sequence comes from Anolis apletophallus, assembly GCA_030556195.1. NCBI lineage: Eukaryota > Metazoa > Chordata > Lepidosauria > Squamata > Anolidae > Anolis > Anolis apletophallus. The sequence goes on along the minus strand of JARBWK010000008.1, from coordinate 140,105,159 downwards.
AAGAAGAGGGTGCAGACTTGTTTTCTGCTGCCCTTGAATCTAAGTCTAGGAGCAATGGGTTCAAATTACAGGAAAAGAGATTCCACCTGAACATTAGGAAGAACTTCTTAACTGTATGAGCTGTTCAACAGTGGAACTCTTTGCCTTGGAATATGGTGGAAGCTCCTTCCTTGAAATTTTTTAAACAGAGGCTGGATGGCAATCTGCCAGGGATGCTTTGATTGCACTTTTTCTGCATAATAGAGGGTTGGACGTGATGGCCCAACTCTATGATTCTATGATTGTATGATACAAAGTTACAAAATTAATTAAATATATTGCAGTTTTTATATGCACAGAGGCAGCTATGAAGTCACAGTAAAAGGAAGGTGAGTCAGTCTTAGTGCCTAGACACCAGAATTCAGCCTTTGCCAGAAAATGTGGGGGGTGCACATGCAAATAAGCTGGATTCTTGTGTTATGTTGTGCTCCAACCATTACCTGATATGACTGCATTTTTCGAAGATCTCTGATCCCAGTTGTTCTGTGTTTGAACTTGGATGAATCCATGTCATGCAAGGCATTTGCGACAGCATAGACAGCATTGTAGATGCTGTAGCTAAGGCTACTCATGCTCATTTCAAAAACAGACATAGGAAGAGTCTCCAACTTGTCCTCCTCTGTGCAGATATTTTCAAGGGACTCATCCAAATTGGGCCCAGGAAATGAACACATGAATGCCTGTTGCCAGAAATCCCTGATAAAGCCATCTTCTCGATCTGTGCCTGGTTTTTTGTTCTGCAGAAATGCATGGAATCCTGAAACCTTTTTTGGGAGAAGTGAAACAGAGAAAGCCCCATTGATGAAGCTCAGGCTCCAGTCTCTTTGAATTGGGAGTGATGCAAAATCCATTTCAGCTGTCATGATCCAGACTTTATTTATTTTTGGTAAATCATAGAAAAATGGAATTTCTATCCATATTCTCAGAACTAGGATTAACTGAACTTCTCCATTTAGGATCACTACATTGGCAGTACTTGTCCCAATAATGTATGATATTTCAATAAGATTCTTCGCCATTGTTTCCATTTCACTAAAAAAGTTAATGTTGGATGCGTCTTTTATGAAGTCAAAGCAGATACCTTTTTGTATGAACATGGGAATTACTTTATGTAGAAATCGTTGTCCTATTTCATTATCTAGATAAATCGCTCCAATCCACGTCCACTGGAAGTGCAACATTAAGTCAAGAATCCCAGTGTATTGATGGGTCTCATTTGGGAACATGTGGTGAAAGAACACAGCTTCATTACTGTTATCCATTAGTGGAGCAGAGCCATACGTGAGCTTCAGGGAGAGAGATAAAGAGACATTTCTTTAACAAAATTCAGTGTTTGCACCTCTAAGGTTTGAAAGGAATGGCATTGGACTGGTTTGAACTTTGTAAGCCTCAGTACCCTGAAATAGTGAGTGAACATCCATCTCCCTATGTCAATTAAAATGTTAGTCTTCACATTTTGCATTACCGGAACCTACTGGACCATGTTCAATGTAAACTCAATATGAAATCCATCACTATAAACCAACTCAGAGGCAAATTCTGTGACCAGGCTATCCCTTCCTAAGAATGGTCATAGCCGATGAACCAGATAAAGCTAGTTCGACAGTAACAAGGCTAACTTAAGCCTAAAATGACCATCAAAAGCTAAGGAAGCAATCTTTGAAAGGGAGTAAATAACTCTAGGGAGTGAGGAAATTATCCTTTTTAGCATATACCACATAAATTGTATTTCTGAACTTTGACAGGCTTTCCACTTTGACAAACTTCATTCTGATGATTGTCATTTCCACAAATTGGCTAATCTAAAGTATAGTAGAAGGACAAATTTTGGTTCACACCAGAAAACCCATTGCTAACTGTATTTTTATCTAAGGATAGAAAGAATGGTAGAATGAAAAACAAGTGAATGTCTCAACTCGCATTGAGGTAATATTTTTTCTAGGTTGCTTAGGGGAAAATTAACAATAAGTAAATTCAGGGCCTGTAGAGATTGAATTCTCCTTGACATCTTGTTGTTTTAACTATTAGTTTTGTGGCTGAGCTTACCTGTGTAAATTTATAGGCTAACAGGATATCTGCCATGAAAAGACAGACATTAGAAGTAGGTCCCCCAATGACTGCTGCTGGGTTGTCTTGGCTGTCGCATTTGTAATTAGGGACGAATTTGCCCCAGGTAGAAAGGAGTTCCAGTGAAGCCAGATATGTCAAATCAGCAAGAAAATGACTGTTGTAAATGAACAATCCCAATGTGATGTTGGGTAAAATAAGGGCATTTTTATTGATCTCCTTAATGGCAAAAATCAAGGCCAGGATGTGTTGGTAGTTGTGAGTAAACACTCTGAAATAACAGTAAAAATGGATTTATATTTCAGATTAATAGACATTTTCTATCTGCATTGCACTAAATATATTAAAGAATGTCTGACTACAGATACAGAAAAATGGGCTTAAGCCTTCTACAAATATACAGTCCAATATTGATGAAGAAGGTGTATTCTAATTATTCTTATTCTTATTATAGTTATCACTCTATCCTGCTTAATCTCTCTAAAAAGAGACCCAAACGCAATAAAAACAATGCAATATTACAAACATGGGATTATATTTATTACTCATTGTCTTTTTCAAAGGAAGCAACAAAGTCACAAGTAACCAAGAAAGACTTTCACAGGTCATTACTAATTTTATAAATCATGCTCACATGGCATTTTTGTGCAGACAACCACATTATCTGTGCAGGAAACTACATTTTGTGTGTCTATACAGAAAATGATGCACATAATTGTTTTTGTACAAAACAATGGCCATATTTGCAAATTTTACACACTTTTTAAACACTTTTTAAACATTTCTATCCTAAATTTAAACCAGTTCCAACATTATAACAACATAATTTTTAACAGATCCCAACCTCTCTTGTGTCTGAAGTACTGTATGAAATAACATGAGGGGAAAAAACCAAATTCATACATTGTATCTCCTTGAGGCTTCCCAACAGGATCTTGTCTATAGGATATCTCTTCCGAAGACACAAAAATCTGAGACAGAATGGCACCAATGTGCAAGTCTCCAGACATGTGATACTTGTGTTGAATACGAAGAGATCGACCCAAGTCACATGAACCAGCTGTGCATGCCACCTGAAACAGACTGAATACCAGATGAATGAAAACGAGTTGGATGGATAACTTAATTTGGCATAGAAAGATTCCACTTGGACAACTATTCATTGCTTCCCAAATTGTGATCCAGGTCTCCTGTAGTATTACAGCCTATCTGAAATTCTGTTGGTTTGCTGGTTTGAAATCAGTTTTGTACACTGGGAAATATACACAGTCAAATCAATGGAACCATCTTTTCCTCCACCTACAACTCCAATGACATTCAGCAGTATGCATATAATTTAGAGCAACAGACTCCTATGCAGGTTCAGTTATAGATCAATCCCACTGATCTTATGGTGATGTACTGTAGTCCTGTGTATAAAAGAGCACAGACCGAACCTTTTCTTCACTAGAATTCCCTGGAGTCTCCAGGAACAAAGAAGGTGTAAGTGCAAGTAGAATAAACCTGATCATTAAATGGGAGTGCTCTGGGGCATTGCAAAAATATGTTTATCACAACTCTACAGGTGTCTTCTCAGATCATACCAAATTTAACAGGAGTCATATGGGTCATAATTACAGTATGTCTAAAGAAAATCATGTTCAAGAAGCAAAAAAGTTTCCAAGAACAGAACTAGTCTTCTAGGCATTAAATGGTTAACCTGATTGTGGGCTTAGCAGTCCCAGATAAATGCCCTTTCCTTAATTATTTAGTGATGACTGCCATGTCCCCACCCTGACTTGGACCCTTGCTTAGACCAGTGTTTCCCAACCAGTGTGCCGGGGCACACTTGTGTGCCGTGAGTGATCATCAGGTGTGCCGTGGGAAATTGGAACCTCCAGGAAAGGGGGGGAGCCTAGTGTGTTGAAGTATGAAATCCCTAAGAAACCTACCTCGATAAAGGCACAAAATTACAAACACCCCCCCTCCCCACCCGTTGTCTACTTGCTCTCTCCCTCTCCATGCATTGGGAAGGCCTGCCTCCCTTTCCCCAAGTAGAGACCTCCTCTTGCCTCCTGGGGGTTCTGTGTAGGAAGTTTGGCCCAGTTCTTTCATTGGTGGGGTTCAGAATGCTCTTTGATTGTAGGGGAACTATAAATCCCAGCAACTACAACTCCCAAATGTCAAGGTCTATTTCCCCTGAACTCCATCTGCGTTCATATTTGGGCATATTGAGTATTCATGCCAAGTTTGGTCCTGATCCAACATTGTTTCAGTCCACAGTGCTCTCTGGATATAGGTGAACTACAACTCCAAAACTCAAGGTCAATGCCCACCAAACTCTTATAGCATTTTCTCTTGATTATGGGAGTTCTGTGTGGGAAGTTTGTGTCTTTCTGCCATTCCTGCCAGGATATCTATGTTGAGTTCATTGAAACAGGCCCAGGTTTCACACTGAGTGTATAAATACATTTTAAAAACATATTAACTATATGTATTACTGTGTTAGAGTGTCATTTTGTGTCATTTTAGTTGGTGTTGTGCCCCAGGATTTTGCAAATGTAAAAAGTGTGCCGCGGCTCAAAAAAGGTTGGGAAACACTGGCTTAGACTATTGTACCACACTTCTTCCAAAAGGTAGCTTTGAAGCTATCTTTTGAAGGAACTTGTATGAAGTTGGCGATGATAGGGCTTGCTTGGCTACTGGCAACCAATGGGCTGGATGCACAGATGAAATTCTCAAGAATGCCCTGACATTATTATTCCACCCCCCATTTTTCACACATTGTTATAGTGTATCGTCGTCATCATCACAACCCCTTTTTATCCATTTCTTTTTCATTATAATTGGGGTTATTATTGGGAGGGCCTTTACACAGTTAAAACTCGTGCGCCAGCTGCAACCGTTCCTTGCGAAGTCGGATCTGGACACGGTGCTCCACGCCTTAGTCACCTCCAGATTGGATTACTGTAATGCACTCTATGTGGAGCTGCCCTTGAAGATGGCCCGGAAGTTTCAATTGGTCCAACGGGTGGCAGCCAGATTGCTAACTGGAGCGAATTACGGGGAGCGGTCAACCTCCCTGTTTAAGGAGCTTCATTGGCTGCCGTTCATCTTCATCCACTATTAACATTCTTCTATATTTTTTCCATACTTCTAATATATTGCTCTAATTTCCCTAGTTTCTTTTCTCGTAAATTCTTTAAAATATATATTCCAGATTTCTTCCTCCACTTTTTCTGAATCATTTCTTAGCCAATCTACACCCTTTTTTATCATTCCTTTTATAACCAATCTTAGTCTGCTTGCTTCATAATATTTTTTTAATATTAGGGGGTGCTAACCCTCCCTCCCAAGGTACGGGCACAGCTGGCGCACAAGTTTTTACTGTGCAAAAGCTCCCTCGGCCACTACTGAAACCTGGGGTTCCAGGCTCAGAAATGAGTCCATGATCACTCCCAGACTACGAACCTGCATCTTCAGAGGGAGTGTGACCCCGATGTTCGATCACCAAACTGGCCGCCAACTCCGGACAAGAGTGATCGAACATCGGTCCAAGATCAAGAATGGGGCCACAGACTCCATGCTCTATAAACACTTTGTGGATCAAAAGCATCCCTATGACTCCTTCACGTGTATGGGCTTAGAAAAGGTGTATACTCGAGAGCATGGGGATATACATGCTGCCCTCATTAGGGCTGAATCCAGATGGATAATCCTTCTCTCTAGTGAGACACCTGCTGGCCTCAATGAGGCATTAAACATACAAACTCTGATTGCTTAATAAGGTGCACTCAGCTTTCATTAGGTGGGGTGTGCTGTTGCCTTTAATTGCCTCCTCTGCTCTGAGTACATAAGCCCCTGGGTTTGTTGCAGACCTACCTTTGGGTCTATTTGGATCTAGTGGAATCCATCCACAATTTGTGATGTAAATGATTCACTTACCTTTGGTGAGTATCTATTTGGCGATGTAAACCAAGTAGTGTATGGCTGTAATTGTTTGTATATTTGACCTTGTCCTGTTGCTGTTACTTAGTTTATTTGCATTTGCCTACAGATCATATTATGATTGTACCACCAATGCCATGAGTGTATATACTATCTTGAACGCCCGGAAGAAGCTAAGATGATGAATAGAGAAACAGGATTTGGGATCCTACTCTTACCAGGATATCACCCGTTGGCGTGGGTGCCACGGCGGGGGGTGCAGCCAGCCCCTCCGCTGGGTCTACTCATTTGCATTGACTGGCCTTTTTGTATTGGTGCTGTGGCGGCTGTATAGGTACCGCCAGAGGTGCACAGTATTCCTGTGGCCTCAATAAACTCTATGCGATATTTTGTACATCCAAGCATCAATGTGTGTTTTTTGAACATTGGACTCTGCCTCTGCGTCCGCCCACAGCCATCCGGGGCCATACGGGAGGCTCAGGCGGCACCCCTACTCGGCTTCCAGGGCGGGGTCTCCCCTCCAGGACCGAGACGCCACCCCTTAGCCATTTGGCTTGCTACCACCCCTCCGGTATTTATACGGCAGGGGATTATTGTCCATAGGATACAGACGGCTTGGTGTGTAGCCCTTTAAATGGGGCCTTTCCGCGGTGTTCGGACGAGACCACACCCCCGCACACGCCATCACGCCATCACGCCGACGATCTGACTCCGCCTCCCGCTGCCTCGCCAGCCGCCCAGAACATCAACGTCATAATTGAGCACAGCCAGGGAGCCGCGGCAAGGGCGGACGGCCGTCCTCGCCTCTGGAGCTTCCTCCGACGGACCCATTTCACTCCATAGCAGCTCACGGAGCCTCTGTCCATCTCCCTGCACCCGGGGCCCCTTCCATAGGGCTAGGATCCACCTACCGTTTCCTCCGGGGTTCCATTTGGAACGGCAGCTGAGCCTGGGGCCATGCCTGAGGATTCTTGCGGTTTGACTCTGTTTGTGATTTTTGGCATACACGCGGCCACCAGGCGTCTTATCCTTATGATTGGCTATCATGTCTGTTCTATTTACTCATGTTAGTTAAGGAAGCCTCGGCGTTCCTTGGGTGACTTAGCACATTGGAGCATTTCTCCTGTGGCTTCCTGGGGTGTCTCCCTATGCCCCCTTTCCATGGTACCCGATTGAGTGGGGGATAGCAGTTGTTTTGCATTCCTTGGATACATCACACCATTGATGCGATTGCTATTTGTATTTACTGATTACTGTTTAACTCAGCTCGTGTTACATCCTCAGAGACTGCTATAAAAGTGGTATCGAAATCGGAATGGATCAGAGTGACTTTATCCGCAAAGTTCCGAGCAAATGCTTCACAGCGAGCTGCCGAGTTGTCGGGGATCACACACTGTGGCAGATTTAACAGTCCTCTGACAATACGAAACAGCTCAGCTGGACGGTTCTTTGTGGACGCATCATTGGTCGCAATAAAAGATTGTTCTGCGGCCTTTGTTGCCACGTCATAGGACCTCAAAAAGACACCTAGGCGTGGACGGGCTGATCTGCTACGTTTCCGACAGCACGCGCTTTCTAGCCTCCTCTTCTTTCACTTCATCGCTGCCAGCTCCTCAGTGAACCAAGGGGCTGGTTTAGCTCGGTTACTCGAGAGGGAGCATTCTGGAGCAATCGTGTCTATTGCCCTAGTCATCTCACTATCCCAGAGAGGGACCAGAGCATCGGCAGAATCACCTACCGAGGAGGTGGGAAAATCCTCAAGAGCCGAAGGAATCCATTAGGATCCATAAGCTTCCTAGGGCGGACCATTTTAATGGGTCCTCCACCCCTGCAGAGGTTAGGAGGCGCAGAGATCAGAATTGGGCACCCACACAATCAGGTCATACTGGTGTCAGAAAAAGTGCCCATGATGACAAAGAGCTCTGACACAGGTTTGGTGGCTAGTTAGAGGTAGACAATCTTCTTTGTCCCCATCTAAGGAGAAAAGCTTTAACTCTTCCAAAATATATCCAAAATGACTGGGTTTTGGATGATACAGGTGTTCCTGACCATCTGTTATGACCATGATGAGTGTACAAGTTATTTGTTCCCTATTGATGCATGTACTTGTAATGACCGACACCAAAGTGGGAGAACAAATGAACATAAAGCATAATCTTAAGCATAACAGAAATTAGAATGATATATTTCAGATAGTGGAATTACAATATCATAATTCTAAACCTAATATTGGTATTACATATTCTGATTCTTTAATACAAACTAAGACTGGGACCCATCGTTCTGATGAAACTATGAGGACAATATCTTCTGTACCAGAATATCATTGATCATCAGGACATTTTATTCACCTTAGGAAACAAATTCCAAAGAAAAAACAAAATATGATGAATGAATAAACAGAAACTTTCTTTAATGATTTCTTTTCATTACTTGCTCCCTTGTATTCAAATCAGGCCTCAGAAGAATGATATAGCCTTTGGGGATAAATATACAACCTAGTAATCCGGCACTGGAAGCTAAGATGGAGAAGATCTCCACAGCCACCATGTATTTCCCCTTGGTGCTCAAGTATGTTGGAACAAAGGAAATCCATACACTGCAGAAGACCAACATGCTGAAGGTGATAAACTTGGCTTCATTAAAACTGTCAGGCAACTTCCTGGCAAAGAAAGCTGCAGTGAAACTGCAAATGGAGAGGGAACCCATAAACCCCAGGAGGCAATAAAACATAGTGATTGACCCTTCATTACATTCCAGAATGACTTCTTCAGCCATTGAGTTCACATCAAGAGCAGGAAATGGGGGAAAGGTAGACAGCCACACTGTACAAATTATGGCTTGAATGACCAGGCTAGAAATTACAATGGAGGTGGCCATTCTTTTCCCCAACCATTTCCTCAACTTGGATTCAGGCTTGGTGGCTTGGAAAGCGAGAATCACAGTGATAGTTTTTGCCAACACAGAAGAAATGGCCACAGAGAAGATGATACCGAAAGCTGTCTGACGAAAGAGACAGGTCATCTTCTGTGGCTGTCCAATGAATAGCAGAGCACAAAGGAAGGAGAGCAGGAGGGAGAGGAGGAGGGTGTAGGTGAGCGTCCGATTATTGGCTTTGACAATGGGAGTGTCCCGGTATTTGATGAAGATCCCAAGCACTCCTGCAGTCACACAAAACAGGAAAAGAGCAGAGCTGGCCAGGCTTGTCCCCAGAGCTTCTTCAAAAGTGAGGAAAGTTAACAATTTTGGGATGCAGAGATTCCTGTTCTTGTTTGGGTAATGATCTTTTGGACACTGAAAGCAGTTATCCACATCTGGGGAAAAGTAAACATTGACATATATGTGACAACCTCACTTAAATCAATTGATATAGTAAAAACATAATTTTGAAAGACTGTAGCAATGCTTATGAAGCCAATATTTCCCCATCTCATGTCTGTTGGAAGGAATAATGACTAGAAAGAGACTAGGAGAAATTAATTAAGAATAAAAAATATTATATATTGGCCACCCAATCTCCCCAAAGGGACTCAGGGAGTTTCCAACATGTACGGCAAACATTCAATTCCAAAACAAGAAAACAATTCAGAACACATTACATCAGGACAAAGCAAATTGAGACAATATAGCAGCAACCTAAATCTAATCTTAATATCAGCAAGTGGAGCTGTCGCAGCATGAATGTCATCTTCTCATGGTACAGCGCCCAGTTAACAACCTGGCTGCAGAATTGATCTCTGCACTACTTCCCCAGCAGCTTTCTGCCAAACACTATCTTCAAGAGCTGGCAGAAGGATATAAGCCCCAGGTCCATAGACAGCATTACAGTAGATCATCCACCAAATGGGTCTCTTCATAGCTGGGCTTGAAACCATGGCTCCAGATAATCAGTTTCATCCAAGAATGTCGGAATGATCTGGGTGACTTCCCCGCATTCTTCACAATGAGCTGCCGATTGGCCAAGGACTGGTAGAGCAGGATTTAAAAGTCTGACCATGGCCAGTTCTGTGCAGATTTTGGGAGCAATGAACTATTTTCTGCTGCCTTCATTTCGAATAGGCTTTTTAAATGAGTTCTAGACCATGTGCTACACTGATTCTGGTCTAGTCTCCATTTCACTTTTTAAAATCGATGGTATACCAGGGAGCTGATTTGGCTTTGCGTTGTGAAAGGAGCTGTTCAGGAGTAATTGTGTCAGCTGCCCTGTCAAGAGCTTTGCTGAATCACCAACTGATTCTGAGGAAAATTCTCAAGAGCCATCAGGAATTCATCTATCCATAAGCCTCTGGGGGCCTACCTTCCTAATTGGCCCTCCACCCCTGCAGAGGTTTAGAGCCCCAGTGACCAGGTAGTGATTGATCCATGACAAAGGAACAGTGACCAGGTCCTCCACAATACCATCACCATCATCCTGCCCCAAACAGAAGACCATGTCTAGAGTGTGTCCAGCACTATAGGTAGGTCCAGAAACCATTTAAGACAGACCCATGTTTGTCATGGCAGCCATGAAGTCCTGAGCCACTGTCCTGACTTCTCCCTACTCCTCAGATCTTGCTTGTTGCTGCACACTGAAACTCAAGGCGGCAATGAATCTCACCCATTGCTTCAGGCCAGGGTGAGGTACTTCTCATTCAAATTAAGCCTTTTCTACTTTTAATCATCCAACCCATAAATTCCTATGGACCCCAACTCTAAGTTCTTTCGGAGCTGGGCTGAAGTGAGACAATAGCTCCACATTGAGCTACTTCTACAAGGACTGTTGTAATGTGGTGTTCTGTGAGAAGAGGCTAGGTATTGTCAATCCCTCCACATTATTCCCATTGAAAACTAAAATAACGCACAGTGACACAGATATAGGCAACTGAAAGAAAGATTTACACTAGACAGTAAAAATATGGGATTTGAAAGAGACCAATCAGAATCTGAAAAGAAATTATATACTAATGAACAACATCTTAGAAAAATATATCGAGGACTGTAAAAAAAACCATTAAGGAATTTTTTGAAATTAATTGTAAGGACGATCAGAATACTAAGTTAATCTGGGATACATGCAAGGCATATTTAAGAGGATACTTCCTAAAACAACAGTCAATTAAAAAGAAAAATACCCAAAAAGAAAATCAAATTATACAAAATTACATTGAGGAGATAGAAAGGAACTGAAAAAAGATCCAGGAAATAATGGGGGGGGGGGCAGTTGCAACTACACAAGAAAAAATGGAATTCTACGATGTAAAAAAATGGAGAGAAACTTAGAATATGTGAAACAAAAACATTTTGAATCAGCAAACAAACCTGGAAAGTTCCTAGTGTGGCAATTAAAGGAAAAGAGAAGGAAAAATGTAATACACAAAATAAAAGTAAATCAAAAGGTCAAAGGATATAAAATAAAGACAAAGAATTTAGGAAAGCGTTCACACAATTCTATATGGAGCTCTATAAGAAAGAGGATATTAATATCAATGAGATATTTGAGTATTTTTTAAAAGTGGTTTGAAGAAGATAACAGACATAAAAGGGAGGAACTAAATAAGGAAATAACAACAGAGGAGATTAAAAGAGCTATAAAGAATACAAAAAAGGGGAAAACACCTGGTCCAGATGGATTTCCAGCAGAGTTCTTCAAAGAATTACATGAAGAAATAATTTTAAAATACTTTAAAAGCTTTTCAATAACATTCTTTAACTGGGAAAGAATCCAGACACATGGAAAGAATCCAATATTACTTTGATTGGAAAAATGGGAAAGGATTTGGAAAATCTGACAAATGACAGGCCTATATCATTATTAAATGTACTGTAGATTATAAAATATTTTCATTGATCATGGCAGACAGATTGAAGTCCTTTTTAAATAACTGGATTAAGAAAGACCAGAATAGTTTTCTTCCAAAAAGACAACTGAAAACAAACATTAGAACCATAGTCAATATTCTAGAAAATTATGAAAAGAATAATAATAAAGAATTTGCCTTAATATTTTTAGATGTAGAAAAAACTTTTGATAAAATTAATTGGGATTATCTAAAAAATGTGTTAAACAGGTAAGAAATATAGTCTATGCCTTATATGAAGAACAATATGAAGAACAATCAGCGAGAGTAATAATAAACTAAAAAAAAGTAAAAAGATTGACATCCAAAAAGGGGTAAGACAAGGCTGCCCCCTTTCTCCTTTACTATTCATATTTATGCTGGAAATTATTAAATAATATAAGGGAAGATGATGAACTGAAGGGATTACAAATAAAAAGAGAAAAAAATCAAAGTGAAAGCATTTGCTGACAACATCATTTTAATTGTAGAAAATCCGATTGAAACATTAGAAAATTGGCTAGATAAAGTTGAGAAATTTGGGAAGATAGCAAGTTTCAAAATAAATAAGGGTAAAACACAAAAGAAAATATACAAAAAAACCTCCTCTCTGGGTTTCACCAAACGAGGCATTTAGAATAAGGCAACTAAAGGATAATACCTGGTGGACGTATAAAGATCTCTTAAACTGGAACAGTCGAAAGTATATCTCAAAGAAAATATATGTACTAGAATGAGAGGGAAAAAATGAACTGGTTTTCTTATTTACAAATCAAAGAGAAATTTAAATCAGATTAAGTGATTGGATTTGAAGAACAATTAAATGAATTGGAAGAAATTATATGGGGAGAAGACTCCAAATTGATAGGTAAATTGTATAAGTTATTGTTAAAGTGGGACACGGAAAACACTCCAAATAGGGA